>JBAJHX010000002.1:6957234-6986998 GCA_037176925.1 Amniataba percoides | reverse complement strand
CCCCCCCCCCCCCCCCCCCCCCCCCCCCCCCCCCCCCCCCCCCCCCCCCCCCCCCCCCCCCCCCCCCCTCCCCCACATTTAATGAGTTATATATATGCAAACGGTGATTTAAATTTCAATTGAGCGTTCAATAATGAGATGTAAAAATTTGACACTAGTGTTATAGTAAAGTAATGAGAAAGAGAAAGTATAGACACACACACACACACACGCGCACACACACACATTTTTCTGTCAAGCACAGCAGTAATCATTCCCTTCATCGATTATCTTCTCATCAATGTTTTCTTTTGTGTGAGTGGAAGCGGGGGAAAGAAAAAAAAGTGGTCACTTCATGTTTTCGACTTCAGCCGTCAGAAATTAAACACCCTCTCCCTTACACAAAAGTTTAATCAGTCATCTTGATAAAAGTCTACAGGTTAATCAATGCACCAGCATGGCTTCTGCAGTCCAACAATGGTTGTGGGGAATGACTGTTTGCCCCATGCAGGTTTTGAGTATAGAAGACCCTGCATGAGCTCACTTGGGTTTAAAGTAGTGTTGTTGGTCATTTCTGTAAAAAGAAAAACTGAGAGTTTGGTCTCTTTTCTGGCTTTTAATCTATTCAAAGAGTCTGACCACTCACTACCTACTTTCCCCCCTATTATTCCCTTATGTTGCACAGCTGCAAAACATGTTGTTGATTTGTAACCAAAGCAGAACAAGCCATGAGTGTAAAAAGAACATCTTATTGCTCACGTCTGGCTTGAAGTTGCGGTGCATCCCATCCCTAAAGCAAAAGTGCTATAATGAGAATTTTGTGTAATTTGAAACACAAGCTATTAATGTACCTCTAGCCAGGCTCAATGTGGCTTTCACTGGCCTCGTTTTGAACTTTAACCCTCTCCACCGCAGGACAACATCTTTCGGCTGGCCTCGCATTTCGAGAACGGGCGCGGGAAAAGCCCCTATGACCCCAAAATGCTCTCGGCCTCGCTCCTGATCGGTGAGTTTGATCTGCGCCTCGATTAGTTCCAGGAAGTGTGGATTCACTTCGGCGCTGCTCATTTGTTCCTAACTATGCTTTTCTCACTGGCAGATGGAGAGCTGTACTCTGGCACATCTGCTGATTTCATGGGAAGGGACTTTGCTATTTTCCGTACCCTGGGAGATCATCATCCAATCAGAACAGAGCAGCATGATTCAAGATGGCTGAACGGTAAAAAGCATGCAAAGAAAGTATTGATGGTCAAAAAAAAAAAGAAAAAGAAAAAAGAATGTGTTCTCCAAGAAATCTCCTAGAAGTGTAACTTGATATTGGACTGTATTATTCTGGATTTGCTGAAATATGTTAAGTTTCCTTGGTTTTTAAGAGGCTTTTTACATCTGCAGTGGAAGCAAGTTGTGGCCAGAATGCAAAAACTACATAACATACATTTTCAAACCTCCCAAAATCCATAAAACGTTATTGTAAAAGTAAAATCGGACACTTGCGGCCTTCATAAACTTCCACTATTCAGCGCAAGGTGGATGTAAACCCCATGTCGTTGGGCAGTTTTGGAGAAATAATACCACTGAGCTTTTCAATGCACTTCTAAGCATTAAATTCCCTCACGAGCCTCGAGTCTCCAATCATCTCCATTCATGTGCAGACATCAGATATCAGAGCCCATTCACAAAAGTCACTGGATTTGCCTGCGCTAGTAAGATTAGCGCGGCAGTGAGGGGTTATTGACTGTTCAGTCTGTCTGGCTATCTGTCGGCACCGCTGAGGACTTAGGGAGCCACAAAAGGTCAGTTTGAACCTTTCCCTCAAGCTGTGCCATCCCTTTTCCCCCACTCTTTCCCACAGAACTAATCCGCTCTCAGCTGTTTTCCTGTAGTGGAGTCAAATTCCTCTCAGTTCCCCCTCAACCGCCACCCCCTCCCCCCAGCACCATCAAAAATCACAAACACGGTTCTCTGCTGTGCTGATTGCTGTGACATATTAATAAAGGGCCATTTAAAAGGGGGAAGCCATTGTTAGCGCGTTAATCCTCATCGATCTTTCACCTTGTTCAAGCGAATACGCCAGAGGATTGCATCCATTCGGCCCGGCAAAATCCAGCTCCCTCTCCACAAAGCGGGGATTGTAATTGCATGGATTACTGGGATGGGGATATTCTATTGAGCCTTTATCAACAAGGTTACATGGTGCTCAATTGCAACAAGGGAGAAACTTGGGAATGAATCCTTAATGGCGGTCGATTCTATAAAGGATTTAGAGTTAAATGGCAGCTTTGGCTTTGGCCGATCTTGATTCACGCAATTTATTTACACATCTCTTCACCCTTTAATGCCCTCACACCGAGCACTGAGTTGGATTAAACCTCCGCTGGATAAAGTGGCCTTTTGTTGGGAATTAAATGCAGTGAATTGTGTGACCTCAGCGGCTGGCGACAGCGGCAGAAGCCTGTTTTCACATGCGAGCGCGTGTGACGTCGGATTTATGAACGTGTAGGTACGAAAGCCTGCGTGGGGCGCACATGATTCATGCCAGAGGTCTCGCACCCGCACTGAGCTTATAAATCTGCTTCCCACTTTGGCCACACTTGTCTTTTTCACAGCTACTCTATACCCCGAACGGCCACAGAGGCGTAACATGGCACTGCTTGTTTCTCTCCGGCTAACCCCCGAGCTTTCAGACACAGGCTCGTTTTACGCGTGACGACGCCTCAGTGACTGCGGCCACTTTTCCTCGGTCCCTCTGCCCCCTTTTTCGGGCTGAGAGGTATCCCAAACCCTAAGGCCTCGGCTCGCCCCCCCTCTTTTTAGCTTTGATTTCCTCCCGCCCTTTAAGTTGAGATAAATTTATTCAAGTGTTACCGGGGACAATCAGAGCCATGTGTGTTTGTGAGGATGTGGTCTGGAGACAGGGGTTATGTGGGATTTGGACTTGGAGGGCTCACTCGGGGTAAAGTCAGATACTGTAACACCAGGGTGTAAAGTGAATGGCTGTTATTACTGAGCCGTGACTGGGGAATATCACGGGGGATTGGTTTCGGAGGTGTAAAATAGGGGTGAAAGGATTGCCATTGGGGCAGAGGTTGGATCGTAAAATATTATTTGTGCTGGGGCGTGTGTGTGTATGAAGATATGTGCGTACATTTCGCTCCGTATAATGTTGCCCCTGTGCTTTATCCGTTTACTTTTTTTCCTGTAGACCCCAGGTTCGTAGGAGTACACTTAATCCCAGAGAGTGACAACCCTGAAGACGACAAGATCTTCCTGTTTTTCAAAGAGAACGCCATGGACGGAGAGCACACTGGGAAGGCCACCATCGCCCGGATAGGACAACTGTGTAAGGTAACAACACACACACAAACAGAACCCTTAACCCAGTTCACACCTAAGATTTATAATCATTTCTCACATAACTACACGTTTGTGTCAGAGCTTGCAGAAATGCATTGAATTTTTGTGTGTGTGTGTGTGTTTGTAACACAGAATGACATGGGAGGTCACAGGAGTCTGGTGAACAAGTGGACCACTTTCCTCAAGGCCCGGCTAATGTGTTCAGTTCCCGGGGTCAACGGCATTGATACGCACTTCGATGAGCTACGTAAGTGTGCATTTTTTTTATTTGAAGAAAAGCCGATCTCACGGGCTCTTCTGAATGGCGTCTGAAAAACCTCGCCTTCACCCCTCCCCGCTTTGTGTTTTCAGAGGACGTGTTTCTCATGAGCTCCAAGGACCCGAAGAATCCAGTTATCTACGCCGTGTTCACCACATCCAGGTAAAAAAAAGTCCACATCATTTCACAATGACCTCCAAAATGTGTGTGCGGAGGCTCAAAATTCCCAAATAGCTTTACAGACACAGGTCGCATCATATTTGTTTTGTTGATTTGTTGCTAGGAGATGAGGAGGAGATGATACCTATTCAACGGGCAACCGCCCCGAACGACTTATTTCCTCTGTATTTGAAAAACACACACGCCTCACATTTCTTCCTTGTCACATCCTTTATTCTATCCCTTTGTCTGTAATTTCCTTACCATTTTAAATGACACGGCAAGATGTGAGCAACTGAGCGTGCCCCTGCCAGATTCCCAGACAGCGCCCCCCCCCCCCCCCTTGCTCCGTCTCCTAATCCACTTACAGGTGTCTTACGGTTGCTTTCCCCTCCTGCGGTTCCCTTCCCAGCGTCTCGGCCTGGAGATTGCTTTTAGCTGATTCCTCCATATTCTGCTACCTGTCCCCCCCCTTTCTTTTCATTGAAACCTTGGCAGAGGCTTGTAGGGAAATCTGATTATGGGGCGGGGGGTGGGGAAACGCGATATTCACTCGGCGGGAACGCACGTCTCTCCCCTGGCCGCCGCCCCAGCCTTGAATGGGGTTTTTCAGAGGCCCCGGGTGTGGCTCTATTGAAGCATACGGAGAGAGGTGAAGGCGCGGGGCAAGGCAGATAAGCGAGTCAAAATGGCACAGATGGTGGCACTTATCATGATGATGATGAATTTGCATTTGGGAAAAAGGAGTTATGTGGGGTAGGAGGGGTGAGGAGGGGGTGTATTTTGTGTCCAGTAGTGTCTGTGACGCGCTTTGAAAGGAGGACAAACACTTCACCATCAATCACCACTAATGATAAGACGTGCAGGCTAACGGATACTGACAGCCGCCTTGCATCGTCAGGCCCGTGCGGCTTTTCTCAGCTCTCTGGAACATATTCAAAGCAAGAGGGCGGCGTGTGGCGGCGGGTGTGCGTACACCTACATGCCCGCATGTGCACCCATACTCTCTCACACACACATGCACACTTTAAAATTCAATTATGGGGCATTGAGGAATTAGAGTGATTTAATTGGTTTTCTAAGTGGCCGGTTTTCAGAGATGAATAGAGCAGAGATTCACAGGGACCGGCTTTTAATATCACTGCTTAATGAGGCACAAAGACGCTGCCACTGACAGATCAATGTTTGATTGTGCCCCTGTTTGTGTGTGTGTGTGTGTGTACAATTTTCGTGGGGTTGACTGGAATTTGTGCGCCTCTCTCTCAAACTATGTGTATCTCCACAAACACATATTCACCCTCCTTCTTAAGTGCAGATATTAGAGTGTCTTTTTTTTTTTTTGCCCCCAGAGTTAATTGAATTTCTCCGTAATTAACATTTTCAAATGCTAATCCATTCATCTTCCACGCTTTGCTGAGTACTGTCGGCTGTGTGTATGCCAGCCACATCCCTAATTAGTCTGATACAACTTCCCATTGCAGTCAGCAAGACAAAGGACGTCCCGAGTCTTATTGAAGCATTTGGCTCCTGCGAATGCAAGACACTTGCGGTCCAAATAAAAATCTGCCATCTGTAAAAAAAAAAAGAGGCAAAAGGCTGACGAATAAACTCGAGGTGATTTGTGAAAATCTAACCTACAAAAAAACACTGTATGTGGTCTAAGGGCTGATAGATTTAAACAGCCTGCTTATTTTGTCATAATCTCCATATATTTTAATAACTTTTGGACTACATGTCATGGAATCATCCTGCGAAAAATCCCAAAGTCCTCCTCTTTAATGAGTCACAGCTTAGATTGCTGTCTTTTGGATGACCTGGAACGGAGCATGAATAGAAATAAAATCCACATAATTTCTCTGTTTTTTGCATGATTGATTGACCTTGCCTGCTTTGGGCCTCGGCTGGCTAGCGAAAGCAAAATATCCACCCATCTGGCTCTGGCGAGTGCTCGCAAAATATTGGAGGGGATTTCAAATACGCTCTGAACCAGGTCTCCTGTTTTGTTGGTCGTGTGCCCAAATTCCTGTCTGTTCTCAAGAGGCTGGAAGCAATCAGAGCGAAGTTCCAATCTGTCATTCCTGTACTTAGGTAATGACAACCTTGCTCTCCTGTCTTTGTGCGATGAAGGGTCATTTTGTTGTCTTTCTTCAGTATTTCACAAACTCCCTAATCCCTGTCCTGTGACCAATCGTTTCATGAATCCCTTCTGTTTGTTTTTGTCATCTGTCTTTATATCGCCGCTGTCTCACTCCCTTTTTATCTTCATCTACTTTTCTTTTTTTTTTTTGGTCTCTCACCAAACTGCTTTCTTTCTTTCTCCACAGTAACATCTTTAAAGGCTCAGCGGTGTGTATGTACAACATGGCAGACATCAGACGGGTTTTCCTGGGTCCCTATGCCCACAGAGACGGGCCCAACTACCAGTGGGTGCCTTTCCAAGGGAGGGTGCCCTACCCCCGGCCTGGCACTGTGAGTCTCAAGATAAAGAAATTTAATAAAGAAACAGGAGTTATTCGTTGTGAATTATCTAAAACTGACCTGCCTGATGTGATTTTTCAGTGTCCCAGTAAGACTTTCGGAGGATTCGACTCCACGAAGGACCTCCCTGATGATGTCATCACCTTCGCGAGGGGTCACCCAGCCATGTACAACCCAGTGCACCCGATAGGCGGGCGTCCCATCATGGTGCGGACAGACGTGGACTACCAGTTCTCCCAGCTGGTGGTGGACAGAGTGGAGGCAGAGGACGGACAGTACGATGTCATGTTCATCGGGACGGGTACGCAACTTCACCGCCTCTTATTAGATTTTTTGTGGATTTTGTAGATAGATTGTTGGTATTTTTGCCTGTTTTCACAAAAACATTGTTCAGACAAATTATAACCTGGATTTTATGACTTTAAAGTTGTTTTACTTGAAGACTCTCATCCTCAGACAGTAAAGGAAGTCTCCTTACTGCAGCACGAGCACACTTCAGGAATTTAAAGAGAACAGCGAGGAGACAATTAGCTCTGAAAGAAATCTGCTCTAGTTTTTCTTTAAATATTCAAAATAAACAGATGAGTTGAAATATGTTTTTAATTAAAAGTTGAAAATAATTACTGCATTTTCTTTTTCCTTTTCGAAAATTGGTAATTTGAGAATTTTTTCTTGGGATATTTAGTAATCCAGTGTTATAAACATGACATTGTTAAACAAAACTTTCACTTCAGCATCCAAATGCTGAGAAACTCAAACAATAACATTTAGAGGAAAATCAGCATTTATTCACTGTATAAACAAGGCGATATTTAAACACGGTGTGGTAGCCACCGATCGGGGAGTTTAAACAGTGAATTGCCTCACAAATAAACAGATATCACTCATACATGAATTAAACATACTTGTATATACACACGTTTTATCTGATTGTCCATATTCTTCTCTCAGACATGGGCACGGTGCTGAAGGTGGTGACGATCCCCAGAGAGAGCTGGCATGATCTGGAAGAGGTGGTGCTGGAAGAGATGACTGTCTTCAGGGTAAGACATTCAAAATTGAGTGTTGACAACGATTCACGAAGCTGCCGCCTATAAAAATACACACCGTGTCCATAGATGTGGTAATAAAGCAGCTGTGCTCTATTTGTTTTGCGCAGGAGCCTACTCCCATTACTGCCATGGAGCTGTCCACCAAGCAGGTAAAAACTTGTTTTCACACATAATAATTTGTGTAAAAGCTGTCGACAGGGCGAGTGAGAACTTGGGCCTTTAAGCAAACACTGATATGTAAAAAAAAAAAGATATCTAATGTGCCTACTGAGAACCAAATCCACAACCCCCGTCTTTTTTTATTAGACCCTCTCCAACTGAGCAATGCAGGAATATTAAATTTTTACGTCCTCGCTCTTTCTTCTGCTCCCACAGCAACAGCTGTACCTTGGCTCGGCCCTTGGTGTATCACAGATGTCTTTACACCGTTGCGAGGTGTATGGGAAAGCTTGCGCCGAGTGCTGCCTGGCCAGAGACCCGTACTGCGCCTGGGACGGCACCGAGTGCTCGAGATACTTTCCTACTGCCAAGAGGTGGGAGCATGCACACACCAAACAAATCTTTGACCTTTATTTATCCCCGGAGGGTTTTTTTCAGCCACATCCTGCCTTTGTGTTAATGCCGTCACACACACAGTCACACCTGGGAGTTATCAGTACACCTGCAGTCCGCTGTTGCGATCGGCTTTAAAAATGCTTTGCTCACGGGCATCCCGATATACAGCCTCATTTCTCAGACCTCCACTGGCCTATTAGCAAGCACTGCGAATCCAAAAGAAATGTACGCGGATACACGGCACATGCCAAAACATCTAAACATGGAAGTAATCTGGAGTCCAAATATTACACAGGCACAAAATACAGTCATTAAAACCACACACACACACACACACACACACACACACACACACACACACACACAGCAGCTGAGGAGGCATTCCAAGAGGTACAAGCAACCTGGGTTACAACTTATGCCAGTAACAGTTGTTCTGAGTTGTGATCCTGTCATCCTAAAGCCAAGACGCATACACACACAACATGAATATACATCTACACAAACACACACACACACTAAATTATAGCCAACAGGAGCCGTCTGACCGCTTCACCCTGCAGCCAGGAGGTATGAACATACACACCCTCAAATTACCCTCTGCTGTATCCAGCGGGATTAGGCTGACCACTACAGCCCTCACACACACACACACCCCTGCATCTCATTCATCCAGAACTTCTCACACCAGCCGAAGTAGGCCAGTGGGTATACTCCAGCTTGGCAGGGTTACAGTGGAGGTGGCACACCCCGCGGTTAAGGCCAGGACCGGCTCCTCTCGGCTCTCCTCCGCACTGCAAATATTTTCCCTCCCCAGAATGAGAACCAGACACCCGTCCCCGCACGTGCTCAGACGGCCAAAAAAGACGTGGAATGTCAGCCCAGGAAACGTACAGAGGAAGGACATGTGTGGGAAAAAGAGACAGAAAGAAAGAATCTGAGTGACACACAGAAGTTAGGATGGAGGGACGTTAGTGAGCATATCTAATGTGCAGAATTCACACACACACACACACACACACAAACTGACCATCGCTCCATCTGTTTCTTTTTTACCTCCAACATTTTTTTCCTCTACCTTCTCTATTTCCCTCTTCCCAAACCCACGCCTCACCTTTGGCTTACCCCGCCTCTCCTCTCGCTTTGATTTTTACAGCAGAGATTTTAAACCGTGGCCACGATGGCGAGAAAAGGGGGAGACAGTTTGCGAGGGGAGACGTTCGCAGTTAGCCAGGCTATGAAAACGCCTCGCCACCGCCGTTAAAAAAAAAAAAAAAAAGCCGAATGACTTAGTGGGATTTCAGATTGAGAGGACAAAGAGTGAGGTTGCTTTTATGAGGCATTTCAAGGGCGAAACAATACTGCACATGTTTCATAATAACGACTCATCAGAAGGCAATGAAGCACGCTGTTTCATTGCTCTGCAGGTTTATGTTTCTTACATTCTGCCAGGGTTTAGGTTTTTTTTTTTTCCTACTCATGTGATTTAACAGTGCAGAGAAGGTTGAATAAATACCCACTCTCTTCATGTGGCACTGAAGGTGGAATAGTGTTAGGTAACATTGCCCCCTAGTGGTTGAAATGAAACAGTACAGAGAACGAGATGTGATAGGTGGGTTTTTGGCCCCATTAACCTCCACTGTGGTTCCTTTTCAGGCGAACCAGACGGCAGGACATCAGAAACGGAGATCCTCTCTCCCAGTGCTCAGATCTTCAGCATCACGGTACCTTAAAGACCACACACACTTAACACACACACATAGCAAACATCTAAGCTCTCTCCCCTTCTTCCTTCTCGCTTCATTCATCCTGTGTGTGTGTCGTTTTGGGTCGAGCAGAAGACGTGGACGGCTTAGGGGCCAGCGTGGAGGACAGGAGCGTCTACGGCGTGGAGAACAGCAGCATGTTCCTGGAGTGCAGCCCCAAGTCGCAGAGAGCGCTCACCTACTGGCAGCTGCAGAAGCCCAATGACGACCGCAAGCTGGAGGTGCGCATGTTTCTCGCCTCGTTTTTCATTCGCAGGAACAACATGACCTGCAGCTGGATGATTCGAAAAGCCCACACATCCCAGTGCAGAACATCAGCTCCATTTCACACTAATTCAATTGTTGCAAGCAAAACACCATCTGTCTGCTAAAGGCTACAACTTTCCCCCTCTCCGTGTTATCATGTAATGACCTCTTAACTCTTTGACTTTTAACCGCAATGACTTAGAAAGGGTGGTAATCTTCGGGTGTGGATGTTTAGATTGACATTTGACCCGGTGATGTAACTAATTAGTTCTGCCTGACTTTCTGCTGTGGCCGTATTTGCTTAACTGGAAGTTTAGAGCGTGTGATTTTCTGGTGATTCGGAGAAATTTAATCCAGAAGGTCCAGTTTGAGCGGATTCATGAGTTTTAAGGCTCATCAGATGCAAACCATTGCACAGCAGGTATTAATCCTGTGAGGAAGGATTTTACTTCTCTGGAAAGCTCTCATTGTGGCAATAGTATGTTACATAAAGAGCTTGACACTGGAGAGCTGTTTTCACATTCACCAGCTGAAGGAGGGAAGTTGCTTTGTGCTCACCTGAAATCTGACTTAAAGATACTTTGGTACAAACTTGATTCTGTCACATCTCAAGCAGCTGAGGGTGATCGTGGTCCAATATGCAACTTACAGAGATGTGATGTGGAAACTTCAAACCTCAAGTGCGAATGGATTTTTAGGACACAACTTTGTGTTCAGCAAATTATCTTTGCATATTTATAGACTCTGGATTTTTCCAAAGAAGATGAAGACATTTTTAACTACTGTTTTTAACAATCACATTTAAGCAAAGTGTTTTTCATGTCCTGAAACATCTTGAAGAATAATAAAGTGATTTTGACAGTTCCAGAAACCCACACATGCTCCAAATAAGAACACATCTGTTTATCCACTAACATATTTCTAATCTCTTCATGTATATCTTCATGTGTAGATCAAGCTGGATGACAGGGTGCTCCGTACAGACCAGGGCCTGCTCATCCGCAGCCTGTCTCAGTCTGACACCGGGGTCTACCACTGCCAGGCCATCGAACACGGCTTCATCCAGCCTCTGCTGCGCCTCAACCTCCAGGTCATCCCCACCCAGAAGCTGGGCGACATCCTCCCTGGACTCTCGGGTGCAGGAGGCGGGGTCGGTCACTCTGCCAAGCACAGGCTGTGGTATCGAGATTTCCTGTCTCTCTTGGACCACCCAGACCTCAACAGCGTGGAGGAGTTTTGCGATCGAGTTTGGAAGAAAGAGCGTAAACAGAAGAGGGTGAAGACGCCCAACGGCAACGTTCAGAGCAAACCTGACTCTGCCGTCAGTTCTGGCTCTGCGCTGCGACCTAAAGCTCCCAACACCCAGAAACAGCAGGCCAGTCCACCGCAGAGCAGGCCATGGCTCCAGGCCGGAGCTCCAACAGTGGAAGTGCCAGACCGGAGCCAGAATACCCAGAAAGGTCAACCAAATCTGGGCATGTTGAGCGGCCAGGCGCCTAAGAACAACCAGAAGAACGGCCAGAAGGGGCAGGCCAGCCTGGCAGCCTCTCAGGTTGTTGGGGGGTCTCGGGCGGGCGGCCAACACGCGGCCAAGTGGAGACGGATGCAGGAAAATAAGAAGGGACGCAACAGGAGGACCCATGAGCTTCAGAGACCCCCGCGTAGCGTTTGAGGAAAAAAAAAAGCACAGAGATCCACACACACAAGCACAAACCCACGCATCCACACATATACACACAAGCACATTCTATAGATTGTGTATCCGATGTATGATTCAGTGACCTCGCCATAACAACAGCAGAACAAAAAAGAAACCCATAAAAAAAAATACATGAACCACACTCATGTAACAACAATAAAGCTCTCATTCAAAGACAAACACATAAACGCACACAACTTGTGAAGAGGACAAAGATGAACAGAAACTGGAATGCATACTGTAAATGTGTGAGGATATGGCTGGTTGCCTGGGATACTGCCTGGCAGACACTTCAACCTCCTGTACATAAGCTACTAAAATAAGACTGGGACGAAAATGTTTAGTGAGGTGTTTGTTGGGAAACAGATGGACTAAATATGCTGAGAGGACAGTTGTGGAGACATTTATAGTTACACAGACATTTACGGAAAGCAGAAACGACGCATTCGCCGCAGCCTGCTGCCCTCGTTGACCTGAGCATGTGAACTGCAAGATAGTGTACATGGAATGGATTTAAAAAAGAGAAACAAACAAAAAAAACTCTTATTTTGAAGGACTTGTTTGAGGAGAAAAGAACCTTCCATCTAAAGACAGACAACAGCACCCTTAATGGAGGAAAGGGAAGGGTTGCAATTCACCGTGAGTTGTGCGCAGCTTGCACCGGTGGCCCCTCGTGTTGTCTCAAAAAACAAATATTATTACATGCAAAAACTGCAATGTCATGCCGCGGTGCAGAGAAATCATTGTAACCTTCTCCATCCAAGGCTGGAAAAGCATTGTGCATGTTGTTGTCAATCAATGTTTTAATAAGCTAGTTATTTTATGGAATTCTAGAGGCTTTTTTTTTAAACACCCTACCTTAAAAAAAAAAGAAAAAAAAAAGAAAAAAACAAATGTTACATTTTTATTTTATATTTCCTTTTCCTTCCAGACCAGTGCTTCTATTTTTGGGGGGCAAAAATCACAAGCAACATAGTCGTCTCTCATGCTCTCAAGGATTCTGTGTAAGTTATTATGTTGTTGCTTTTTCTGGGATTTATAGAATTTGGGCACGAATTCCAGTCGTAGGCTACGCTAAAAAAAAACCCGGTCTGAAATGGACTGCCAGTCGTTTTGTGTACATATATACAACAAACGTAACTCTCTGTGTATATACAGTACATATACAGTACAAGAACACCACTTGATTATTATTTATTGCTCATTGTTTTGTGAAAGGGTTGCATTTATTTTTGATATTATGGTATTTTTGGCTCATCAATATATTGGAGAAATGATGGCAACAGCAACTAAGAACATTTTGATGGACCAACTGGCTGAAACTGCGTCAAGGAATCCCTTTTTTTGTAGGGGATAAAAGGGTGGAAAACAACTTTTAGGAGCACGAGTACAGGGGTCTGTATCATGAACTAAATCCTACTAACGATAAGCACAATTTTGTCTCTTTTGACTTCCATAACCGATCGTTTCATTGCGTTTCCCTTTCTCCCGAATCCAACATGTCTTTTATCCATCCAGTAGCCGTTACGTGTAAGATAATTCCCCAAACTGAAAAACATTAGCTGTGAATCTCTGTAAGAAATAGTGGAGAAAAATGTTAAATCTAGTCTGAAGGAGAAGACACGTTATACTGCATGTGAATGCTACCTACAGTAAGTGCATCTTTTTTATCGTCTCTTTACGTGTTTTGTGTGAGAGGTAAAGTTCCCTTAAAGCAAGGTGTGAGTTACTTCTGTCCTTTTGCCAAAACAGTGATATTAACACACTCTGGCCAAAGCTCCTTAATCTTCGACTCAACAATGGTACCCCACCTCCCCCATATCTCCCCTTGTCCACTTAAATACATGACAATAGTAATGTGTCAATGCAATAAAAATTAGAGCAGATAGTGTTTCTCTACCAAATCTTTTTGGTGTGTCCCTGATTCGGGTCTCTCCCTCAGCGTTAGAGAAGTGAGAGAGCTGAAAGTTACCGCTGCTGTAACACAGTTCTTTCTGGCATGCATTCAGTTGTCTAAATAAACATCTCCGTTACAAAAAAAAGAAAAATGAAGAAGTCCCTTTGTTCTCATTTCAGTCAAAAACCTTCTCAGCCTCGCTCGATTTCATCAAAGGTGCCACACAGAGCTTTTGCGTCTGACAGCTTCATGTTTGCCGGTCTGATGACAAAACGCAGCCACACACACTCTGCGGGAGAAAAATACTTTCAGTAATGCATTTATGGATTTATCCCAGAACAAGCAGATGCAAATGTTTTAAGCCGAGTTTATAAAAAAAACAGGACACATTTCAGCAGCATTTTTCCAGAAACACTGTCCCAGACAATCTTTCTGGACGTGATGTCAGCACTTCTCATACATGCGGGGACTATTTCTTTGACTGAAAGTAGTGAGGGTTCATCACAGCAAACTCTTCCATTTAACAAGACTAATCATGAGGTGTAATTAATAACCTTAAACGTGACTGCATTCCGTTTAGATGAGCTTGTTTCGGGATCTTGTTAACTCGAGCGTTGGCTCACTGTCTTGGCTCACGAGGACACTCGACGGAGCTTAGCCAAAGTTAATAAAATTAGTTTCATCTGTGCTTTTCCTGTGATGACAAATCAAAATCTCTGCTGTGAAAAAGGTCTGTTTTGGAGGGCTGGAAAGCTCACTGTTGTAAATGTATTTTCTGTACTGGAAGGAGGAATCTTAAGAGGTGGGGAAGGCTGTGCAGATGAAATTAAAACTATCTGACAGGCTACATACTAAGAGGGAGATGAGATTTGTTGCTAAACACTGAATAAAGAACAAACAGTTAAAGTAAACTTCACTGCTGCTCCTGAAATTATATTTAAGGGAATAAATTTGCAACTTTTCAAAGCAGACTTGTGTGAAAAGCATAGCTGTTACTAATATTAAAAATGGCGCTGACCATATTGATATTATGATTAAATAAAATTCAGCACAATTCACAGTAATATTTAAACCTACAAGCCGTGCAGAAACTGTGATGATTCCCATGAAGAACCACCAGAGGTCACTGTTGTCTCACTTGCAGCCTGCCTGCCAAAGCCCCATCTGAGGCCTGCGGCGAGGTCTGAGTGAAGGCTGTAACGTCATTTAACATGTTGTGATATTTTTACAGAGACGCCTTCCTTCCACAGTCACACTTAGCCTTGCTCAGAAACAGTGTGTGCATTTGTGTGTGTGTGTTAGTGTGTGTGTGTGTGTGTATATACTGTGAAGTGATTGGAGCGCTGCAATCACGTTCCCTTCCCTCAAGTTTCACACGCCTGTTATGAATTTCCTGTTACCATGGTGACTGTCCTTGAATATCCTGTGTGTGTGTCTGTGTCTTAAAAATACATATTTTCTGCTGTAGCAAGGAGTTGTCTTGACCATTATGTTGGAGGGTTTTATTGCTGTGCCCTCGCTTCAGGGGAGCTTCTTCACTGTCTCAAGTGCTTTCGCTTTTCACAGTGAGATGGAATATTTAAGATTTTCAGAATAAAGGTGTAATATTATAAGAGAATACATTTTGAATTGCAATAGCTCATTAAGTTAAGGAAAATTGGACTTGGTTTTATTCTTGCAACATTAAATTCAAAATATTAAAAATGTATTGCCAAATCTTTTTCCCCCAAATGTTGCCCAAAACAGCACTGTAATTTAGTACAAAATAAAAATTCATTTTAATTTTGTACTTGCACAAAAGTTTCAAAAACCCAGTTTTAATTTTCATGGTTGAAAAAGCATACTGACTATGAAAACAAAAAAACAATCACTAAAATAAAACTTTAACTTGCTTCATTTTGAGTGAATGAACTTCTATATCGGGGATGATGTTTTAAAAATGCAAACTGGGCTTTTGCATTTGAATAAGCTCAGTATTTTTGGTCCATATTAAATAAGATAGAGAGCGAAAGTCAGTTCACATTCTCATTTGAGTAATGGCAGGATTCAGAAATTTGCCATAGTCCTCAAAACCAGAGGGGAGGACACGACATCTGAGTTTTATCAGAGCACATCAGTCCACTATTTATACCACACTGTTTACAGCCAGTCACTGTGTGTTTGTTTGTGCTGGAGGAGGTACAAGACAGCGGAGAGAAAAGAGAGAAATTGATATAGAATATATCTTCACGTTGCCTTCAGCTAAACACACGTTATTTGAATATGTGTGTGTGTGTGTGTGTGTCATATCCAGAGCTCCTCACGACTCTTGAAAGTAGGCTCTGTTCAGAAGCTCTGACTCATTCCTTCTTGCCCAGGAGCGAGCCCAAGGGATTGTGGGTCTGTGGGCAAAGAGAGAGGAGGAGATTTAGGTCAGCGGCAGGACAACATAACACCAGCCGGCTGCCGAACTCATTTCAAGACACCCCCAGACCCCCCTTTCTACCTCCATAGTGTAATAAACATACAGAATATACCGTTTGTAGCTCATTTTCCTTCAATCTTTAAGAAGAGGTGACTATATTTTCACTTCACATCACTCTCCACCTTTCTTCACTCTCCTCCTCACCTCTTTCCTGACGTTAAAACATCTGTAAAGCTCTGAACCCGACCTCATTCCACCTTAAGTTCACGTACGTGCTTACAGCTGTAGGCGTTGCAGGCGAGCTGCACTGTGCTGCGAGTCGCTGTGCACTAATCTTCAAGCGATCTCATAATGAGGAAGCCCTGCAGGTGAGTGGCAGCTGCCTCAGAAACCATGGCAACCGGGGAGGGATCCGATGGAGAGGAGCTCTCCTCGATGAGAGGTGACATTTTCCATCAGGACTCGAACCCCGCTGAGTCACAACTGTGTCCTCCAGGTGCAGCTTCCTTTCTTCTTCCTCCTCCTCGCTGATTGCTTTTCCTGGATTGGCTGTCATTTTAGACTCCACAAAACTCAATAATAATAATAGCTGCCTTTGGAAACTTTGGGATCTCCACCCCAATTTAAAATAAGGTTACACTGGACGAACAAAGCACGACCGAACTACATGCGTTTGCTTGTTGCCTCTGTGTGCATTTTTCAAGAGGAAGGTGCAAATAAAATATTAATTATGAGATATAAACCTTTGTGAATAGAAACGAACAATTATTTTGACATTTTATAAAATTATATGTAATTATTTTTATTTTATTTTGCTGGCAAAAATGCAAAAAAATTCACTCATTTCAGCTTCTTATTTGGACGGATTTACTTAACTTAAATTTCAATATCTTTGAACATTTGATGACATCATTTTGGCATTTTTCTCTATTATTATTTTTACATTTTAAGGACCAAAGGATTAAATGATTAATGAATAAAACAGATACATTTATCATGAAAATAATTGTTGGTTGAAGGCCTGTTAGTCACACAGTGGGTGGTCTTGCTTTTTTAAAGAAATATGAAATATCAGCTTCACCTCCTCCCTATTTTCTACACAGCTCCTTGATAAAACATTAACTGATTTACAGTTTGACTTCCGCTGATGAGGGAAGCACTTATGATCCACTACATTTCAACCCATGTTCACATGGAAATTAAATGAAAGGTGCTTAGCCGTGTTTATCTTTCATGTTCAAACACTAATCGCATATCTAAGCGCTTTGTCTCTCCACACACGTATTCCTTGGGGTGTTACTGTACATACGGCGACCCCCCCTCGCCCCCGAGAGTGCCGTTTCCATGCCTGCCGTTAAGAAGCCGTGATTTATGGCCGTGATCCCGCCTCCTCAACGCCGCGCTACAAGGCTGGGAGTCATAAACGGAGACACCTTAACACAGCTGCGAGGCCCGACGGGCGCAGACTGACTCACGGCGGTTTGACCTCGTGCACTCTCCATTCACTGATTGCTTGGGATTGATGAGGTGATCAATGGCCTATTCCTGCCCGTCTCTGGGGAGAAAACTGATTCACGCCGGGCCGCAGGGCTACGTTCAAGGACTTCAACAAGGGCTGCCAAAGCTTTCTGGTCCAAACATCACCTTTATTAGTACGTTTCCACGCCAAGAAAAAAAAAAAAGACTTTATTAAAGCTGAGTATTTGGAAAATTTCCCTACGGCCTAAAGACACTTGGCTCCCTTTGCTTGCTTCGTAATGTGCATTTGTACCCTTCTGAATTTGCCTTCAGTGTGACTCATCTGCGCTCAGTCTAGCAAAACTCAAGGGACTAACCCCCTCGTTGCAAAGCGATGACGTCACTGACTGTGACGCACTACCTTGACAACAGGTGTGTGTTGTTAATGATTCATGAACAGCAGGGGGGTGGAGTGTATGGCTTGATTGGCATTCAAACTCACATTACTTCTGACATTATCTCTCAACCTTTTTCTCTAAATTGAGCTTTTTTTCTGTTTTTTTTCTTTCTTTTTAAAGGACTACTCCCAGTCCTCTTCCGCTACTGATGAATCAGCCCATTAGATCCTGGAGCAGCATCAGTTAAGATGTCAGCTGCTGTCAATTCACTAAGAAAAATGGAAGTGGGATGTGGAGTGAAAGTGGGAGACGAGGAGAGGAGGAGGAAACACAGATCCATTATACCGGTGAGCAATTCTCCTGGAGGTTTTCCTCAAATACCACATTTCTGTCAAAGAAAATTAAATTACGTGAGTAAAGAAATGTAAGGGACGAGTCAGTGTTGAGCAATGACCCATCTGAAGCACAACCACACTCATTTTATCATTTTAGATATTACAATTATATCACCACTGTCAGTTATACTCAGCTATAGAACTGTTAATTTGCTAAATAACAAATGAGAGTATTCTAATATGCTTTTACACAAATTGGAATAAAATATTTATAATAACTATCACTTTTGATATAGATATTAAATAAATTTGAACAGAGAAAAAATGAAATGTAAAAAACGCACATTGAGGTTTTATGGGTGGATGTGTTGGACTATTTCTTGGCCAGGACCTGGTTCTTCCTGGTTTCTCTAACCTGGCTAGCTGGCTCATTGCAACACAACGTTCGCTAACCTAATGCACGTTTTTTTACCTATTACTTTTCATAATCATGCATTTCTTTATTGATATAACAAACAAATGAATCAAAATACTAACAAAGTGCTCTATGTATTGGGTCATTTAAGCCAAGAAAATATTTATAACCACCTGTAAAATCACCATTTGTTGACACATGTTTGGGTTAAACAAAGGAAAACAATGTGCGAATAAATGAATAAATAAAAGTTCTGAAAATGTTGATTGACTCCTCTGAAGGCAGCGATCCACAAATGTACTTTTCTGCAGCTTTAAGCCCTACTTTTGGGTGCATCTTTCTTCTTGCAATGAGTTGTTGTTTTTTGTTATAATTATTATTATTATTATTTCTGGCAGCGGCTTGTGTGGGATACGCCGCTGAAAACTTTGTTAATTAGCATGACAACCCCCATTGCCTAACAAAGAAAATGACTGCTATACTCGAAGGAATTAAGACTTCCAAAGAAGAAGACATCAGAGAACTGTCACGCTATCGGAGCGATCTCTGGGAGGAGATGCGAGAAAAGAGCGCCGACCGAGAACAAAGACACTTCTAATGCGAGTTGTCGCTGCGGCTGGTTGACGTATAACTGTGATTACAGGCGCGTTTGTTCACCAATGGTTTATCCTCGATTGCACCTCGCTGTCGCTCCTGTGGCCACGGAGGCCACGCTGCTGTTACATCAATCAGCCACTGGACCGGTGGCTTTGGAGATTGGCCTCTAGACAGTGGCCAGTAAATCCTATTAACAGTTCTGTTACCAGAAGTCTCCTTCCCACGCCCTTCACCCACGCACCACAACAACCTCTTTGAAATAAATCCTGCACCCACTGATTTCATATCTTTTTTGTTTTTCTGAAAATGATAAGATCTCTGAACACTGGCAATGATTGAGAGAGACAGGAGAAGTGGAGGTGAGCATCGTGATCCCTCTGGGGCTTCTTTCTTAAACATCCACGTCAGTCGTGACGAGGTGATGCAGGCGAGGCCCCGGTGACGTGGGAAAGTTGGACTGTAAAGCCTCCAGGTGACAGACGCACACAAAGTTTGATTCCAGCTTTTTGGCTCATGTTGGGTGATATTTTGCACACCTCATGTCATTAAATCAAGACGTTTTCCGTCACTTCGGAGCACACGTATGTCTTCTCGAATGCGACTCGTGGCTTTGTGTTTGCGCCGCCGCGTGATTGTCCGAAACAAAAGAGACTTGTGTAACTGCGGCATTGTGTCGAGACGCTGAATCAGCCGCCTTTGTGCGTCTTCGGGGAGTGGGGAACATTATTCACAGAGAATTCAGCTGGAAGGAAACTGCCTCTGCATTGCGATGAGAACGAAACGCAGCCTTGTTCTCAGACGCTGTGGAGAAGTCATACATGTTTTTGCTGCGGTTATGTAATCCACTTCCCTGTGTTTGTGTTTTCTGGCTTCAACAGATGGTGGTGTTACGGCTGCCCGACGCAGCCGTGGCGGCCTCTGTGGCTGCCGGGAGGAGAAAGTGTTCTGTGGTAAAACATAGTTTGGCAAGGGATGAATTATTGATTTGGTAGCTTTTTTTTTTTTTTTTTTGTCTGTTTGTTTTGTTGTTTCAGTTGATTGGCAGCAAGTTAAGTTGACCCTCAAATATAGCAGGGAGTTACAGCAGGACTCTGTGCACTGTGTGTTCAAGAAAACAGCTTACAGTGCAGGGCAGCCTGTGATTGGCCTATCTCTCAGAAGAAAAGAGGATTAGAGGGACCTCTTATGTCTGTGCATGAGTGTGTCTTTGTCTCTGCCAGTGCATGTGTGTGTGTGTGTGTTGCCACAGGTGCGCCTAAGCACGCCTACCCGGGCACCCGTGCGCGTGCATGTAGACAGCAGATAGTAAGATTGAGTAAGGAAAGGCAGGGAGCCGCTGCGACTTTAAAGATATTTTTAGTTCGCAGTGTCTCGCTGGTCAGGAGAAATTGCCGCTGAGGGCGGTGATAGGCGCGTGCCAGGTTGCTAATAGGGATGAGAAAGGCTCAGTCCTAATATACCAGAAATTAAACGTCACTCGGAGGTACAACGCAACCCAGGAGCTGCCTCACCTCCTCACAGTGACTTCAGGGATACCAGCAGATACACCACTGCACACTGAAGTAAAGGTATGTCACTGCTTTTCTTTTATCCACTGAGAAAGCAGAGGGGGGTTTAAAGAGTTAAAGCTCTCTAGTGGAAGGTTCTAGTAGTTTGTTTGACCCAGAACTTTATCACAGGGGAAGACAAGCTGTGTGTATGTCTCAAAAGTACCTCATGTCCACGAGGATGTCTTTGCTGCATTGTCTTATCGTGCGGAGATTCAACTTGTCGTGTTTGCAAAGACACTGTTAATACTTTAAAGCTCGACTTGCCAGCGAAAGAAATTGCCCTTTGTCAGTGTCTTTGCCTCATACCCCGACTGAGTATTTAAATTTAATGAACACAGCGCAGTGTGTGTTATCTGGTTACCTGACTCAAGTTACACCGGCCAGGCTGCCAGTGCAAATACATCCCACACAAACTGTAAATGTCCAGAGGAGCAGTTGGTCAAAATCTAGATTATGTTGGAAAAAAACAAAATATGATGACCGCACTTTTTCAAACACTTGTATTTTGCCCACCCATTTTACAGTGGTTTATACCTTTGCTGCACAAGATTTCACAGGGAAATATTGCACAGTGGGCTGAAAAAAATATATAATGCATTAATAAAAGTTTCCCAGAGGTTTCCATCCTTTTGGCGACCACTAACAAAAAAGCAACCCGGCGCCTCTTCTCACGCAATTCAGATGTCTATATACATGTTCCACCAAAGACTAATTTCCCCTCTAAACAAGTCAAATCACTTGTTTAGTCCTGTGACAGTCCTGTGACATGTAAAGCAGTCAAAACGTGCTCCACCTCGACCTGCTTAAAACCACTTCAGTGTTTACACACTGATGCATCACTAACAATCTCACTCTCATGTTATCTTACTTTTGATATTTTCAGTACATTTTGCTGCTTATACTGTTGTGCATTTCATTAAGAAGGACTGTGAATGGATAGTTTTCCAGGATCTGAGTACTCGAGTACAGATGGATGCATTTTAATGATACATAAAAACAGAAATATGCTTAAAGGGCCCCTGTTAGTGTCATACTGGTGAATCTCCTCTGTGTACACTGCATGCAGGTGTGTGTGTCTGTATAAATTGCTGGGTTTGCACACACCTCGGAGAGCGCTTGTCCCCGGGCCCGTGTTTGATGATGTTGTGTGTTTACACCTGTGTGTGTCCGTCCATCCGTCCGTCTGTCCATCTGGGTGACCGCGTTTGCTTCACATGACTGGAAGCTTCAGTCAGCGCGTTTCTGTGAATGTGTGGGTGAGATACAGAGGGAGAGAGAGAGAGAGAGAGGAAGGGACAGAGAAAGAGCGAGAGGGGGGAGAGAGAGCACAGACGTACAAGCCGCTTCCGCCTCACAGCGTAGAGACAATCAGGCCACGCTCCAGCGATCAGTGGGAAGAAGGGGAGGAGCAGAGCAGCCGCTACACTACCATCGTTTATCACTGGAGACAGAAAACCAAAACTCACCTCTGCCCACACATACACATCCACTAAAGTGAGGAGGAGAGGGATGGAGGGAGGGAGAGAGGAGAGACTAAAAGGAAAGAGGGCGATGACTAAAAAAAACAAGGCATATCTATACATGGGAAAGCCAAGGAGATAGGCATGGCAGGAGGTGGGGATGAAGAAAATATTTTTCTAAATTTGCAGATTTGCAGGAAAAAATGAAGAGAAAGATGTGATGAAGAAGATGAAGGAAGCAGTGAGGGTGACAGTGTAGGAGGGGCTCGATCCAATATACAATACTGTATTACAGGAGCAGTTTGACATTTGAGCAAATCACAGTATTCATCATGTTATATTTTGTTTGCTTCATCCTAAATGTTTTTTTGCCACAGATTTTGTGCTGCACTATTTCTTGTCTGTGTGCAATAACTTCCTGCACATAAGCCCACGTAAAAACCACAACATTTCATTTTTACGCTGTTTCTTTCTTGCAAGAAAAGCAAGAAATAGCGCAGCAACAAATCCCAAATACACCGAGCTTAGCTTAGCTTAGCATAGCATAAGGCCTGGAAGTGGGGTGACATGGCTAGCGTAGCTCTGTCCGGTGAGTAGAACAATCTCACAACATCAAACATCCTCAGGTAAAACCACAAATTGTCCTGTCTACACTTTGGTGTTTGCACTCTACACAAAAGAGGCTGTGAATTAGTGGGCTGTAGTTGTGCTAGCTGACAGATTCAGTTTTTGGTATAGCTATGCTAGCTGTTCCCCCTGTTCCCAGTGTTTATGCTAAGCTAACCTAGTGTCCTGGTTGTTGTTTCAGATTTACTGTGCTGACATGAGACATCAATCTCTTTTTGTTAGTCTCTGCAAGAGATAGAATGAGTATATTTCACAAATTTACATATTGTGCATTCTCGTTTCTTACAGTTTAGCTATTTTATAAACATGTAGACAATCAAGGACACACAGAGACTGTACTTGATTCTGACATCTTGCAGGAGCTGTCGTCCCATCTAAAATTTGATTTAAATGATGATCTGGGGTGTCATGTGGCCCAGTTCGGGAGAAAAAAAAAACATAAGGAGGATGAAAAAGCATCGGTGTTTGGCTGCCTTCCCCCTTGGTACTGAATCCAGTCACCCGGTCCTCCTCTCCAGCCCTGCTCAGGTACTCAGGGCTCTCAGCTGGGTGCACAGAGGACACATCTGCCCCAGAGCTCCACAGACAACGCAGCAAATGAGCACTCGCTGTCATATCGCAACACATCTGCTTGACGTACAGCCGAGCCGACGTGTTTTAATATCCTACTCCCTGGATCTGGTGACCGGCTGTGCATATTCTCAGTACAGTGGAGCCAAATATACTGTAGGCTCGTTTTGCATTTGTCATTTGCAGCGCGTGGGCTGACGTGATGCAACAGCACCGAGTCATTTTGTTTTCAGGGTCATATATGGATGATGTTGCTGTATTTTAAAGATGCAACACGGTGCAGGCTCCGTCTTCCGTCTTTTCATCTTTTATGTCGCGCTCCACGGCAACACCAGCAATCAATTCTTCATAAGAGGACATGAGATAAAGGATTCATTGTGATTCATCTGGCTGCAGCCAAACTGATATATCCCCACATCCTCCTGCCAGACTTCAGTGGTACATTAACATATTTCAGAATATAAAGGGGGTTTGATACAATGAGACACCTTACAACTGCCAACTAGAACAAAAAAAAAACAAAGCATATGAGATATTATTCATGTTATGAGTCATCTGAAGACCTTTGCAGATGCCTTATCTGTGTTTTTGAATATTTTATGGCAGTGATTTCCCCTAAAATTAGATGGGATTTTTAGAATTGCACTGTTTTTATTGTTTTTTGTTTTCTGCTCTTCTTTGGAATGAATGGAAAATTCAGGAGGGATACACAGAGACAATTATCAAATAAATCCTGAAAAGCATTTTCTAAAAAGAAGGTTTTGTATATTAAAGAGATGGGGTGTGTGTTCATGCACTATACATGTAGCCCCAGATACCTGACCCACAAACAACTCTCCAGCTTTAAAAATCACAACCACAACAAAGAGACTGAGAGGAAAGCATCAGTGAGCCCACCTGTGTGTGTGTCCCGCTCAGCCTCGACTCTTTAAACAATAAAGGCGCATTTCAAAGACGCCTTTAGTTGAGTTGGGTCGAGTTGGTCCCCTTTAAAAGCATCTTTTTTCCTCCGCTGATGTCTTCTGATCACCTGTCAGAGGCGGAGCATGCGCAGTGAGGAGGAGCGCGTAGAGGACCTGCGTCAAGATCACCGGCGTTATCAAGAAAAGAGAGGAAGTGGTGCAAGTTTGGTTTCAATATAAAAGCATAAATATCAAGTTACCTTGAAGGTTAAACGTTAGAAGAAATAGCGTTGGTCAGAGAAAAAACTTAAAAACCCACCTGTCATATGACCAACATAGTCTAATCTTTGTGAGGTAAAGTGCAATGTGTTTAGTATTAAGGTAACATTTCTATTCATTGCACATTCACTGTCTAATTAGGATATTTTCCAAATGCCTTAAAACTGACCACCTTTTTTGCATAAAAAGCTACCAGTTACATTAACACCGGCTAATTAGTAGGTAGTATCTGTTTATTATGAACATTATTATGAGATAAATAGTAAAATGTGTGATTTATTGAGGTTTTCTTTTATTGTTTCTATTCACTGCACGTTCTGCATTGTGAAGTTAAGGTATTTCCCAATGGCGTAAAAAAGTGACCACCCACATTGACGAAGGCTAATTAGGATTTTATTTTGTAAAAATCTACCGGAAGCCACCTCCTGCCACTGCGAGTCATAGTAAAAAACAGAGACCCCCCCACACTCCCTCCTCCTCTTCACGGAAAAGCTGTGGTAACCGTGGTGCGCGGCTGCAGAGATGCGCGGCACAGAAAAACAAGAGGAGAGGACGCACGGACGCGGGGAGTGACGACAGGCCGAGGCACCGACCGGCGGGAGATGCGCGCACACACCGGGCGACTCTGAGACGCGCGGAGGGGAGCGCTCGGAGCACTGCGCACCGAGCCCCGGATACAGCGGGGGTGGGGGGGGTTAAGGACGGGAGGGGTCCATCATGGGGAACGAGGCGAGCCTGGAGGGAGGCGAGGGGCCGCCGTCCGGGCTGGCCCCCGACGGGAAGGGCGGCTTCGTGCGGGTCTCCGACGGGACTCCGGTCAACCTGAGCGAGCTGAGCGAGGAGCAGCGGAGGCAGCTGGCCGCGGCCATGTCGAGAGGCGCAGCACGAAGGCAGGGCTCCCCCTCTCTCTGTCAACCCACACCAGCATTTTCTCCCGTTTTTTCATTGTTTTTTTTTTTTCATATTGAGAAAACACAGCCCGCAGCGACCTGTGCTGTTGTGGCTGTATCTCTCCTCTCCTCTGGAAAGAGGCTGAGCTCGTTCACGCCCATTTTTTAATCCATCCGGACCGCACCGAGGAGCCGGTCCATCCTCAGCACCATCACCACCATCTGATTACCCCCCCTTTAATATTACCTGATTAATTGATAAGCATCCTCTGTGAAATGTGTGTGTGTGTTGTTTTCACACGGATGCTTCAGTTGACAGCCAGGCTGATTTATTTGTGGTTTTTATTATCATCTTTGAATGATATTTTGATGTCAGATTGTGCATCGTTTGGCTCTCTGTCTCTCTCTCTGTGAGATCACAGCGTAAGAGACACACCCCCAGTATTTGTGCGAAATTCTCGAAATGCCTGCTGGGTAGGAAAATCTGTCGTGCCCAGTGTTTTTTTTCTTCCTTCCTTCCCTTCCTCCCCCCCCTCTCTCTCTCTTCTTCTCGTCTGAACGACGCCTCAGCCAAACAAACCCACCACCTTATTTTTAACCATCCGTCTCCTTTTCCCTCATAATGTCAATCACACACTGTCTGCATCTTCAGTTTGGATTTGAATCGCTTGTGTTTGTGTGTGTGTGTGTATGTGAGGAGGAGGGGGGGGGTCTGCTGTGTTGTGATGGGAAGGAGGAGCAGGAGGAGGAGGTGGTAGAAAGCCAATGAAAACAAAATGCTGTCAGTCCTATACCGCCTCAGATTTACAATAGAGGAAAATCATTCCTACAATCTCGAAAGATTCCTCGACATGTGATCAAATGGCACCGCACAGCTAATTGGCTCCAATTTCAAGAGAATCTTTATTTATATCTGAGCAAGAGATGGCGGTGAAGGTGGAGGATGGGGGGGTGGTGGGGTTTGCATCAATATTAATATGACTATATATAGAACAGCAGCGTTAATGTCATCACTCACAGACTTCCCTCCCTTCGCTTCTTTCGGAAAAGTCGGGTTTCATGTTGAGGCTGGTCGCTGTCCATGGTGCTGAAACACGCTGCAGCGGACTGATGATGGTGTTTGCTGGGCTCTTACCCGGTATCGGCATGTGTTATTCAGTGTTCAGTGTAAAAGAAAAAGAAATGAAATGCTGCACTCATTACTGCAGCATTTAACTTGCCTTGCCTGGCAGTGTAGTTTATGTCAGACATAATGGCAGAAGCATCAGGGACTTTCACACAGGAGCTTTAGAGACCAGCACACCTCAGCGTAGCATCGTCACATCGCCATACAACAACAGAACATCATCCAACCAGCCTGTTATTTCATTGATGCGTTTCTCAGTGGAGCAGAGAACGCAGGCTGTGCGTCGCCTCTTCAGCCTGAGCTAACAAAGATGTCTCACCCACACACACACACACACACACACACCACAAAGGCGACTGTTTCCTCCCTCTATCTCAGTGATCTACACCTCTGTGTCGTTCAGTGGTTTTCACTTTCCCATCAGTTCTCTCTGAGGGCCCACAGGCTCCACATTTTGTGTTCACGGATGTGTTGAAAAGGGCCTGAGATCACAAAGAGCATGTGCTGTGGTCTTAACTTTTTTTATTATTAGCACAATGAAGCTACAGTAGAGGATAAAATGGCTAAATGTAACATGGTGGAAGACACTCTGAAATAGAATAAAATGGACAATCCAAATCTCATTCACATCCATATCTTATTTAATCAGAACCTGATTAGACCTGTGAGAAGCGTGACAGGTTGTTTATGTTTATCAAGGAATAATGTAGATAAAGGAGCTAAAGTTCATTTCAGAACTTTCCAGTCCTAAACTCCTGTTAGCAGTCTGTTGTTCTTTTGGCGCTGGCTCAGCTGAGAGCTGTTGTGGACAGCTTATAAGATTTTCTCATATTGCCAATACAAACACAAGTGAAATGAACAATAACAGCAGTGCTAACAAAAAACACCACTGTTTTCTTTTTCTCTTTTTCAGACCATCAGAATCTGATGCCCAGCAACGTCCCCAGCAGGTAGGGGCCTCCAGGGGCCCTACAGGTCTCAGTAAGAGCCGCACTGTAGACGCCTTCAACCAGGGTCCACCTGGTAGGCCCACACCGGGCCGCAGCCCCTCATCTCTCAGCCTTTTTGAATCAAGATTCCGGCAGGAGCCAAAAGACCCAGAGACCAAGTCATCCGGCATGTTTGGCTCCAGCTTCCTCAGCGGGGCCAACCCGCTCAATGCAGTGTCCTCTATGACTTCCTCTGTCTCGTCCTCCATATCCTCCATGGGGGACTCTGTCAACATCCCCAAGTTTGGACTGTTTGGGGATGAGGAGGAGGGAGATGCACCTGCAACCCCTGAGTCCAAGGGAGGAAAGCCACCAGGCAAGGGCCCACAGCAAGGGCCAGGTCCAAAGGGACCACAACAGGGAGGACCTCAGAAACAGGGTCAGGGCCCCCCCGGACAAGGGCCAAAGGCAGGACAAGGACCCCCTGGGCAGGGACCCAGGCAGGGGCAGGGACCCCAAGGCCAGGGTTCCAAATCAGGCCAGGGTCCTCCTGGGCAGGGACCCAGGCAAGGTCAGGGACTGCCAGGCCAGGGGCCAAAACCAGGCCAGGGTCCCCCTGGTCAGGGTCCCCCTGGCCAAGGACCCCCTGGGCAGGCCCCCAGGCAAGGTCAGGGACCACCAGGCGAGGGACCCAAGACAGGCCAGGGTCCTCCTGGCCAAGCACCCCCTGGGCAGGCCCCCAGGCAAGGTCAAGGACCACCGGGCCAAGGACCACCAGGGCAACAGGCACCCAAACCAGGTCAGGGACCACCAGGTCAAGGCCCCAAGCAGGGTGGCCCTCCCCAGCAAAAAGGTGGACCCCCTCAACAAGGACCTGGCAAGCCTGGACCCAAACAGCAAGGACCGCCAGGCCCTGGGGCTCATCCTGGAGTGCCAGCAAAGAGTGGAGGGCCTCCTGGTCAGCAGGGGGCTGGAAAACCTGGTGGTGGACTCTGTCCACTGTGTAAGACGACCCAGCTGAACACTGGATCTAAAGACCCGCCTAATTACAACAACTGCACTGAGTGTAAGAACCAGGTCTGCAGTCTCTGTGGATTCAGCCCCCCAGACTCAGCGGTAAGACAGTGATTACGCTCTTTTTTTTTCTTTCAGCATTATATACAATGTTTTACAACTGTGTATCGTGACTTCACTAAAATCTTGGTATGTCTAACACTGATGTAGTCATTTTGGATATGTAGCTCAATTTCCCAAATCCACTGCATACTGGCATTTATCTAATCTTACACAACAGTCAATTTTAAAGGTCAGATGTTATTACATTTTCTATATGTGAAATATCCAATTATCCAGTCAGTTTACTCAATCTACATTACACTACCAAAATGGAATCCTTAAAGCTTATTTCCTCAAGTATTTATACTAAAACACAGTTTGTCTTACAAAAAGAAGTTTAATAAGCATAAAAAAATCTCAGGCAGAGAGGGAAAGTTCTCAAGTTTCCAAAAACAAGAATACTGTATATTTACTGTGTAGTTGAATTCAGCCTGTTAGCAGCATATTGCTGTTCTGTGAGCCTGGCGATAGGAGTGCATCTCATAAGAGTGGCACACAATTTGAGGAACAGAGGGACCATATGGACCCAGGGAATGTTGATCAAGGTGACTCATGTCATGGCCACAGGAAGATACTGTGCCAGCCTGTGAGGACAGTCCGTCACACATGGATGACAAACGCTGGTGGGCCATGATTATAGCACAGCGAAATGACTGGTTCCTTCTGCTTGAGCTTCTTCTTGCGATCTGTTACTATGCAGATCACTACTGGGGTCATTCTTTAGCAGATTGATCACTTCAGGCAGTGAATTTAATTTGATTTTGAATTTGGAAATGAGGTCTCTACAAACTTAATGCTGTTGCAGTAATGTTTCAGGATGGTTGAATTGACCTCATCTTTGTTTACATTATATGAAATAAGTACCCCTACACACCAAAGTACACTCATTGCTCTGTTTTAGATAGCAATCAGATTGTCAACACTGGGCCTTTAAAAGACTGTTGTTTGCACACAGAGGAGGAGCTATCCAGCACACTAAACAAAGAGCACTGCATTGTGGTCAGGCTGTTTTTGTGAGCAGTTATTGAGACTTACTTTGAGGTCAGAGCAGACAATGAAATGCAACTGTTTATGATAGTCCTCCATTTACGGTAATAGTGATGAAGTGACAAAAAGGAAACAAACAGCATTCATACATGAATAGCATTAGCAATTTCTGCTAACAGTGGTGACAGTGTTCCTCCCTCATCCCTGTTATTTTTTAATCAAAACAGCAATGTGTAGGAATAACAGATTTCTATGGAAAAGCCCTTTTTGGATTGATTAT
>JBAJHX010000002.1:6898613-6942269 GCA_037176925.1 Amniataba percoides | reverse complement strand
GAATAAGGTGTTGGGGTTCGGGCCGGACACGGCTGTCTCTGACTGGCCCTGACGGAGGCTTCCATCTGGCCTGAAAATCGCAACATTCCACAACAATACCATGTTATACAGTCATAGACACACATTCAAAAACAGTCTCTCTGTTGAGTCTGCTACATGAAATGTCTGCACATTGGTTGGTAAACCCTGTCCCATTACCATGCATTATACATGGGCCTATCTCTTAAGTCCCACAAATGTGAAGGCTTTCCTTGAAATAGAAGAAGTTACACTGGTCACAGTGACGTCACTACGTAGAAACCTTTTGTTTCACATAACTTTGTTAGACTGTAGAGAATACATTTCCAGTTATAATCATTTGTGAGGATTTAGTCAATTCTGTCAATGCATTTTCAGTCCAGTTGATTATTTTTTTTAATTTTGAGGTAGAAATATTTTGCAGCAAACAATTTTAAGAATTCATCTCAATGACTAATTATTTGTTCTTATGTTTGTCTTACAGAAAGACTGGCTTTGCCTCAACTGTCAGACCCAAAGAGCGATGTCGGGTCAGCTGGGAGACATGCCACCTCCTGCCATGGCTTCCCCAAAGAAGCAACCACCTGCTCCTGCTCCCTCCTCCACCCCTGCCCCTGCTGTTGTAGATAGCAAACCTGTAGTAGATGCAGCAGACCAACCCCCACCATCTCCCAAGACCAAGGTAGTGCCTGCAACCATTCCCACACCTGATAGTGCATCAAATTCACCTCATCACGATGCTCCTCCTCCTGATTGCACCCCTCAGGAAACACCACAGCCAAAAGAAGCTGAGCCAGTATCTGAGCCTATAACTCATCCTGAACAAGAGGCTCCAATTTCAGAGAGTGAGAGTGTCCCAGCAGTTGAGCAGCCACAGATCAGCTCTGAGAAAATAGCAGAGGACCATATTCACCCTGAGACAGAGCCATCTAATGTTGAGCAGCAAACAGCGAGTGTACCTGTCAGTGAAATTTCAGCAGTTGCGCAACAACTGAGTAGCTCTGAGAAAAAAGCAGAAGACCATATTCACCCTGAGACAGAGCCATCTAATGTTGAGCAGCAAGCACAGAGTGCATCTGTCAGTGAAACACCAGCAGTTCAACAGAGTAGCTCTGAGAATGTGACAGAGGACCTTTCCCTCCCTGCGGAAAGTGAGACGCAAAATCTATTGACCAATACAGGTTTAGACAAGACAACAGAGCCTGCTGAGGTAGAAACAGAGCCAAATCCCCAGATTACTCAGGGTGAGGCAACAGCTCCCCCGACAGATAATGAGAAAGTGGAGCCCACTCCAGAAAAGCTTCCAGAAATGACAACAAATTCAATTGAGCCAAAACCTGCCTTGATCTCAGAAGCAGTCTCAGAGGAAGTTTCGGTTCAGCTTGATCCAAAGCCAGATTCTGTAGCTGCAAATGTAAATGAGGAGAAAATCACAGAGGTAGAACTTGGTAAGACTATTGAGAAACCCGAGGTTGATGAATCCCAAACCACTGCAGCAGGTCCAACTCCAACAGAAACAACAGACATGGCTACATACAGCACTATAAAAGTTCAGGCCGACAGTGCAGCACCTGATGTCAAGAATGAAGTTATTGCAGAAATAAAGGCAGAACCAGAACCAGAATCAGTAATAGAGAAGCCACCATTTACGGATGGTACTGCCACTGCGGCAGTTGAGGTTACTGATAATTTGGCTCCTCTAACCCCCGTTGACAGTGTTGAGCTCCCTAAATCTGATGAGACCCAACAAGAATTAAAACCAGAGCTAGCAAGTGGTGAAGGATCTGAAGGATCCTCAGTAGTGTCAGAGAACAAACACCCTGTTTCAGCTTCAGAGGAGGAAAGTGTGACTAGTAAAGTAGAAAACCAAATCATTGTAAAAGAGGAGGAGCCTGCTCCACTTGACCCAACAGATAAGTCACCTCCTGTAGCTCCAGGTGAAGTAAAAATCAGTGCTCTGGGGAATACGAAGGAGGAAAACACTGTTGAGAGTGAAGTTTTTGAAAAAGTTATTAATGAAAGCACTGAGCAGAAAATATCTGAGAGGGCTGATGAGGAAACAGTCGAGATGAAAACAGTAAAGGGCACTGCTGAAGAAAAAGATATTGAGAAGAAAGCTGTTGAAAAAGAAACCGCTGAGGAGAGCGCTATTGAGAAGTCAGGGACTGAGAATAAATCACCTAATGGCAAAGCCTTTGAGGAGGAAAGAGTTCAGGAGAATGCAGCTGCAGAGAGGCCTATTGAGGTAAAAGCTGACGAAGGGAAAGCTGAAGAGGCAACTGAACAGAAAACAGTTGAGTCAAATGACCAGAAACCTCTGGAGGACATGGTTAATGATGCAGAATCAAGTCCAGCACCATCCTCTAATGAAACAGAGAGTGTTTGTCCTGTAATAGAGAAGAAAGAATCAGAAACAGCAAGAGAGCCAGCTCCAACTGTTGCTGAAGAAATCTCAAAAGAAAAGGAACAGATACATGAAGAGGTAGAACCAGGAACAAAGGATAAGCCATCACCTGCTAAGGAAAGCTTTGCTGAGTCAGTATCATCACCAGAGAACTCAGAGGAGAAAGAAAAGCCTATGGTTAAGATGGAGAGTGTAGCCCAAAAAGTGGAAAAGCAGACACCTATAGATACAATGATCAAAGCAGATGATAAACCTGAGAAAGCAGAGGTTACGTCTGCTCTTCCAACTCCTGAGTCTAAAGGGCAAGAGAAGGTCACCGCAGAGATGACATTATCCACTGCTGTAATTAGTGAGACACAAGTTAGAGATAAAACCTTTGAGGAGAAACACACTGAGGATGATACAGAAGCTGGTTCACAAAAAACAAACAATGTTACTGAAATTCAACAGGAAATAGAGAAAGCCAGTGATGAAAAACAGCTGGAGAAAGTTGAAGAGCACAATGTCTCACTCCAAGAACAGGAAAAGATAGAGGTCAAGTCACAACTAGCTGCTGGCAACATCCAGGAACCTATTGCAGTACCAGAGAAAAGCACAGTCAGTGACAAAGATGGCACTGCACAGTTTGATGGAGGAAGCGACACAATATCAAAGACAGATGAAGTATCAGGGACAGCTTTAGAAAATGGAGGTGTGTCTGTATCAGTAGCTTCAGTCCCTGTAGCTGAACCTGAAATCCCGCCCTCTGTAGGTAGTGAGCAGGACAAAGGCCTAAAGGTGGAGAACATTCATGTGGAGGAGAAAAAAGAAGCTAAAGCTCAGTCTTTGGGAAAGCCCAGTGATGAACATGCAGTTGTTGAGGTGATCATGGTATTTGAAGTAGTGGTAGATTGTATGATGATATCAATATGTCATGGCTTTATTAAAAAATATATTTATATATGTATGTGTCAGTGAAATGGAAATGGCTTAATTAATATTGTGTCATATTGAACATTAATAACATTAACAATTAATTAATTAACAGTTATCTAAAAATGTGGAAATGCCACATTTTCATATTTCATTCTGCTGTAAATGCTTCGTCTTAGTGATAAGTGATATCCTCACCACAAGACCATTAAACTAAAGTGACTCTGCTTTTCTGCTATGTTTTATTACTATAAAAACTTAATTCTCTCTTGTTTTAATCCTACAGGTGAAAACAGTGGAAACCTTGAAAGAGCCTGGGGAGAAAGAAATGGCCAAGGAGGGCAGTCCCACCAGCCCTTCAGACCTAGCAAAACTGGAAAGCATGGTCCTTCCCATACTTGAGGCCAAGGCAAGCACGCAACCAAAAGAAGAGGAGAAACTAACCGACACTCTAAAGACTAGACGTAAATTAGAGGTGCTTCCTCTCTCACCTGACTCACCTAGCTCAGAAGATGACAGAGAACTTTCTGAGAAGAAGGCTACCACAAAGAAAAAGCTCCTTGTGCCCATGGATGTCAGAGCAGATTCCCTGGAAGACAGTAGTGAAAGCTTTGGAAAAGAAAGCCCAATGTCAGGGGATGATGAGGAATTTATTCGAAAACAGATCATGGAAATGAGTGAGAATGAGGATGCTTCCCCGTCAGATGAGGAAAATCTAATCCGACGAAAGATAAGAGAGGATGAGAAGAAACAAATGGAACGGAAGAAAACAGAGGCTGCAGAGAGGAGCACATCAGGAAAAGCCAGACGACTTACCAAGAAAAGCACTATAAGTCCAGATGATGAAGAAGATAAACAACTTCAGGGCTCATTGGATAAACCTGATACAGACAAAGAAGAGGGCCAAAAAACAAATGAGGAGGAGTGTCAGACAGGTACTGCTGTTCGCAAATTCCAAACTATGGACCTGAATGCAACCAGCAGCCCTATGCGTATACCCAATGATGATGGAGAGCCTGAAATGGAAAGCCTTACTGACTCTCCAGATGACCGGTCTCGAGGTGAGGGATCATCCAGTCTACATGCATCCAGCTTCACTCCTGGGACATCCCCAACATCCCTCTCATCACTGGATGAAGACAGTGACAGCAGTAGTCCGAGCCATATCCGTTCTGGTGAGGGTAAACAACATAGGAAAGCCAAACACAGACAACCTGGTCAGATGCTGCCAACTATTGAAGATTCTTCTGAGGAAGAAGAGTTAAGGGAAGAGGAGGAGCTCCTCAGGGAGCAAGAAAAACAGAAAGGCTCTGGGAAAAAGTCAAAGAAAGACAAAGAAGAGATTCGAGCCCAAAGGAGGCGAGAGCGTCCAAAGACACCACCCAGCAACCTGTCCCCAATTGAAGATGCTTCTCCAACTGAGGAACTGAGGCAAGAAGCTGAAATGGAGGAAATCAGGCGATCATCCTGCTCTGACTTCTCACCCAGTATTGAATCAGATCCTGAAGGGTTTGAAATCAATGCTGCAAAGATTGCTGCAGTCCAGAAAACATATAAACTACCTGTCTCTGTATCTCTTCACTCCCCTACAGATGATAAACAACAGCCAAAACCTCTCAAATCTGCTGATGAGGCTTATGAAGAGATAATGCTGAGGGCTACATCTCCAACAGTTGACAAAGGTGAGATTCAACCAGGAAAAGAGTCCCTTTATGGAGGCATGCTCATTGAAGACTATGCCTATGCATCTCTTATTGACAATTCAACAACTGACCTGGGGGAGCCAGAGAAGATTCCTGTTCCTGCTCAGCCCAAAAAACTAAGATCACCAGATGAGGTTTATGAAGACATGATAAAGAAAAGGAAAGAATTCATGCAACTGGAGCAGGAATATCAAAATATGCAACCAAAAAAGGAAAACACTACCCCGGAAATTGTGTTGCAACCTGCTGAGAATATCTCTTCCAAAAGCAGTACAGTAACATTAGGCAAAGATGGGAAGCCATTGTTAGATGCTGAAACAGCTTATGAAGAGCTAATGAAAAGAGTGCTGACTCCTGGAACAAGTCCAACCCAACAGGAGCCAGAAGTAGAAGCCACTGCATCAAGAAAGGCACTCCGCCCCATCCCAGACTTAAAGGTGACACAGTGCTCTTCGGGAGAGTTGTCTTCCGATGACGAGAGTATAATTAAAAAGGAAGAGATCAATACAGCATCAGACACTACATCAGCTACGGAAACTGAGCCTGTGACAGTGTTTTCAGAGTCCACATCATCCACATCAGATGAGCAACCTCAAACCAAAATCACAGCATCTGAGGTTGATGTTGTGGACTTATCTAGTGCTCTCCCAAGAACATCAGCCCATGTGGTGGCCAGTGTATCACCTTTGCCCACAGTCCCCCAGTATACACCCAGTATTCCTAGTGTAGTGTCAACTGCCCCACCTGTGCCCCCCAAGCCAAGTGTCCTGCGTAGGGCTAATTCTCAGGAAAAAGCAGAAGTACCTGTTGCACCACCACTGCCTCCTCCTACCCCACCAAAACCTACTGTTTTCCCCCGAAAAGCTCCAGTTCCGCTTCCACCTCAGGCTTCAGCAGCTCATATCAAGCCAGAGACAGTGGCTATGACAGCAACCCAAGGATCACCTACGAGACAAGCGGCTGCACCAATGTATAAACCTCACGTTCCCCCTCCTGTTCCCCCAAAGCCATCCATTCCTGCTGGGATTGGGGATAGCCACAGACATGGTGTCAAACCACCAATTGCTCCAAAGCCTGGCTCACAGCCCTCTTCACCTGCCCATGTTCCACATCCACCAAGACCCACTGTACTTCCCACTGGTCCTACTGAGATAGCCCTGAATCTGAGCCCTTCTTCTGAGAGCAAGCCGTTTCAACCCTCACCAAAGTCTCCTTCTTCTCCAAGATATGCCAGCAATCTTCGTGACACATATGTTGTCATCACACTGCCATCCCAACCCAGTTCCCCAGTAGACAGTGTCTCAACTCAAGCTCCCTCTAGCCCTGGCCCAGCATCTCCTTCACGCCAAGCTCAGCCCCAAAGTTACCACCAGCCTCAACCTCAGTCATATCCACAACAACATCCACAACCACCCCCTCCTCAAACAACCAGGGTGCCTCTGGCATACACACGTGTTACAGAATCCATTGAAAGTCAAGAGATTTGTAGCCCAGAAAAACATGTCTCTAGTTCTTGTCATATCATTGAGGCAATATCTGCCTCAGCACAGCCACCTGTAGTTATGCCTAACCTCATCTCACAAGTGGTCACTACAGAAGTCCAAAGGACCACTGTCTCTGTTGTTCATGAAAGGACACCACCACCAGTGCCAGCTCCAAGGGCAAATGGTGTCCCAGTCTCAATGGAGAAACCTAAGCCCCAAATGCCAGCACAGAATGGACAGGCCATCCAACCCTCTGAGGTGGTAGATCTTAGGACTATGAAGGTAGACCCAGGATCAGACATGAATGGTGTGGATCTCTCTGCTGGTCCAGACTCAAGACGTCAGTCCTTTTCAACTGATGTTAGTCGTCAGAACAGTGCAGTGCAACCAGCTGTGGTCAACCTCAGTGCTGAGTCATCCACTGTTTCTATAGTGACTGATAGCATCACCATAGTTACCTGTGCTGCCACAATACAACAATGTGACAATGTGGACACCTCACAAGTATCTTCAGTGCCCCTTCAACTAACAAAAAACAAAGCATTTGAGCCTGTTTCGCAGATAATATATCGTCCAATTGATTTGCAGCCCTCCACTCATGCTGGTACAGAAATTCCTATTAACCTCTCAGTTGGTTCAAGCACAGGGGGAGGAACTTTCCAGGCCACCCCTGTCACTATTGCACCTACTTCTGTTTCAAGTTGTGTTGCCAATGGACTAACAGGTACAACCACAGTAGCAGGAGCTGTCGACCTTAGCACAACAAAACCTTTTAACACTGTGGTATCAGTGGATGCTGTTTCTGCAGAAGTAGCCACAGCTGTAATCACGGATGATGACGGCAAACCAGTGGATTTGACTGCAGGAAAAAGAGCTGTATGCTGTGATGTTGTGTATAAGCTACCATTTGCAGGAAGTTGCACAAGTCAGCAACCTACAACACCCCTGCCTGAGGACCGCTTTGGATACCGTGATGACCATTACCAGTATGACCGCTCTCCGTATGGCATGAGAGGTTTTGGTGGAATTAAACCATCGATGTCAGACACTAACCTAGCAGAAGCTGGACTGTTCTTTTACAAGAGTAAGAACAGCTATAATTTCAGTGGCACCACAGAGGGTGCAGTAGATCTTACGTCTGCAAAGATTTCTGATGCAGGTCAGTGCAGTGGCATTGCAGACCTGTCACTGAAGTGTCACTTTGAAATGCCTCCACTTATTCATGGCTAATATGGCATTTTTTTGTTTGTTTTTGCTTTTCTTTTTGCATGGACAATTTTTTTGTTTTGTTTTGTTGATAATATTTTTGCATGTGCCTGCATGCTGTTATTGTGCATTGTGTTTATGCTTGCACATTGGAGTTTTTTTTTTTTTCATTTTTCACCTTTTTCATAATTTGGATAAGGCATGGCTTGCTTCAACATTGAATAAGTATGCATTATTTGGACTCAACTGATATTTCTGGCTTTTGACAGGTGAAGCTGTTGACTACTCCAAGAAAGGGACTTACGCAGGAATGACAATTCCACCCTATTCCCAAGCCAGAGTCACAAGTGCTGTGGGTACAATCTTTGGTACAAGCAGCGTGTTGAGGTCATCAAATGGGGTGGTCTATTCCTCTGTTGCAGCACCAATACCATCTACGTATGCCATTACCACCCAACCTGGGTCGATCTTTAGTACAACATACAACACCCTGTCAGGTATGCATACCAGCGACACCATGCCTTCCCTGTCCAACCTCCAGAACTTGCCACTTACACGGTCCCACAGTTTTCTATCCACCATCTCCACTACTGCAACAGAAGAACAAGGAGATTCACCACTCAATCTGGAGATCTCTAAAGGGGGTACTACTGCTGCCCATGGTGTCACCACTGCAACAACCTCTTTATCCCTTGACACTTACACTGATGCCTCACTAGAGGCCATAGCTGCTTCACTTGAGGCTCTGTCTTCACCCATGGTTCCAGGGGATGGCCAGTACCAGGCAGAGCGTGAGAGGCTAGAAATGGAGAAACTCAAGCAACAGCGCTTGGCTGAGGAATTAGAGTGGGAACGCCAGGAGATTCAACGATTCCGTGAGCAAGAACAGCTCTTGGTACAGAAGGAACTGGAGGAGCTACAGGCCATGAAGCAGCAGATTCTGTCTCAACAAGAGGAGGAAAGACAGGCTCACCTTATGATGCAGAAAGAAACTTATGCCCAGCAACAGCAGCAGCTTGAGCAGATTCAGAGACTCCAAGAGCAACTGCGCTTGCAACTAGAGGAGCAAAAGCTTCGTCAGATGTACCCAGGTGGAGACATACCAGGGCATGGTGTACAAGAGGCAATTGTATTAGGGCCTGATGGCACAGTACTGTCCCGAAAGATCACTGATAGTGGGTGCCAGACAGATGAAGAGGACGAAACAGTCAGCAAAGCTTACACAGCAGGGAGAAAAAAGAAAAGTGCAAAGAAGAGTGTTGACAGTTGTGTGCAGACTGATGATGAGGATCAAGAAGAATGGGAGGCTCAGACCAGAAGCCGACAAAGCCGACCACGCACTGCCAGGGGTGACAGGGGTGGGCAGTCAGAGGTGTCTCTTCAAGCCCACACTGAGATTTCTATCCAAACAGACACAGAGGGGAACATTAGAATGGACACCAGGATGGAGCTGTCTGACTCTGAAAGGACCTCACCAAAGAAACGACCTACCCCCTTAGAAATAGGCCAGTCTTCTAACCTCAAAGTTGATTCATCTATGCTTCAAGCTCCTCCTAAATCGCCCAAAGTGCTCTATTCCCCCATATCCCCCTGCATATCCCCTAGCAAATCTCTTGAATTTGTGTCCTATGAGAAATCACTGGGTGATACAAGCCCACAAAAGCTAAGAGGAAGTGAGGATCCATCAAAGGGTTCTCCAGCAAGTCCCAGGGGACCAAAAGCCATGCAGAGATCCATGTCTGACCCTAAGCCCATGAGCCCAACAGGAGAGGAAAAGGCAACTTCTGGCACCCAGTATGGTGATAGCTATACTGTGAGTACTAGTGTGTTACTTTGATAGATATAAATGTCAAGGTGATAGCTAACAAAACAACAAAGTCCGGCTTATTTTTTATTTGGTTTATTTGTGTATTTGTGCGCTGTTGGTCAGGGTAACAGTTAGGGTTTAAATAGTATTCCTTGGAATTAATGCAGAGACTTACTGTTCCATGTAAAAGTAGCCAAGTCAAATATCTTCTAACCCCAATCAATCAATCATCATCATCCTTTGTTATATCATACTTGTGTAGAAACAAGGGACATGATGGCTGAGTGGTTAGCATTCCTGCTCAACAGAAAGCGTTTCCATGCTGTATGAGGAACCTGGCACACCATACTGTAATGATGTGTGTGTTAGGTACTGGGAATACATCTGACATTTTGACTGCTTAATGCTCCTAGATAGGTGGATGGTTCAAATGCAGAAGAAGAAAAAAACTATAGTTTAATATATTTACTATAATGGAGAGGAAGTAGAGTAGTGGATCTGCTTTGTGAGGAGAAGATCTGCTTTGTGTAAGTGGAGTATTTTTCTGAGCCTTCACACAGGCAAAGGTAGTTGTGTAGATATGATCCATTTGCTAAACCTAGGGTTATAAAATGCTGCTGTTTCTATTCTGTACACTGACATGACCTTAGCCCAGGGGATATACCAAAACCTGCATTCTGGCTATAAATATATTAGCAAAGATATTCAATGCAGACTTGAATATTCCTACCAAGGTGTACTACATAAAAGCTCAAATACAGCTATATTTATTTTAGAAACACTCAGGCATTTGCGCAGCTCTAATTTAATTTCAGTTTGTGGACATACATCAGGGAAACATACATTAAGGGACAAAACAGCAACAACTGAATAGCTTACACATACCCACATACCCACTATGATGCTCCTGGCTCTTATGGGGTATGGAAGTCAGTTTCTTTCTGGCAGTTCACTCTGGAGAATCTCATACATGCATAAAAGGATGGGAAATAAGCTGAGCTTGCAGAAGAATATTGAGCTGTCAGAGATCCATAGAGACTCAGTATGAATAAATTACTTCTTTTGAAAATACACTTAGGACTGTACAATTTAGTGAGTGGTGGGGAACATTTATGGACAGGAATACATGAATTGATAAACTATGTTTTCTAATACCTTTTCAGACACTCAGATTCCCCAATGCACATGCCCTAATTTATAGTCATGTTTTTGATTAACACTAGATTTTGACTAGAATGTATATTCTTTTTTTTTTAAATCATGTAAAATTTTGGGATTATGTCAATTTAATCTGAAAGATAGTCATTTTTTCTTTTTGTATCAAAAAATGGTTTGTATTCCATCAGTGGTAATCTTTTTGTTTTCTCATACAGGGGAAAGGATCAGGTGGTACACCAACAGGCACTCAGAAGAAAGTGAAAAGGACTCTCCCCAATCCACCATCAGAGGATGAGTCAACCACCAGTGGCCAAACAGCATACAGCACTGGTTCTGCTCGCCGAAGAATGTGTCGCAATTCCAACATGGCACGTGCCAAGATCCTTCAGGACATTGATCGTGAGCTAGATCTGGTAGAGCGTGAGTCTTCCAAGCTCCGCAAACGACAAGCAGAACTAGATGAAGAGGAGAAAGAAATTGATGCCAAGCTTAGGTACTTGGAAATGGGCATTAACCGCAGAAAAGATGTTCTGCTGAAAGAGAGAGAGAAGAGGGAAAGGGCCTATTTACAGAGTGTTGCTGAGGACAGAGATTACATGTCAGATAGTGAGGTTAGTAACATCCGAGAAACTAGAGGTGGGCGAGGGGTTGGTGAAGATGAGGAGATTGAAAGTCATGGTCTTGAACGTCCCAGGACAGCTCCCCAGTCAGAACTGGATGACTTTGTGCCACCTCAAACCAAGCACGAGTATGGAAAATACTCCCAGTATCAATACCCTCAAAGCCAATACCAGCAGTCTCTCTACCAGACACCCCAGTCCTACCAGTCTCACTCTATCTATTCCTCTGTCCCCTCGCTCACTAGCTCTCAGCAGCAGAGCTACCATCAGATGCTTCTGTTGCAGCAGAAGGCTGCTAGACAAGCTGCCCTTCTCTCAGAGCTGGATGCAACTAAATATGATGTCATTAGCCGCCAGCCGGATCCCACATCATCAGCTTACCTGGGAGTCAAGTATGATAAGTATGGCAACCACCTTGACCTCAGAGCCTTGGAGGTTGGAAGTATAGCACGTAGCCCAATGTCAGCTGTCTCTGATTCCTATTATACAGATGTAGATCACCATACACCTCGGAGTTACATGTTGCTGGAAGATGCTGCAGAACTGGCTAAGGGCTCCACAGGTCTGTCTTCATCTTATAGTCTGGCTGAGAGGGAGCTGGCTAAGGCAGAGAAGCTGTTGCGTAGGAGTGCAGCAGATCTGGGGTCTACTGACTATCTGGGATCCACTACAAGACTCCATACGTTTGGAAAGACCCCCGATGAAGAGGATACAATGGAGGAACCCTATGAACTGAAACTCCTTAAGCAGCAGCTCAAGCAAGAGTTTAGGAGAAGTACAGGTGGGACAGAAAGCTTAGAACAACTGACAGGCCTCTCCCAGCACTATTATACCCCCAGCTCTGGCATCTCTAGTTACTCCCAAAGACAGTATCCAAAGTCTGATAAGTACAGTATCAGCCGTCTTACGCTAGAGAAACAGGCAGCTAAACAACTCCCAGCATCAATGTTGTACCAAAAACACAAGACTCCACTGTTAGATCCCAAGATCTCCTCCAAATATTCCTCTGTTACAGACAACAGAGGTTTGGAGACAGACTATACTAGCTATCTTGGATCTACCAGTGCATCCGCAAGAGCCAGCCGGCTCTCTCAGGATGAGATCACTTTTGGTCTTCGTAAGAATATTGCAGAGCAGCAAAAATACCTGGGGTCCACCTTGGGTGCCAATTTGGCTGGGTCGCTAAACTTGGGCCAGAGCTTAGGTTTGGACTCTGCCTACCCTAGTGGCAGTCGCTCAAGACCCTCATCTAGGCCCACATCTTGCTATGGCCTGGACTTGTCTCTCAAAAGAGACCCGTCTAACTCTTCACTGAGACTTAAAGGAGACGGTGAAGCATCTGGAGATGGACCAAGCTATCAAACCCCCTCTGGTCGCACCAAACCCACCAGCCTTCCCATTGTGCAAAGTGGACGTGGCCGAATACCCATAGTGGCCCAGAATTCAGAGGAAGAGAGTCCACTGAGCCCTGTTGGGCAGCCAATGGGCATGGCCCGTGCATCAGCAGGACCTCTGCCGCCAATCTCAGCTGATTCAAGGGACCAGTTTGGTTCCTGCCTGTCCTTGCAGGATTCCCAGCAGCAACAACATATCAGGGAAGAGCCAACCAGGGGTAGGGGTTATGTGCTACTGGATGATCTTCAGGGCACCATGTCAGATAGTGAAGGTAAAAAACAGACTTCTCACATTGTCACTCTTTTCCTACTCAATATTTCATGCTTTAGGGTGTCTGGTTATGGTTTGTCTTGCTTGCATTTAGCACTGTTATGTATAATATATAGCTGTTGTTTATTTATTAAAAGTCTGCATGGTTGTGTGGGCATTTCTCATGTTTTCATATTTAATCTTAACTTTGTTTGAATGTATCTTCTTTTTTGTTTTCTGGTGTCAGTACATTTGGTCAATCACTTATCTGGTGTGCATGCATGCCTGTATACCATCAGCTTTATGTTGTATAGGGTGTGCTTGAATGTATCTTTATGCATGCACAGTGTTTCTGTCTGCATTCCAAATATTGTGTAACATTTTCCAATATTAGTTTACTGCATGAGACCATACAGTCTAACTTCCTATTACAGCTACTTTGTGTGGGAGGTTTCCCTCCTCAAATAGCATTACTTCACTTGCAGCAGTCTGAATATTTTTAGAGCATGCTGTCATTTGTAGCTGTTTTAACTCTCATAGACAATTTTCATTGTCTTTCAAATCCTGCTTGTTGATCTTAAAAGGCTTGAGCCATAAAAGCAGAATAATCCTTCACCATTTAGGTCCCATTTAAAAAACATCTTTTCGCCACAAATGATTCACTGAAAAAGTGCCTCCATGACTTGGAAAAATGAAAATAATTGGTATATAATTCAGGCAGTTGAACCAAATCTTTTGCAGTTACTTCTCTAAATGACAGTATATTGTAAAGACATAGCCAGTAGTACATATTACTATTCCAAATATATTTTTGGATTCTACAGTAGTTGAATTCTACTCATGTGTAATATGGCTAGCGTATTATGTTGATGTTTTTCATGATAATATCTAAGTGTATAAATATATTTGTGGGTTAAATTATGATACCACACTGTAGGCAACATCAAAATGTTGCTAGATTATAATTACATTCCTAGAAAATAAATAGTTTTGAGCAGGATACTGGCATCACAGTAGGGGAACCGTGATTGTATTTTTTGAAATGCATGATATTTGGTTGCAACACTTTAATGTATATAATAAATATAAAACTTTCACTTGCATGTCTTGTCATGAATACTTGCTTGTATGTATTGTGATACATCAGTGACTTTATGTTGCATGGAATACATTTTGCCTATTAACTTTTCTGTAAAGTTTCTTTATACTGCATTTCCTAAAGTTATTACTGCATCACTTTAATCTAAATGAACACACTCTAGTAGTATGGCCCATTATTTTCTGTTATTTTAAGAAATCATGAAAGAATCTGCTTTAAAAAAGCAGTAATGACAGAATACTACTGAAAACCTGTTTATTTTAGTATAAATATTTATTTTACCTCTATACTTTATACAACTGAAAGCGTATTATATTTTAGTCATCGCTAAGAGAACGTGTTAAATGTGCTCAACAGTGTCTATTTCCAACTAAACTTCCAATTCCAACCATTTATCATAATAATTCATGTATTTTATTGAGTACTTTTAATAGCATTAATGAAAGCAGCAGCAACATGGTCAGTTTTAGTACATTCAGATTTGAATAGAGGTACTGTTTGTATCTTTGGTTTAAAGATCTCAGTTTTTAGTTGTTTTGAGTGCAGCATAAGTACTTGTCAGTAAATTCATATGGATCCCGTCATTTTGCCAAGTAAACCCATTTGCCTTGATTCCAGCGCTAAGTGATTCCCTGATGGCTTTGAACAGAGACGATGCAACCAATGGTAGAGTATTAGTTCAGTTCTCTAGTCATCCATTAGCTAACACATTAACCTGCACCACAAGTCCAATTAACATCACCATAAAATAATGACAAAATTTGGTGGAGGTTTAACACTCCCATAAAATGGCAAATAAATATTGCTCTAATTTGTGATTCTTCAAACAAATTACAATGGTTTTACATTGTAAAAATGCCATTTGATAAGACGTATCCTGTGTTATATGTTAAGCAGAAATGCATTCACTTTCTTAACTGGACAATAAGAAATATGTGCATACCTAACATCTACATTCATAGAAAATTACTGCTCTATTGGTTTAAGTTATACTACTATACATACTGTACTAATGTACTGTTTTTATCTCAAACTGCATTTTTACAATGTTTTTTTTGTTGCTTGGCACCCTTTCCCCTCTATACAAGAAAGTGAAATTAACACTTTTCCTTGCCTCTGTCTTACTTATATTTCTTTGATCCCAATCACTAAATAAGATAGGGTTTACTTTTACTTTTCACGAATAGAGTTTTTCTTAATGAGATGTAGTCACCTTTATACGAAGTGATTAAACCCATCCTTCTACATAAGGATAAAAAATCCCAGGCTCCTAGATTGGTTCTGAAGTAGTTCTTGTTTTCATCCTTGAAGCCTACCACCTTAGACGAGAAGAGACAGACTGGTTTGACAAACCTAGAGACGGACGGTCAGAGAACGGACAAGAGAAGAGACAGGTGAAACAGGAAAAAACACACACCCATACTGTGCACACAGACACTGTGGCAAAGTAATGAAATGCATGCATCCACACTCAATCACCTGGATATCTATATGTGGCATGTACGCTCACATGTTAATCTAAGGCACTTAAATGCTGCATAAATGTTTGTGTTGTAAAGAATCCATTCTTAACTGTTTCACCATTTACCTTATAAAAACATCTCACCATTGTGTGTGGGCCACAGGGAAAAGGCCCGTACTACCCCTTCCCTCACCTCAGGGTCAAACTGCAGAGGGATCCCAAAGACCGCAGTGTCTCAGGTAAAGTGATATAATTTACTATGTTTCATTCAATAAGAGCAGCGGCATGCTAAAAAAAGGAATGAAATGCATTTAATGAGGCATGTATTACAAAGGGATGTGTTATTGACTGTGATGCATGCATCAGGTTTTATTGACCCCATTGCTTACTGACTGCATCAAATATGCACTGCTCAGGGCGTAGGCAGTGTTTCCCTTGTGTTGAATTTGAATGATCATAAAATGGATTCAAAATTATTTTTAAAAGAATAGTGACAGGGAAATGTACACATTAATAGGAACCCTTGCGTCTCATTAGGTTTACAGAGCATGACTAGTGTGCTTCATGCATTTTATTTACTTGATAGTCATGCCAGATCTCAAGAAACTGGCAAGTCACTTCCCCTGCCATTACGTTCCATCACACCATCCCTTCAGGCTCAGAGCAGGCAGACATTTCATTTCCTGGCTTCCCTTTTGATTTGGCTCTTCTCCACGCTCATCAGTCATTGCCATGCTCAAAATGGCGTATCCCTCACACTCAGGATTATCTTACGCAATTAACAAACAGCCCACAAAGGAGGCATTTTGTTGACGAGGACCCGGTGCTCAACTGAGTCATTCTGCCTCAGTCATTTTGTTCTTGCCTCCATAACCACGATAAAGTGCCTCAGACTGCAAAATGAGGGAAGCTGCTGTATATGCTTTTGGCATGCAGTACCAAAAAATACCTTTAGATAAACTTTTGGTGAAAACACAGAAACTAAAATGATAGAATATAACATCTCTTTTAAAGCTTCAGTGTTTACTCAATCTATTTACAGAGGAAAGTGGGCTACAATTTCTTTGTTGTTACTTGTGGCTTTGTAGGGAATTATATGTGTCCATACTCCTTTTTTGTCTGTTTTGGTAATTGACAGCACACTTATAAAGTAGATAATAAAAGCCAGTGAGACCACAGACTAATTAATAATTCCACTCACCAGTCTCTGTTTTTGGTCCTACACAGGAAATGGTCTGGGTATCCGAGTGGTTGGAGGGAAAGAGGTCCCTGGCTGTAACGGAGACATCGGGGCCTATGTTGCCAAAGTCCTGCCTGGTGGAGCTGCAGAACAAACAGGAAAGATTCTTGAAGGTGAGCTCTTTTACCAAATTAAAGTTACAGTGAAATGTGGCGGTCAGCTTCATTTACTGGTATAAAGAAAATGCATTGGATAATATTCTGATGACAATGTAATAAAACATGTTCTTTTGTAGCCACATGGTTTAAGATATTCAACTGTTTTGGTAACAGTATAGTATTATTTAGTGTTATTTGATAATAGTATGTAATCGACCACATTAGCAAAGCAAAAATGAAGGTCAGGGGGCCTATAGAGAGGTACAGGAAAACAGCAGATGCATAGGAAAGTGGATTGCGATACAGCATGGGAAATTAGCTCCAGTCAAATGTTAAAATATGAAAGTGACACAAATTCATGGACTCCTTTATGAGGCCCCTCAGGGAGTGTGGACCCGGGGTCAGCCAAATCCCTGCAAGCTTATAAAGCAGGGGCTGTGTTTTCTGTAATTTATAAGATATATTAAATATGAAGGATGAATTATAATGGGGATTTGCAGGAAGTTACGCTGCTGCTGTTTTCATACACAGTAGGCTGAAACTGCACTTAGCTGTTTCACCAAGTCACCAAATAGCCATTGTGTTGCGCACTAACCCACAGATATATGACCTGTGATTTCACCCTCACACACCTCTCGCTGACACCTCCTCAGGATAAATTGCCGTGTGGTATATTAACAGGAACACATTTCATGAGGCGCTATTGATTTCACATGGGGCAGTCTGGGAACGGTTAACCCTCTCACCCTCCCGGTCCATCTGTCTGCTCACGGTCCCCTTTAATCTCTGTGTTGAGCCACATTGAGGGTGTCGAACAATTGCTAAAGCTGTGGCCTGAGCCTTTTTGAAGCTGCCACAGTGAAGATCTACGGCTGGTGGGAGAGAGAAACGCTGCCCGGTTTGGACCTGTGTGGCGTGCTATCCATCTGTCCGTTCTCTGTGGATGTGTGTGTCTTTGAGCGTGGGCAAATCCTATCGTACTTTCTGTTCTTGTCTGCGTCTCCTTGCCTGCCTCTTCTGTTTTTCTCTCTCCACGTCTTTATGAGGGCTGCAGCTTAATGAAAAAAAGACAAATAAAACAAATACAGTTGGGAACAATAGTGGAAATATTGCAGTTTAATGTGGCTTGTAGATCTTCTCTCGACTTTGAAAACTGCTTTTCTTTACAACATAGTGAGACTTGCCGGGCCCCAAAGTAACAGGATAGCAAAATAGATGGAAATTGTGTTGCGGTGCAGGATAGTATGAACATGGATCATGCCGTAAAAGTAAACCCATTCTGCAGCCATACTGTACAATTCTGTGGGGCACTAATTGGACTAAATTATAGAATGAGCCTGCTAAATGCTCACAATGATCATTTTTATCAGGTATCATGTTCACCATCTTAGTTTAGCACGTTAACATGGTAATATTTTCTAATTAGCATTAACAGCTGAGGCCGACAGGAATGTCATTAGTGTTTCAGGTATTGGTCAAATTAAGATTTTGACCCACAGATGGTGCAGGACGAACAAACTGGGGATTACCAAAGTGGTTAGAATTTGCTCTCTAGAGATTTTGAGTATCTGTGGCAAATTTCACGGCGATCCCCATGTGTCTGACTGCGCCATCCCTGGAGCCACACTGCCAGTGTCTCTCAGATAAAATCAATACCACGGGCCTTCTGTCTTCAGCTGTGTAAAATGGGATTTTAATGCTTGGAAAAAGCAGGGCAGAGAATTGTGTAATTTCCTAAACACTTTATGGATCTTTGATTTTTATTATATCCCTCTGTTTCCTGTGTCAGCTGCTCCTTATCAGTTCTCCTCTGCTTTACATTATATTGCACGACAATTCCCCTCAGGAAAAATAAAATATCTTATATCCCTCTGCTAACCATAATATTACTCAGCAAGTTTGTCCAGCCCTTTCTATATAACTCCTTTGCATGATGACTCTATGTATGGAAAGAAGTGTATGGTTTTGGTTGAAGCTGTTCCAATACTCACGATGCATCTGCGCTGTTGTTAGCCTGCGAGGACAGCTCAACCACGATAACACCCATAACCCTGTCATCAACACTGAGCAGAATGGCTGCAAAGCACTTCGGTCCTGCCAGTGGGAACATGGCGTCACACCCTCCGTGGTGTGGATGTGGAGAAATGTTGTCAGATTCAACAGGCGTAGAAGCTCAGTGTCACAGAGGGACAGAAACAAAATGTGTGTGTGTGTGTGTGTGTTTGCGGGTGTAGAAATCCATGCTTGTTTGTCTGATCGCTCAAATCCGCCTTCCTTTGAACGCGTTGCAAGCTGCAGCACGCACGCAAGCCAATTTGATGAATAATATCACGGTGAAACTACAGCAGCTCCCTTGTCACTCACACATGCAGCTCGAGAGTATCGTCGCAAACAGAGGACCCTCCTGATGAGCTGCTTCAAGTCCTGTAAGTCCTGTAGGCGGGCAGGGTGTGTTCTGGAGGGTGCGGTGGGTTTGCTGTGCTGTGTGGATTCATGGGAGTTTTCAGTGCCGCATTAAATACAGATAAATGATCAGTTCCTTCTGTGAGACATTTGTCATCGCCGAACTAGACTGGAGAAAATAGCATCAGATTGGATTTTGTGCTCTTTCCAGGCTTCAATGCATCATGTGAAATGTTGTCCTGCAAAGTCGTAGTTTCATAACTGATATAACATGAGGCCATTTTCAAAAAATTCATTTTAACCCGGATCTGTGCCTGAATGCTCCACGAGCAGCTTTGTCACACAGCTGCTGTTTGGGCTGTCACCAGCATTTATCTCCTCCAGTTCTGGCTCAGTCTGATGCGCATGACGCTCCAGTGCAAGAATCAAAGCTTGTTTTTTTGAGCCCGAATCAAAGGATGGACGGGGGGATCCTGAACTGGTCCCTCGTTCAGCTCAACATGAATTTGTTTTAAACTCAGTCAATCCCATTAATCACTTAAGAGGCACTTCAGGGCTTCGATCTTTGTTTGGTTTGAGGTGAAATGTTTGCATTGTCTATTGGGCAATTTTCTTTAAGTGTGCTGTGTTTTTGACTGATTTCTTGAGTGTGCCTGTGCATGACTGTGTGCAAATGTGTGATCGTGTACAGGAATGCAAGTCCTGGAGTGGAACGGTGTTCTTCTGACGGGGAAAACCTATGAAGAGGTACAAGGGCTCGTCGGGCAGCCGTGTAACGAAGCAGAAGTCTGCGTCAGACTGTGAGTATAACATTTGTCACTCCCTGTCCATCTCCTCTGCATTATGCTGTTAGCGTGCCACACTATATCCTCCTGTTATTTTATTACGTTCCTCCTCACACTCTGATCATCACTCTCAAATTTATCTTCTTAATTCAATAGTCCCTCTTTTTTTCTTACATCTCCTGCCTCATCATTTCCCCTCTCTTCTCCTTTCTTTATTCCAGTAATTATCATGACTTCAAAAAGCTTCAGTTTCCCCCCAAGTCACACATTAAATCCGATGAAATATCCACCTTTAGAGCAGAACTTGATTTCCCATTTTAAATATTTCATGCCATGATGGCTAGCTTTGCTGTTTCTGATTAAGTTTAGTCACCAATCCCACTTTATTTGTCTTCTTCTGCCCTCTCCTTGCGTTATCATTTCTAGAATTATGCGACACATTGTTTTTTTTATGTCTTTCAGTGATCTCAACATGCTGTCTGAGTCTGAAGGGGCCGACCACCTGGACTTCCAGGAGCACAGCAAAGGCGAGCTGCAGTATTTCTTTAACTCCAACCCTGACATGCAACGCCTGCATCTCACTCTTTCCCCACCATCGTGCCTGCTGTCTCACTCTTTCCAAATGAACTTTTGTCTCTTGCAATCCTCTGACACTCCTCCTCTCATTTACAATCCTCTCTTCTCTCAAGTTCAGCCTTGCGTTACTTGTGACCTATTTCCTCTTTCTGTCTGCAGTACACTGGGAACATTAAATTATTCTTCCACACTGTAAGGTTTGATGGCCAAATTGAAGTTTCACATGATCATTATCTCTCCACCCTGTTCCCCTAAATGGGACACAGCTTAGAAGTTAAAGAAGCAGACTGAACACCCGAAGGTTGTTGGTTTGACTCCCTTGATAGTCACTGCTTCAAATCATCTGAGCAACTGACTATGGTTGCACTTTGTACGTGTTCCTGCCTCCGTCTGCAGTCATGGGTTGATGTTGGTGCCTTTGCATAATGATGTCTTTGTGTGTCACCCCTCTAGGTGACAGACCGCCCAGGTCTCCAGGTGTTGACCCCAAGCAGCTGGCGGCTGAGCTTCAGAAGGTGTCCCAGCAGCAGGCTCCCACCTCCACCTCTTCCTCCGGCCTGCCCGTCACCACCTCGGCGACCTCGAGCCCCGGTCAGCCAGGATCGCCGTCCGTCAGCAAGAAACGTCACAGCAGCAAGGCGAGTCCAGGGTTTTTTTTTGTTTGTTTGTAGATAGAATAGATTTAGCTTTTCATAACAACTAATTGTGTCGGTCACAAATTACAGCACTCCCCTTAAGTGCAGTTTCATTATGTCAACTCTTGGGCTAATTGCGTTCTGTTTATTTGTGTATCAGCAGTTTCCCTTTTTTGTTTTGTTAATTTACAAAATCCCAGGGACCTTCAGCAGGCACTATCGTTCTTAAAAAACATTTAGTTTGTTCCATTTCCCCAGTTTGAACAAAACACATTTAAAACATCTTTTATAAAAACGCCCCCTTTTTCATTTTTTTATCAATATAACGTTTAGCAAAGAATTCTGACAAAGCTAGAAAGGACAGAAATATAAGAATTCACAACTTGTACCTCATCCAAAATTAATATTCAAACAGATGAATAAAAGAGATCAATTTTGAGAGCTTAACTTCAAGTTTAGCCTCAAGCGCTGCATACAGCACAGCTCGGTACAGTACACAGTGTACAGTACGAACACCCACCAGTAAACACAACGTCTCCACCTACAGATCTCTGTCAGCAGTGTCTAAGCATGTTTGCTTTCATCTCTTACAGACTGCAGAGGGGATGAAGACCCAGTCCCACCCGGTCTCTGGAGAGATACAGGTCTGTGAAACAGAAGGATGAGCTCTGTAAAGTTTAAATGTTGATATTTTAGATAGAAGAAGGTAGAATGTGATCACATTTCAAAAACATTCAATTAAAAATGCAAGAAAATACAAACTGAATCTTGTATTTTATGCTCTCAAAACTGATATTTATTTATTTGTACACAGTTTCCAGTTTTCTTGCATTGTTTCTCTTGCCAAATCCATTTGACTCCATTTTAATCCAATGTGCTTCTCTTTCCAGCTTCAAATCCACTACGACAAGCAGCTCGGCAACTTGATCGTTCATGTCCTGCAGGCCAGAAACCTTGTCCAGCGGGACAACAATGGCTACTCAGACCCATTTGTTAAAGTGTACCTCCTGCCAGGGAGAGGGTGAGTCAGGCGTGTGGAAACTGCTCGCACAGCTTAGAAGTTCACAACAGGAGCAGGAATTTCATGGTAGATGATAGAAATAGAAGAAATGGTGCAGTTATACTCATTTAGTTGATTTAGAGAGACAGGAGTGTGTAAGGTGTGATGATTTTCATAGTTTTCTGTCTTTTTCAGCCACTTGGTGAAAGAATGTAAATGACATACCTGCTTTAATGTTGCCATTGACATCCACGGTACAAAGGTGGCCACTTTGTTGAGCTCAAACCTAATTTTCATTCATATTAAAATCGATTTACAATTGATTTTGACTCACCATGACATCTTTCAATGTGCAGCATATGACCTTTCTTTGGTATCAATTCCATGGCACCTTTACACTGCACACCAGGTACAGCTGACATTTCATAATGTAGTTCAAGGGATATGCACACCCTGTTACGGGACTCATCAGCCCCTTATCACTGCTCAATGATATAAGCATTATGTAAATGACATGCAGTTGCTAGTGTACTTGTGTTGATGTTGCTCTCGTTGATGGGTGTTCTGTAGGTGTGAGTGCAGTCAAAATCAATAGCTCTCATATTTACTTGCAATACGATCCACACTCCCTCATAAGTCCTGGGCTCTCTTCTCACTGTGATTGCACTGTAATGTAATTGACTCTCCCACCTTCTCTGCTGTACGAGCTCCCCCGAGAGAGCTTTTTTTTTTTCCCTGGGATCGTTTCAGATAAAAGCAATAATATATGGCTGTGGGCTTTACAGCAGCCACTTAGTTTGGCTTCAGTTTGACATGTGCAGGTGAAAACACCGCTGTGGGGTTTTTTTTAGACAGGGTTAAGGTTATGCTAAAGGTACTGAGAAAGTGGCACTCACCGGCCCTGCAGCCACCCTAATAAGAGTGGTTACGGAAACACGCACACTTAAGCACAAGGGTGCAAATAATTGTGTATATGCTACATGTGTGTTACACTACATGTGTGTACACATGGACACGCTCACAGCTGTCAGAGCACTGACTGCAGTCCATACAGAGGCTTTTCAGCTGCATCACAGATCTCCTGGCAACCACTTGGAGCTACTGCAGTGAAACGGCTGGTTGGAAATAATAGTTAAATACACAGCAATCAGGAAAGAGGACAAAAACTAGCTGTGGTTTTGCAGAGGTAATGTTAACATGTCTGTGTGTATAAAGCTAGAATTATTTAATTATTATTAAACGAAAATCTATTTCGGCGTGTACATTGATAATTGATTGACAGAACAATGACGAGGTGGGCACACGGACAGTACTATCCTAAAATATACATGCAAACACCCAAAATTAAAAAAAAACTTTTCAACAGGATGCTGGATAAACTAATCAGCAAAGAACTTCACACATAATTCTGCAGAGGCATAATTCAAGCTTAAGTTAAATGTAAAGCTTGAGTTGGTCAAAGCACTAAAGTGTATAGTTAGATCAGTCAAGATGATGTGCTTGTCCTTATGATTTTCACATATTGAAGTATATCACTTTTAATAGTATTCACAGTAACACTCAGTGAAGTAATGTAGAATTGAGAGCTCATAAATAATGTAAAGACAAATTAGAATTTCTCGTTGAATAAAGAAAGGTTGCAGTCCCAGTGTACCGCAGCCTTTGAACTCCATTCACAGAGATGTAATGATGCAGCCAGCAGTGGCTCATGAGCAGCAGATCTCCATTATGGTTGCCAGTGGATGCGTTGCATCACCTGAAAGCCCTCTCAACACACGTACATGCTATTTCATGAGACACTAAAGCACAAATTCAGTCCACCGCTGCAGCACACCATAGTTCCCCCGCTGTCGCCCCTCTCCTGAACACACACTCAGTAAGTCCCACGCTAAATCTGCAGTGATCTCCCCTTCCCACATATACACTCACGGTCCACAGACTCTCTCTTTGAACCCCACCCCCCACCCCCACCCTCCCTCTGACTATTGTTTCTGTATGTTGTTCTCTATATTTAATGCATGCTGGACCCCCTCAGTCAGGTCATGGTTGTCCAGAACGCCAGGTATGTGACTTGCCCACTTTGGTTGTGTTTTGGTTGAAATTTGGTGAAGGTAACAAAACGTCCAGGTTGTTTTTTCAGCTGATCCAAGGCTTACTGATACGAGTCAGCTCCACTAACTCCCTTAAACTGTGCATCCCCCCCCCCCCCGGTCCCCATACTCTCATGATGTTCCACTCACCTTGAGGCTAAGTCTCTTTGCATTGCATCGTAGAGGCGTAGAATCCCTAAATATTAACATCTTACCATCTCTTTAACATATCACATATAAACATAAACCCCTCCCTGTGCTGACAGTTAATGTATTCCCGGCTAACTGTTGTGTTTTCCTGGTAGATGGTCTGTTTTTGTTCTCAACCATTGTAATTTGAACTCCCAACATTGAACCCGACACCCTTTAATTTGTCCCTGTTATGTGATTAAAATCCCTCAGTAATGTCCTACATCGTGCCCTGACATCATACTGTGCCCCCGGTGCCCCGCCACATTCAATACAGACTCCTATTGTTTTGCTCCGCAGTCCTTATTCATTCCATTATTTCCCAATATACAGCCGATTGTCCTTGTCTTTACCAAACTAACTCTTACAGACTTACTCATATCCTACAATCTTAAATCAAACCCCACACACTGCAAAAAACATCCATTTTAACAAGTCATTCACTCTGTTCCAAGAAAATCTGCTGCGATGTAAAACATTTCATTCCTCAAAACAGGTGACATAAGAAGTCACCGGAGTCAGATTATGTTTCTCATACAAATTGTATTTGGTCATTATTCACCTGATTGAGTCATTGGCACGAAACAAGGATTTTCTCAAAAATAAGTCGGCCTCTCTCTTTCCTTACTGGCACACATTTTCACTTGTTTTAGGACATCAAAATGATGCGACTGAAGCATGCAGATGAAGACTAAATGACTTGACAGACACCAAAATGGACTTTTTTGCAGCACACCCTGACATCGTCCCCCTGCCGTCCATGCACGCAGGCCCATACATTGTTGCTATCCAAACAATGTGCATCGCATTCATTCTCTCCCCTCTACTGTCTGCTCACTGCATTGTGGTCACCCTCTCGTCTGCAAGGCTTTTGCATGTCGGTGACCCAGTGTTTCTTGTTGTGATGTGTTCCCCCAGTGCTGAAAACAAGAGGAGGTCCAAACACGCAGGCAAGAGTCTCAACCCGGAGTGGAACCAGACTGTCATCTATAAAAACATCCTCCTGGAGCAAGTATGTGGCCGCATACACAGACACAGTCACGCATATTCAACCTCCCACACCTTTGGATGTTTTTAAAGGCGCTCAGCAACACTGTAAAACACTGTGTCATATAGCATTTAAAAGGTCTGACACTGTATGAGTGCATGAATGTGAAGTACAAACAAAAAAGTCACAATGTTCCAACATTCATGTTAAAATGATAGTTAAAAAAATACACAATACTTAATATTATTTTCTCTGCTGGCATGCTGTCTAACGTTGTGGCCATTGGTTTTAGTGGAGCAGATGGATATGCCATTGGGATTTAATTATATCATTTTAGATCCCATTTCAGATTGACTAGATTCACTGGAACCATATCAGTCATAGCAAATTGGTAGACTTTTTTTTTTAAGCTGCCCAAATGACTGCTTCTATTTTAAGCACAAAGCCCATATGTTTTTTTCTTTAAGGTTTATTTAGCCATTTTATTGCCACTCTGCCAAGATAGATAACTATGAAAATATCTTTATTCATAACCTGTGTGTGTTTCAGCTGAGGAAGAAGACCCTGGAGGTGAGCGTGTGGGACTACGACAAGGGCTCCTCTAATGATTTCTTAGGCGAGGTAAGCCTCCTTCTTGTTTTTTTCGTTTAGTCCTGCGCTCAAACATTTGTATGTGTAAACCCCTTAAACTGCTGTGTTCGCTCCCAGGTCCTTATAGACCTGTCCAACACGGCCCAGCTGGACAACGTCCCCCGCTGGCTCCCCCTGAAGGAGCAGAACGAGGGGGACCACCACCGGCGCTCCCACTCAAGCCAGGGCCGACACAGCTCCAAACCCTCCTCGCAGCACTCCTCCCCTAAAACCGCTGGCTCGTCACATGACAATCAGGACTCCCCCAAATCGTCTGTAATCAAGAGCCGAAGCCATGGGATCTTTCCAGATCCGGCCAAGGGTAGGACACGATGAGTTTCCCTCACCTGCTTGACTTTATCACCGTCATCCCCTAACAACCTTCTGTCCTCTGCTGCTTCTGCTATTCCTGTTTCTCTCTTCCACCTCACACTGTTCTTGCTCTGTGCTCTCTTCCTGTCACTGCTGCCTGTCTCTCTCCTCTATCTCTACCTTTCTCTACTTCGCTCCACCTGTTTCTCTCTCTCTGCAGTCTTTTCCTTATACCAGCACCCTCCTATCCCCATTTTTTGCACACCGATCACAGCTTAAGCTTCATGCTTTTTGCTTTCTCATGGTCTGTTTTCTTGGTTGCCATGATGTCACCCAGCTCAGAGGCCTAGCCTTAGCTTCCCTCTATCATTCTTCTAACACAGAGGGTAACATGGCCGTGGAAGGCTTTGAATGCTCCCCTAATGTAGAAAAATAACCATCAAATTTAATGAGGATGCCTGGTGATCTTAAATTTAAAGCCAGTTACTGTGCTGGCTAATTTCCAGCCAGATATTCATTCACCAAAGGTGGTAAAGAGAGGGTAACAACTTCTAAGTTCACTAAAGTAAAAAAACAAAGCTTTTTTTGGTAATTTGGTGAATCTGGTTGTTTTAGACACACAGGTTCCCACTATCGAGAAATCTCACAGTAGCCCTGGCACATCGAAGCCTTCCCCGTCCGAGGGCCAGAGCCAAAGCCAAAGCCACAGCCACGGACACAGCCAACACTCTCGCTCGCACGGCGCTTCACGCTCCAGCAAAAGTGCCGCACGGCAGCACCATCAGGAGAGCAGCACTGGAAGTGGCAGAGGCGCTGCCATAGCAACGGGCGATGCCCCACAACAGTCACAGCAGCAGCCGCCACAACGCCTCCAACCAAGTAAACCAAGACGCAAATAAAGCCTACGCAGCATGGCCTCCTCGCACTCATCTGTTCTACCTTCTGTTGAGTGCTTTTTTTTTTTTACCCCCCTAGTTTCTTTAGTTTCCTTTTCTATTCTTGGTTGCCCCCACCCTTTTACACCCTCTGGTCCTCTCCCCCGTTGTATTCACAGTGTGTCGACCTCTCACCGCTTCTCTTCTGTGTGTACTCACAAGTGTGTAGAGCCAACATCTCACCTGTACTGTAGCACACTGTCTGACCCTCCTCAGTTTGACCCTTTTTCAATGAACCCAAAGAGGCGTAATGGTTTCTTATTGAAGGACACCTTTTATTATTTCTTATTATATTTAATAATTATTTTAAAAAAACTTTAACCATTAAACAATAGGCTTTAAATCTTATTTTTTAATACTGCTTTAATATAAAGTTAAAATAAGTATATAAAGTTAAACAGTACTGTACGTAGGTTGAAGTTAGGTTTTGCTACTTTAAATTAAATTTAAATACACTAACTTTATTAAGTAGGAGTATGAGCTTATGTAAAAAAAAAAAGTAAAAATCTGAAAAAGTTGCTGAGTTGCAGGAAGTACTGAAGGAATGAATCAGCAAAATCTGTCTTCTCCAGCCCTCTAAAATGTCAAGACTAAAAAAACGATAACCTTTTGTTGCTACAAGTTCAGCCAATGGAGATCCCCAGTAGGAAGTTTCTGCCGTCAGCTAGCAGTTCAATACTTTGGACTGAGTGATCTAAGCAGTAAAACAGAAGAAAGTTGCAGTCCCACCCTTCCCCTCCCTAAAATATCATTAACCTCTTTTGGTTTTTTATTTTTTATTTTTTTATTTCCTTTTCTTTAACAAACAATGACCAGCTTTTCTGCAGCTCCTCCACTGAGATGGCTGTGCATGCAGTCCGCTAACCCCTTTTTTGTTTGAACAACTACCGGACCCACAATGCACCTCAGTAGATGCTGCACACCCCGCCTCTTAGAGACATGCGGGAGGGGCGAATGTGCACCGCACACTGTGGCTGCATGTGATTGACAGTCAAGCTGGTTGCCATGGTGAAGATAAACCGCTCTCTGAATCTCCATCTCGCTCCTCCCTCCTTCCATCTTAAACTGCGACCCTCATGACCTTTGTTTCCTGGCGTTGACCCCCTGACACCTGACCTGCGCCTGCGAAAAAATCCCAAACGCATCCAGGCCAAAGAGGCCGCCTCTCTCTGAGGCACCAGAGACACAGCGTAGCGGGCGTGCTCACCATTCAGAGAGCCCAGTCCGATTGGCTGCCTGCCCTGCCATCGCTTGTGTCGGCCAAAGGGAGCAGAGCAGACGGCAGACACCTGACCCTCAGGAAAGCCGTGTCGGAAGAGAGGCCGCAGAGCATCGGAGGTGAGAGTTTGCCCAAGAGTCTCCTCTCTGTCGTGTGACTGAAGCACTGATGGAGCGAGGGGAGAAAGAGAGAGAGTGAGAGAAAGAGAGGATGCCATACTACTAACGCACACCTGCAGGAAAAAAGAGAGAGAGAGGGGAGTCTCACGAGATTAAAAAGAAAACATTTTTAAAAAAAAAAAACAACAGGAAAACAGGGAGAAAGTTGCACTCACATCACCAGAGATTCATGCGAGACACGCTTTCTCAACGGCCACCAACACAGTTCACTAATACCAGAAAATGAATGTCCTGAAACTGTCACGCGATCCACTGAGAGTTAACGCGGTGCCACGGCCACACCTGCTGCGTCACCGCTCGCCCATCGCTTCATTGAACTGGTATTAGTGACCCCTCCCCTGTGATCCGGCAACGTGTCGAGTGGCCCGCGAGAAAAGCCGTGTCGGCGATGGATCCTGCTCCGCACCACATCCACGCATCTCACATCATTCATACTCGATCGCACTGTCTGAGCAGCTGTTTGGGATTAAAATGTTGCACTGTAAAACATTTAAACATGTGTCTCTTAAAGGGAAACATCTAAAATATGTCGCATATAAACAGATTTTTTAAACATCCTTTAAACTATAAACTCAGCATATGAAAATATATTGATGTAATTTGATTTTTAAACAAAACTAATGAGGAGATTGAGATATTAGATCATTATCAATAGTTCATGTAGATAACTAACAATGTCAGTAGGGTCTACGTGCCTCTTGTTTGGTCTACTTTTGCATAAGCATATATATGTGATATTTCTCTGGATCTATCTGTGTGCTTCATGTTAAAGCTTTATATGTGAGTTATTCCTGTCTTGTCCTTGTCCGAGAGAAAGACTCAAAGTGCGCTGTTTGTTCATAATGCTTCTCGCTAGTCCTCAGTGTTTGTGCGCTGTTCATTCCAGTAAAGTCCTGTGTGCTTTGAAGAAGCTTCCCTTTTGACTGCGACGTAAATTCTGAGGTGTTAAGTTGTTGATGATGGATTTTATAGCTGCACATATTAACTAATGCTTCTTGGTCCTAGTTTTTAACGCTCTTGGGCCCGACAGAGGTGCAGTTTTTCTTCCTGTCTCTTTGTCGTGATGGGTGTGGTCGTATCTCTGCACAGCTCGGTCGAGCTACAGATCCAGCGACGCTCCGGTCACGGCGGCCTCGTTGGACAGCGGCCTGAGTGGCAGCGCCTACAGCCTGCTGGACGAGGAAGGAGAGACAAACGAGGTGGACAGTGCCATCTTCCAGGTCCCCCGATTGTGAGTGGGCTTATTTGATATTTTCTTCTGTCTGAAAGAGCTTCAGTTTCACATTTTGGATGTGTTATAAATGGTTATTTGATGCCGAACTACTTCTGTCCCTACACTCAGACGCCCGACTCCATTCCAAGCAGAAGATTTGCAGTGCAGCATATTATATATTAAATTGTACGTTTGTAACTTCCAGGATTTTCTTTCCCTTTTCTTTAGTGGAAAGATCCCAAACGGCACAGACGTGATGAAATCATCAATGGGGCACGGCGACGTTGAAGGTTAGACATAAGGAACATGTATGTGTGTATGTTCAGAATAGTTTGTCCTGATGGATTGTAATATTATGAACAGTAATACATGCACCTGTCGCAGTTCAGGGTTAAATGGATGACTGATTTGAAGGTATATGTTTGAAAAGCTTTATTGATTCACTGACTGATTTATTTTCCATTTTCTGTCTATTATTTATCTTATATGTTACTTATATGTTTTTATCTATCAGATTTTGTGCAGACCTATTAACTTATGTTTTTTCCGGTTATTTCCACCAGTATATCCTTGCTGATTTTTCAAATTTGTCCTTCATGCCTGTGAAATTTTGAGTCAAGTAATTATGACTTAAGAGACTTTATAGAGCGAGAAAGACCTGAGGTTTGTTCTCTTACTTTCACATTTGCAGTAAAGTGAAGCCAAAGCAGACACGGAAGAACACATTAGCACATTTAATCTTATTCACCTCTTTTCTTTGTACCTTTGTCATCAACTCTCCCTTCCTCCAGTCATCTCTTTCTATGGTCCACACACATAAACACATGCAACGAGGCTACCCTCTCCATTTGCCACGGTCTTGTTGACCCAGCTTTCAAAACTGTCATTCGATGCAGTTGCCATGGCAACCCGGGTCAGGGAGAGCTCCTCATAACTTCTCCTCATCCTCGTTAAACAAATAAACGTGATTGCTCGCAGGCCATGTTTGATATTACTCATCATGAGAGTACACTGGGTGTCCAGCAGAGGGCAGTCGCACTCAGAAGAAAGAGTCCTCATTTCAAAGATGGAGTGAGAAACGCTGGGAGCAAATTGACAAAATGATTAAATATTTGAAACCAATAGATGGAATATATTTCTCTGATTTGATATGTGTGTGTGTGTGTGTGTATCCAGGTAAGTCCCAGGTAATGGGCGAGATAAAGATCGCCCTGAAGAAGGAGATGAAGACTGAGGGTGAGCAGCTGGTCCTTGAGATTCTTCAGTGTCGCAACATCACCTACAAGTTCAAGACTCCAGATCACCTGCCTGGTAATGGAAAGTACCGATACACGAGACAGCACACACGCACCTTCCCCTTTATTCCCGCATGCACACAGAACACTCACACTGAGGGCTCTGAAAAGAAAGGTATGTTTCTGAATGTCAAAAAATGAAAAATGAAGCATTTCTTCATTTTTTTATCAGTGAATGATTTTCAGAGAATGTCATGGGAAAGCCTGCTTATCATTTTTAATACTTGACAGCTGGCAGGCCCACACAGACACTTGTTTAGAAAGACCGGCATCTGACATACCACAAAATCCTTGCCAGTTTGCTTGATGGAGAACCGCAGGTGTCATGATAGTGTTTTACAGCCAGCATTCCCTTGGAAAGCAGCATTGTGCATGTATTTATCAGTATGTTTATATATATGCTGCATGTATGTTAGCATGCTGTATGTACACTGCATGGGTAAAGATGAAAGTATTTTTGTAGTCAGGAACTGCAAGTTTAAGTATCACCAACAGTATCAAGTAAAAGCCCAGAGATAATGCCAACAAAAGAACCAAAATTGCATTAAATTGACAAATGACAGTAAATACTTATGTTTAAATATTTGAATAAATATAACTATTTTAGTGTAAAAAAATAATGTGTTTTAATAGCTTCAGTGTCTTACAGCCCTTATAAAACAGTTTTATCACATACATTAGTATAATAAATAGTGTAAGAACGTAATTTCATATATTTAAGTTAAAAAAACAATAACACAACGCATGTGAACCTATATATTATAGAGATGGATGATAAGTGAACCCAACGAGCACTGGACAGACGCGACTTCTCTTTCCTCAATAAAGCGCAGATTGACGCCCACCTCGCCTCGTCTTGTAATGTTTACATCTTAATACCCAAGCTGCCTGCTACTTGTCTGATTTGCATTTTCCTCCAGATGGATTCTGCACACAAACGTTTTATCCCCATTGACAGTATGTAGATGCTCTAAAGTACAGAATGTGTCGCAGTCTACACTTTATTGTTGGCTATGTGCATCTGTGACTATTTCTAAAGCTGTTTCTGGTGTTTGTGTGTATCTTTGGAGTTTCTTCTCTACATGTTTCGTGGCCTTGGCCTCCCAAACAAACACCAAAGACTTTGGTTTACAGTTCCAGTTACTCTTATTGCCCTCTAGTGGCTGGCTGCAGAAAATATTTAAACTCTACCCATTTCCAATAGTAATGACTAAAAAAATCTTAAAACACATATGACAATTCACTTTTCCAGTTTTTCTGCTTAGGCAAAATCATAATTTAGGAATGCTTGAATTATTTTAATAATAAATCTCTCATAAGGGAGATGAACGTGAGTGAAGGGTGCCTGTTTGTGTAATTCTGCATGCAAGGCTTTGTGTTTGTGCTGATTCATGGATTTACTCTATCACTAAACACTATAAAGATAAAGATTAAAGACACATACTTGACAGATACACAGACGATATGCAAAATGGCAAAGCAGCATGAAACAAAAGTCTATATTTAGTACCATATTTCAATTTTATGCATAAGAATGACCGTGATTTATGTGTGCGTCCACAGATCTCTACGTGAAACTCTACGTGGTGAACATCGCCACCCAGAAAAGGATCATCAAGAAGAAGACCAGAGTGTGTCGTCACGACCGCGAGCCTTCTTTTAACGAAACCTTCCGCTTCTGTATGAACCCCACCGGACACTCCCTACAGGTACACCCCCACTCCAATGACACATGGACACACACAGCAGGATCAGATGTGTGTATTTAAAGAATATTTCTAAGGATTCATACACTCCCAGCTAAATAAAAGCACATAATTCAAATATTTATTGGCTTTCTTGCTAAGAGTCACGTGAGAATATTGATACCACTCTCCTGTATGTAGGTTGATCTGATTCTTTTAAGTACTCATATCCTGCTTCCTGCTCTTTCACACCAGCTGTTCCTGGTGTCCAATGGTGGCAAGTTCGTAAAGAAGACCCTGATTGGGGAGGCCTACGTGTGGCTGGACAAAGTGGACCTACGCAAGCGAGTGGTGAGCTGGCACAAGCTGCTCGCCAGCACCGCCCAGATCCACTCGTAGAAGGAGACTCGATCCAAAAAAAAAAACAAAAGAAAAACATCCGCTCTTGTTGGGTGGGGAGGGGGAGGGTTGGGTTTGGGGAGGGACACAAAATATCTCTTTCTTCGATCTTTGTTTCAGGGCTCGGACAGCTTGAGTTTTGGAAGGGCAGTTGTGATGATGATTTCTGTCACTCGGGAGGCTTGGAGGAGAGCAGTTCTGTGTTTACAGGGAACGAACACACGTTTACAGGGCGTACAGTGGACAGTGGTGTAGCCAGGGCTGAGGGGAACACAGGTGCTGAGTTCAGAGGTCAAGCGCAGAATCAACCAGGTATTACACAACGTCAATTTACAACACACACACACGCACACACACAATTATTTACAACCACTTTGCACACAGCCACTCACGCAGAAGAGAAATTTTAATTCTACAGGGAATGGACACACTTGTGGATTCTAATTTATTTATTTATTTAGATGTTTTATCCATGACAGATTTTTCCTCACTGCTTTATTACGGCCGCAGAGTTTTATTGATTTACAAAGCATTTTTGGGAATGACATAGTGAAGACTCCACTACGGAGAGCTCTTATTTATTTTTGTATTATGATATTAACGTAGAGTTCTATCATTTGTCGTCTCCTCGATTATTTGTTAAGTTCTTAAAAAGTTTATCTTGAGGAGGGAGCATAGTATATTTTATAACACACTACCTAGCATTCCAGTTCAGGAGAAATTAAAAAAAAAACTCAGCAAGCATGACTTCATTCACTTTGGACCCCATCTTTTCTCTTCATAAGTGTAAACTAAAATCTATCAAATGCTGATTCTTGTTTGATAAAGAATCTATATTGATATATATGAAATTGGACACTATATATTGTGCGAATGAGTCTATCTATTTGGTATGCAGTGCCACATGTTCTGCACACATACAAAAAAAAATCACCTCTAAGGTTCACTTTGTATATAGTGAAGTGTCATAGCTGGAAATGAATTATAACATATATAGATAGATATATAGATATCTTTATCACAGACAATCGAGTCTTGATGATTGTGACATAGAGGTTTTATTTACCCATGATGCCCCTTAGAATGTGAGACATTTACCATATGAGATTTAAGTATTCCTTGTTTTTCCCCTTTTGTGCAATCCGAGCACACTGAGTCTTATATCAGCCCCTGCTTTCGTTCGTAGGAGCATTCAACTCAGCATAGCACGCTTTCGTGGTATTATTGCACTTTTTTCTGCTTAGAATGTAAAACTGACGTCAACATCCTGCTGAAAGCGAGAGAGCCGGAGGTTTTCTTTAACCGAGGGGAGGAAGTAGAGAGGTGAAGTGACACCATCAGCCGATATTGTCGCGAACAAAAGACAAACGTGGCGGAAACTACCCATGAAAAAGCACTATTACCATACTGACGACAATGCTATCACAGTAGCATGTTAATGTTTCATCCCACCTGGTTTTTGTCATCTGTGTTGTCTTGATATTACCACTTACATGTCGATGTTGTGTCTTTGAAAGTGTACTACGGCCATTACGTCTCGAGAAGGGTCACCCTGTGTGTTTGTGCGGGGGGGTCAAGAGGCAGGACATTCAGCATTTTCAGTCAAATTTAGCAGTGAAACTACACTTAATATCTGAGTGATTTCTATGCAACATCTACTGTATAAAGGGGGTAACTGCATCTTGACTTGCCAGGTATGTGACACTCTGCAGGAGAGGAAACATTTATATGGATTTTTTTCTTTTTGCACTGCTGCGTTTTCATGTCCTCCATGAAATGATCATTGCTTTAATATGTTTTTTTTTTATTATTTTGTATTGCTGTATGAATCTTTATTTATTGCCTGTGAGACTATTTCATAAGTTGTATTATATTTGTTTACAGTACATATCAGTTGTACATAAAAGAAAAAAAAAAGTTGAGAAATTTTCTTTTTATACACGATGTAGTGCTTGTTTACAAGGTTTAGAGGGCCTGAAACTCAGAGAACTAACTTTTTTTGCCCTTGTGCACGAACACACACTCACACGCGGAAATCAACACGCACAGATGCCGAACTTCACGTAGTTATGAGTCCAGATGAAAATAAATGACATTCCTATTCACGTGATTCACATCTTTTTATGCACTCCCCCTTTGAATCGTTTCCTTTTGCAGTATGTGTTTGAGAAATGACCAAAAAAGACAACATTGTGATCGATGAACATTATACCTGAGATAGTAGTTTTAAGGTCAGTGTGTCCGTTTTGTTTGTTTGCCTTATTTTTATATTCATGTGCTCGTACGTGTGTGTGTAGCATCTCCATGCCAAGTCCATGCATGCCATTGGCTCTAATGCATATCTCTTCCTTCAAGTGTCGTCTGTCTAAAAATATCAACTTTAAAATCTCTCGTAACACACAAAGAATTACACACGCTCACACAAATACCAACACACAGATGCCGTCTCTCTATTTCCAACCTTGTAAATACATAGCTTTTTTTATACTGGGGTTTGGGGAGCAATAGGTCTTTTAGCAGACAAAAAAAGGTGTGTGATCATAGCAGTAAAAGGACGTTGTTTTTCTCTCGATCAATGTACAGTGGATAGACTGAGAAACGACCTTATGTCTGTCTATAGGGACCCAGATTTACCCGACCCTTTACACCAAACACTAAAGGTTTACCAGAGTCTAACTACACAGAAGTCTATCGTACCAACTCGAGCAGTTGCAGGAGTATTTAAATTTGCTCACACTGGATGTTGCATGTTTCGTTGGTGGTTCATACTATTTTTGTGTCCAGATATTATTAAAGAAAAAAATAAAGAATGAGGTTAGAGAAAGATTATAGAACAAAAATGTTATAGATGGGGAAATTATGAGGAGAACTTATTCAGATTATTGATGATGTATGCTGACTGTACAAAGATTATGCTTGTAAAACCTGTCTGGTTTTTCACTTGTAAGTAAACAGAAAAAAAATCTACTGTCATGGTTTTGTGATTGTATACAGGAGGTATTGATAAATTATGCAAATTGTGCTGTAAAAATGGCTGTTGCCCCATGTCTAAATATTAAATATCAGTAAAAATGAAGAGCTGCTGTGTATTGACTTTATGTAGCGCATATTGCACTTGTCATCATTACTGTTTTATTTTGAAAATTACAGGTTTCTTCTGAGCAATCTTTACTTTTCCCTGAGAGTTGCACAGGTGGTTTGCAGACAACTCAATATCAATCATGTGAACTAAACTCACCCACAAGATGGCGCCATGTGCTCTTATTTTTTCAACACTATCCAATGAAATCCCATTACACTGACACAGGTGTTTCCATTTACTGCTTGATTTGACATTTTTTCATGTGAGTGTGTTGTGTTTGATTGACAGCACTCCTCTCCTGTGGCTCTTCTCCATCCAACTTCAAGGTGAGAGGAGGTGTAATTATCACCTGCCGTGTGCACAGGGCCTAGGATTTATTTGCAGAGGCGGGCCAAAAAAAAAAAAAAGTTATTTTATTTCTGTCAGATCAATTTGATAGTATTTCCTGTCCTGCTTTAGGTGTCATTTCCATCATGTGCCTCGTTTCACAGCACACATTTCGACCTCTGTGAGAGGTCAAACTGGTTTCCCCCTGTGATTTTCCCTCACTGGAACGTGGGAGGAAGGGTAAAATAATGCTCCGCTCACCTGGACTGACTGCTTGCTTTTAGTTCAGGCTTGTTTGTTCCACAATTCGTCACACCCACAGCACTTTAAACCCTCATTCACATGTGACAAAAACCACAAGTGTTTTAGAGAGTAATTTCCTGAAGCTGAAAAAATACATATTTTATTTGTTTCTGTAGTCGCAGCACACGGGTGGTCTCCCCTCTTCTATCTTGAGCTTGGTTATGACAGTAATGGCACTTGTTTCCAAAGACATCATATGCTTTTCACTCCCTCAGCGCTAATGAAAGATGTCCTCTTTGTTGCTCTGATAAGTCCTTGAAACAATCAGCCAGAGTGAACATCCGCCTCCTCGTGTGTACGTACCTTTAAGTGGTCTAATAAATCTGAGTGTCATTGGTCCTCCACTGTATCTCGCAGTCCAAACACAGCGGTGCTTATTTGTGCACAGTGAGTGGAGGGGACGTTTCAGAGCTGCTTAAAAGGACTTGGTGGAGGGCCACCCAGTGATCATATATATACATATATTAAAATACATTATATTTCCTGAGGTCTTGTTTTGAAAACTTTCAACAACTTGTAGTTGGAGAATTTTCTTCAGATTTTGGCAGGCCCACCTGTAACAGAAGTGAAGCAGTATGAAACCATACAAGCTCACAGCCGAGCCAAGTAGTTCGTAGAAGCGAGCAGCTGAGTATCGTCCTGCCCTCTACTCAAATCTCCAAGAACTCAACTTTTATTTCCAGAGCCAGATCCCATTGGACAGAGAAGAACTTTGAAAGACAAACAGTTGTAAAGCGTTGGCTTGCTACGTGATGACGGATTTATCAGGGACGAAGCCACGGTCAGCTCACAATTGTGTCAAATCGTAAATACGTGAATCTGTGCGCCCGGAGCCAGGGTGCACCAGCAGCTGACGAAAAACTTGATGAAATACAATGACGCTGACGAAAAGGAATTAACTGTTGCTTTGAGTTAGAGCCAACCGCTACAAAGACTGGACATGTGTTGTTTATTTTCAGGGTTTGTCGAGTGATTAAATGAAGTTTCTTTGGATGGTTTTGTGCCTGATGATGATCTGCTGGCTTGGGAAAAAAAAACATTCTGGTGTAGGGCATTTGTGGATTTTTCTCAGCTACTCCACAGGTCTTCTTATCCATTCTTCATTTTTATTCACATTTTAATACATAAAAATAGGATCCATTATCCATCTAGTGCAAGTTTCTCAACATCATATTTGCACATTTTCTGACTGATTTGCTTGTTATCTTGTTGTATAAGTTTGAAGGATAATGTCCATTTTAAATACCAGTGCAGGTAAAAAAATATTGACTATTGTTTAATGGAGGCTCACATTTAGGGGTCAGATGATCATTTCACACTCACACTAGCTAATTTTCTTACTCATAAATCCCCAAACTTGCACATACATACACAGTATTTTTACACATCTGGTTTGAAATATGAGTGCCAGCATTTTTACAGTTCAGCCTCCAGGGGGAGAGAGAATCCCATTTTGCAGATGGTCTTTTTTCCAGTGATGATTTCTTTTGGACCTTTGACTTGGTGTATTCCCCATCTTTAAAAAACACATGAGGTCATAATTATCCAGTGGGATTCATTGATGCATATTTATTTTCAGACCGAAAGCAAGAGATAAGACCAAGAAATGTGTAAATGTGTGTGTTTGTGTCGTGTTTACAGACAGTGTGGGGATGGATGGATTATGTGTGTCAGCACCTGCTAGGCGGTGACTTTGCAGCTGCAACTAAAAACCACCTACCTCTGCCTGCAGAGTCTGTCACAAAATAAAAAAACGAGCTGGAGAGAGAGCACACATCACCTCAACGCGTCACATCTCTGATATGTTTTTCATCAAACACCTAAAGATCTTCACTCAAGGCACAATGTGCTTCATCAATCATGTCATCGTTATCATTCTTGCAATGAAAGGAAACTATCATCTATACCATTAAGAGTCTGTGGTTTCTGTGTACACATGCACATACACATTCTAAGATAAATCTCACTAAAAGAGATTCAGTTAAACTTTTTCTTGTCCAAATCAGTTCTAATGTATCAGAAGCTGAATATTAAAAAAAATAGTAGAAATAATGAAATCTCTGTAATAAAATATTTACAAAAATGAATTAGATGTTTGGTTAATCCCTTGAAACTAAACTCAAACCACCACTGTGAAGACCCTCTTGATGCTGGGCCTTTTAAAACTCTCAGAGAGGAGAAAGGACCCACTTTTTTTTGGTAGTTTCTCTTTACTTCCTCTTACACGGTGCTCAGCAGATGCTAGTCTGTTGCATGAGGCCCGATGATGACTAATGTTGGGTTGATGATGCGGTGTAATTATGATCTCATGGCGCACAGACACCTGTCGCAGACACCATAAACGGCTGTGATGGCTGCAGAGGGCTCAGTATGCAGCAGTGGGTCTCAACTGTACTCTTAAATAGAGGAAACATTTCAAATATAGATGAGCGCTGAGGCCTTGCCACAAGCTATATTCAGAAAGTTTGTCATCTCATCTCTCTGCATTCATTTATTCACAGAGCCACAGTGCATTAGGGCGGCATACTTGGAAAAAGTCACACATGATAGTTAATAATAAGCAGGCAGATATGATAGATTTCAACTCTCAATACAATGAATTGATGAATTAGGGTCATAATATACTGTGATTTCACTTCACTAATTACGACTTTCGCCCATTCTGTAATGGTTTGCATTAATTTTTGTATCCAACGTACTACACTTCCGCTATCATTTCTTTTCAAAGTGCTTCAAAGAGATCAGTGAAAAGTGCTGAAGGGCGAGGCTTGGCTGACTTCTCGTGCTCTTCTCGCTGAAAACGTTTCACAGTCTGATCAAAGGATGCCAGGCCCTCCATGCCAGATCCCGCTCTGTTGTCTACATTAAACCCTCTCTGTCTCCCCCTCTCGTTTTATGTTCCCTGTGTTGTCTTTCACATTCACCCTATCCATCCCTCTTCTCAATTACCTCCCCCCTCACCACCACCCTCTCTCTTTCTGATGCATCCCTCAGATCCTTCACTTCTAAAGATGTGTTTGTTCCCCTCTTTTGCCTTCAAAGATGTGGCCTGCGTCAGATGGGGGCCTGCGTCTGTGATTCACCGAGCAGTGAGGCTGATCAAAACGACAGAGCTTTGGCGAGGCCACGTCGGGTGACGTCGGCGGATGCATCAGCTTATCCCAGGTCAGACGGGGTTCGCACGCCCATCAAACACGGCCCTGTCTCCAAAGAGGGGTCGTCAAAAACTCGATCGAGGGGACGTGCGGAAATGTTTTCCCTTTGAGGCTTTGTTTCTCGTTTTTGATCACAACAAATAAGAAATGTGATCAAACAGGTGCACTGAAGATTACTGTTGGGGTTACTGACATTTATTTTATATGGCTATGAGGTAGATTTCCTTAATATTTTGAGGATGAATATCACTTGGATGAACCACCAGCAAGTTACATCTTTCACTAATAATATTTAGTATTTAACTTAAACCATGCCGGACAGTGTTCCCTCACAGTTGCTGATGTATAATCTGTTGAAGACACTCTGGTCCTCTATAAGATACTGACTGTCACTTTTTTTTTCACTGGCCGACATCTGATACAGTCACAGAGAGACCTGTTTAATAGCAGGAGAGTAGGAGCCATCTGGACTTTGATTTAACGACCAGAGCCTTTTTCCTGTTGGGGTAAATTTGTTCTCTTGCTCCAAAGTGGACATCTGGAAAAGTCACGATGTCCAGATGATGCGCAGAGAGGGACGTGCTGTCACTAACCGGTGATGAATGCCGGTGTCTTGATGGTAGATGAAGCCAGAGTCTGGAAACTTAAATGTGCATTAAGCGTCAGCCTGGCAAATGTCAAAAGACAAAGGTGTAGATCATGAAGTTCGGAGGGGTCAGAGTGGATACATTTGCGGCAGACGGTGCATTTGATAACATAAATGGCGGGATAAAACACTCATCAGAGCCATCTGTCACATTACGTGACAGTTTACTGCCGTAAACGTGGCCAAAGCAAAGGCCGTAATTTGTGTCCTGTCGCAGTTCACTCCATTGAGAATGATCTATCAGACGACAGCGCTGCTAAATATAAAAGAAAACGCTTAACTTTGCAGGAAGGAAACAAGATTTTATTTGTAAAAAAGAATCGAACAGGACAGCTAAGACCCTTCATGTCAGATCACCTCGGATCACCCCTGAAGCGAACTCCCTGTCACTGGATGCCCGTTTCACCCTGAGGCCCTCCTTGGCTGGGCCATAACTTCTCCTCCTGACAGAATAGCTTTCACTAATAGTAATGTGATCAGTCAGCGCGCAGAGGGGACCGAGGCTGCCCCTGTCCCGAGTGAGACATCATATCATACACATTCGCCATCACTTCTCTTTCACTGAGTCAACAAGGCGAAACCATGCCGGCCGTCACTGAACAGGAGGCAGTGGTTCAAATAAACAGATGTGTCTTTTTGTTTTTTTTTCTTAGTGGTGACCTACAAAAGCTTTATGTGTCATTACTGATGATGATCAGTCAAAGTCAAAGAGAAACATGCCCAACAGCGACTGAATTCACAAAGACACGGACGAATGAAGAAATATTTAGAGGAATTGTTCGACGTTTTGGGAAATATGTTTATTCTTTTTCTTGCTGGGAATTAAATGAGAAGACTGACACTGAGAAACTACTGCAACTTAACATAACACAAAGGCTGGAGACAAGTGGGGAAATTAGAGACATGTTACACTATATGGTGATTTTGTGGGGCTACTTAACACATAAGGTTATTTGTGATGTTAAGCTTATAGTAGGTAACTGGAAGGGCAGCTGCTTTACCCTGTGCAGTCACTAGGTCAGTGTGGGGAAGCAATGGTGGACAAACAACCGGCGAACAAACCAAGCAATGAGAAAACATCCCTCCTTCATCAACAACAGCTTACTGGATAAAGACAAGTAAACAGAAAAGGAGCTTGGAAAGTAAAGCAAACAAAAAAAGAAGCGACTCTCCATGGAGACTCTTTGGAAGTGAGCTGGATTTGAGATCTAATTTTTTAACAGGTGCTGGTACATAAAGGTGGAAAGAACCGGGCTCACTCTTTACCCCTGTTACTGATTAGCTGAGCTAAAGAGAGCTCCATATTAAAAACAACTGATAAACAACTGAATGACATAAAGAGAATAGTTTAGTGTTTCTCATACATACTGATGAACAGTCTAGTTAACTTGACTGGAGAGGGAAGAAGCACAAGCCTGGATCTGTTTTAAAAAAATCCATCTACCAACACCTCTAAAGCTCAATAATTTCCCTAGTCGCCTGTTTTTATGCTAAGCTAACTGGCCTCAGGCAGTAGCTTCATATTTAGCAGACAGATGGGAAAGAGGTATTGATCTGCTCATCTAACTCTCGGCAGAAAAGTGAATAAACTCATTCCCCCCCAAAAAAGTCGTGACTGAACTTAAAAAAACATGAACTTAAACGCAATTTCCTCAAAAGGCAAAATGTGATGAAAATCTCTTTTGAGGGTGTTTTATTTTTCCATCTCCCATCAGGGTCCATCTTTCCTCGCAACAGTTGGACATGTATTGGTGTGGGCTTATGTGGAGATAAAACACATGTCCCGCCATCTTTGCCAAGAAGACACTGTGCAGGGGAGGGGATGCTGATTAAACTTTAAACTTGGAAATAATTTGTTGCCAGGGTAACACACTAGCCCAGGAGAATTAATAAATAAATTGTGCCTGGCAGCCTGTGGGGGAAGAGGAAAGGGGGGGCGGGGGGAAATACAGTATAATGCAAGATTTTTTTTGCATTACAGCAGTTTCTTGAATTGTTCTCTTTAGTGAAGCCTCAGCAGTTAATCCATCAATTTGTTTGTCTCACAGGATAGTGAAAAAAATATGAGAGGATGTGACAGTGACATTTTAACTTTTCCGGGAGGAGTCGGATTTGACAGATGCTTCATCATATTGTATCATGTCATGCGTTTTTTTTTTTTTCCGCTCTCCGGATGCTTACGACCTGCATTTTTCCACCGACGTCAGCATCAAGAAAAGTCACCATGGAACTGAATGATAATCACAAACAGGCCAAAAAAGCTTGACTTTGAAGTATAATTTGATGTGAAAAATGGCCATGGGTGCGTTTTCAGATGTCATTTAAATAAAATACAAAAGCTCTTGCCCTGCAAATGTGTTTTAATGAGCTGCTACATTCTTAAAAAATTAAACCTTATTGTTAGCCACTACTTCCTCTGCTCCTGTGTGAAAAATGGGATTCCAGGAGAGTTGATTTTATAGTTTCTGAATGGGCAACAACTACTAAAGACTGTTTCTTTTGTCAGATGGTACAAAGAAAAAGTAAAAAAATACGTGTTTTAAATTTGAAACGTCCTCTTGTAGGCTCCTTTTTATGTTCTCAGCTGCCTTCTGAGAAAAAAAGCTACTTTCTTCTCCTCCACTGCACTGAGTATCGCTCTCTCCTGTTTTGCCCTCTCTGTGCTGCTCCCATTGTGAACACACACACACACACACACACACACACACACATAATGTGCGCTCACTGGTTGGGGAAACTACATCCTTGTGGCTCG
>JBAJHX010000002.1:6867518-6887789 GCA_037176925.1 Amniataba percoides | reverse complement strand
GTCAATGCGAAGCTGTTTTTTGTTTTTGGCCTGAAGTACACCTGTTAAATCAATCCCGCTGGATCTCACACCTGCTCTGTCAGTCTATCGGTGTGCCATCGCCCGCCAGCACCACCCCATCATTTGGTAATGATCTCATAAAACGTCTCGTCAGCTCTTCCACGGCTGTAATACACCCGGACATAAGTGCTTGACAGAGCACAGGAAACGCTGTTGTCGAGGCGTCGCTTAAACACACCTCTCCAGATCGAGGCCGAGGTAACAACGCTCTGACTGACTTGCTGAGAGGAAAATGGCTGAAGAGAGAGGCAGAAACATCAATAACCTCTTGCCATAGCAGATAATGAGGCCGCGAGACATTTACAAAGCCTGCAATTATGGTGTTATTGACCTCAGTAAAGGGGAAGATATCATCACTTGTCTCCTTTTGTGCTCCGTGGTGAGAAGGGAGGGGGGGGCAAAGGAAAGACATTTCCAGCATTATGAGTTCATTTAGAAAGAAATTAGGAGGTATTAGGTGGCAAATAAGGCCATTAATTATGTGGAGTTTGCGAGATGAAAATGTTGGCTTCCAGCAGTATAAAGGAAGCAACAACATTACACACAACAAACAGATCCAGTCCAGTCAGAGAGGTGGAAGAGACAAGGGAATACAGAATACACGGAGAGGAAAGACTCGACTGAGATTAGAAAAAGGATCCAAGCGATGAAGAGAAATAAACTAAACGACGGTTGACGCGTTAACACAGGGAGGATAAAGACAGATTCAGAAAAGAGGCAAAAGCGTAAAGAAAAAAGGCAGGAAGTGACTGTTTGTCCTCCACAACGCCCTGTCAAGCTTGCTGCTTATTAGATGCCTTGCTTCATCGTCAGAGCCCTTATTAACTATCCCCCAGTGGCTCAATTACATCCACGCTGCCATCCTCAAACATCCCTGTCTTCATCTTTTTTCTTTCTTTTTTTTTTTTGTTGTGCATCCCCTCCGCTTCCTGTAATGATGTCAGCCTTGTCTCTCTCTAAGAACAGATTAGAAGCCCAAATTACTACTATCAGAGGAGGATTTAAGGTTTCAAGCTGTCCCCCAGTGCTGGAAACCATGACTCCACAACATGATGAGACAGGGAAGGATGGCGCGCTGGGGAGGGGGTGCTGTCGAACACCTCCTCCGTGACGGTGGTCGATGGTATTAAGAGATCAAATGCGGATCTGCAGACTTGGTTCTGAGTATAAAAACATGAGGATGTTTACAAGGCGAGAGGGCGCTGGAGTGGAAACTCTGAGATTGGATATTGAGCCTTGGATTCTCGCGGCGTGAGGGCGACTTTACAGCGATTCAGTCGGAACGACTGACATCACCCGATCAATTTTCTGGACTTCCACTCGGATCTGAGTGTTTACATGCAGTCAATTTTATCCCTCAGTAAAAACAGGAAAAACTGACCTGACCTGAGACTTGTTATAAATAATAGAAATAACATGGTTGCACTTCAGTGACTGAATAACAATGCAAGGTCAATGTGGTGAAAAAACGTCTCTTCCCCTGTTGATCATATGACGCGCTCGCTACATGAAATGAGACTACTTATGCTTCGAGTTTCAGTCGACATCAGAAAACTTGAAGCAACTATCGCCTGCTAACCAGCGAGACGTGAAAAACTCTTTTATGACAAACTGTTCCAACACTTTGACAGCCCAAAGCATAAGAATACAGTCCACAGGGTATTTATTTAAAGTTCCCTCGCTGCTTTTCTTTCTTAAAAGGACACAGAAATAAGTTTTGAATGAAAGTATAGACGAGACCGCAGAGAAAAGCTGGAAGGTAAAAATCTTCCCCATCTTCTTTCCATGAACTCCGTCTGGGAACCATCTTTTAAAGTTGGATTACAAACTCTTGCAAACCCCTTGAGACAGCCCGACTGGGAGCTTTTTTTTTTTTTTTTTTAGCTAAACTCTGAATGTAGGTAAAAGTAGAAAGAAGTATCAGTCAAGGACAGTTTGAGGTCAGCTTAAATCTACCAAAAAATCTGGTGTGCTACAACTTTGGTTTTGTTTTCATAGCTTGGGCTGACATTTTTCTCAGCGATAACTTTGTGCTCACTTGTTTGTTTTTATTTCTACGCACATGATGTGGCAGGGAAGTGGATTATTGTGTAAGAAAAGAGCAGATATGTTCAACATTACTTAAACCACAAATCTTAAGTGCTAATAATCCTTCTTTCAATCATATAACATTATCTTTGTTTATTGTGTTCTTTTATTAGAGACAAAAGCTCAATTGTCTGCTTTTGTTCCTTGTTCCTACTTTATTGATGAAATGATGTGCAAAATAATGAAAATCTGCTGAAAAACTGTATTATGTGTTAAATAATTCAATACAGCATGTGAATAGAAGGAGCTCTTGCTGTAATGATCTTGAATCATCCTTCACTCCAAATGATTTCCTGGTGCATCAGACACAGGAGAGTTTAATACGTATAATTTTATTGGGAGTTGTTGGGGCATATTCCTGAGTCGATTGTCCTTCGAGTGTATTAACCCCGCTAGAAGGCCCGAGGCCGTGGTTTTGAAATGCAGAAACAGGGGCAGGGGAGAGCACGAACGGGCTCCCCCACACTAACATGCAGCTAGGCTGGAGGGGTTAATATGGTCAGAAGAAAGACAGCGGTACTCTCGTGCTGAGTCATGCTCTCTATTCTGGGACTGTGTCCACTTCTCTGTTCGCCCCTCGGATTGGACAGTCTGCTCCGAACTGGCAGAGCGAGCCGCTTTGTTTTTCTTCTAATGGTGACTCAGGGTGTTCCTTGGAAAATGGAGTTCAAGTTCAAATCGCAGATCAAACCAAGACTTTCCTTTTTTTCTCCTCACCTTCTCTAATGTGGCAAAAAATGATGAATAAGTCCCTCAGGCAGGTAGCACTGTACGCTCAGACTTGTATACTCGTCTTCTTTTACTTTCTGCAGGATTCTCCTCTTAGGAAACAGTGATATGTTTGTGCATCATCGTCATATTACAGTAATCCTAACCTAAATCATAAAGGCCCCACAAACCCTAAACAGTGAGCTGTAACTCTGTGACAATTTTCTGTAGGCTGTTCATTATGAATAACGTAATTCTTTGAGCCATTGTTGATGGAAAAATATTGATTAGTGCATCTCTAATCTCTCCTAATGTCTCGTTCTTTAAGTTGTTGTCCAGTGCTCCGTCATGCTCTGGTTCATTCCTCTGACTGGTCGGTTATATAACACGTGTGCAAAACGGGTCACACCCACTTCATTACATTAAGAGCGTCTGCAATAGAGATACACCTGTCTCGGTGACCTTTGACCCCAGGACATCCCCTACTGCCCTCTGAAAGACCTCCTGCTCTGGTTACATACAGTCACTGACACACACACATACATGTGACAGCTGGCCAAACGAAGGCGGCTTCTTTTCCAGTCATAAGAGGGATGGAGACCAAAGAGGGCGGGGCTCTCTGTGTTCCCATCAGCCATACAAGGGTCAAGCATAAATTAAGACACATCCTCATTAGTTTAGCTGAGAAATGAGCTCATTTTTTTGTTTTTTTTCTCTATGTGTGTGTTTTTCTGAATTGGTCTGCAGAGATGTGGTGTGGTACTATCTGTGGTAATATCGACACCGCTCACCAGCGCCTCATCTAATTTCACACCGTTTAACTCACTGGCACATTTGCGCTTGCGACTGGGGACACGGAAAGAACTCGATGAAATTTTAATACCATCTTTTCAGCGTGGGAGCCCCGGTATCAGTCGATCTGTTTGTCTAAACTCCAACCAAGTGTGTCTCCAGCTCTCCAAAGTCGGTGAACCCGTGGCGATCTGTGCCGCACGCACCTTTTGAGTTCACGATCGCAAACAACACGCCGAGCCAGACAGTTAAGACAGATGAGGCCCCTCCAGCCATAAAGCTTGTGATATGTTGAAGACTATGGCTCATTTACAGCTCCAGACAGGAAAATGTGTGTGTGGTATCATGTAATACTACCTGTCCTAAAACTGGTTTAAGTTACTGCTGGCTTTGCCCCTTTCTTACAACCTTTGTTTTTTTTTGTTTTTTTTTTACACACGTTTTTTTTCCCCATTCGACACAATGACCTACCTCACTTAAATGCACTTTTTATTATATTTTATTTCACCAACTCTTTTAATAAACAATCCTCGCTGCTGGTGTAAGCACTAGTGGAATTCATATCACTGTGAGGACTAAGGATGGGATTATCTTTTGTGTATTTTATGTCATTACAAAAACAGTGATGTTGCCAACTCCATGACTAGTCTAAACAATGATCAAGGGAGGGCAATACTGAGAGTTTGCAGTCCCCAAAGGCTTTTGTGCCAAAAAAAGTTTTATGGAGCACAGGTCTATTATTGAAGATGATTAAAAATACTATTGTTTTATACTCCAGCAACATGGTAAATATGGGGGAGTAAAAGAGTTGTTAACTTTATTTGGCAATTGTTTCAATCTCATCACTCTGCTCGCATCTTGAAATGAGGACTCCTGCAGTTTACTAAGACACTTCTTAAAATTTGGGTGGTGCAGAGTCAATTTTTTTAAAATAGCACCGGAGGTATGCTGACTTTTATTAGCATTTAAGTAATCAGGCCTTCAAAACTATCGATCCTGCATCTCTAAACTTTTGCTAAACTGGCAGCTCCCTCCAGAGCTGCAGAAAACATTAGACACGTTACAGTAGTAGCAGCAGTAGTAGTCGTAGTGGTTTGTGTGTAAAATCGATGGAGTGCCCATTAAATTCAATCATCACTGTAGCACAACAGCAAATGCCAGACAACAACAGCGTGATGTGTGGTCTTGTCTCATGCAGTGTCTTATTGCTCTAAATTGCCTCATCATCACGGCTGTTGAGACGCAGAACAGTTGCAACCAGTTGACTGGTTCTTTGTGCCTTTCATAGTTTGCATTTGTGACCCAAAAAAAAAAAAAATCAGGCCCAGATGTTGTAGTTGGCAGTTCTATGCTGCAAGTGAGCGAGTGAATGGGTGAGTGACCCCACCTGGCAAAGAGGGCACAACAAGTGAAAAGGAAAAACTATGACTTCAACGATCGCCTGTCCGAAAAAAAGAAAACAGTCTGCTTTGTAAGTGGGTGATATTAGTGACTCAATGAGACAAGTGTGAGAGAAAAGAGGCTTGCAACGCCAGCAGGTCTCACACTTGGCTGAGTTTCATGTGGCTCCTCTCATTTGCAGCCCCACAGTCTAACTGCGGCTCTACATGGCTCAGCCATTGTGAAGGCTTCCTTCCTTCGTGCAACGCACCCCCTCTCTGATTTCCCCAAGGAGAGCGAGAGAAGCAGTGAGAGGGGGGCCGAATCGGGGGTTAAGCATGGGAGGGGACGGTGATGCTATCAAATTTTTCCACATCCTGCTCCAACTTTCAATTCTTTCAGCATATGTTTTTTTTTTTTTTTTTTTTTTTTTGGTGCTTTTCTTCATTTAGAGTGAATTTATTTTCCTTTATTCCTAAGGAAGCATGCTGAAAAGTCTTGTCACTTATGAGGAAGCCACACATCTTGGTGTGATGAAGGGAATGGATACACTTTCACTGATAAGCAGAAGATAGTCATTTGTGGAAGTGGCTAATCTTAACATTTTATTTATTTATTTTTTTTAATGAAAGCAAGATCAGAGCGATTCCAAACTTCCTGCTCAAAGTAAGCAGAATCAACCATTAGCAGTGAGTTTGATTTATATTACAAGCTGATCTCACATAGAAACCTCCGGGCTGCTGCAGACGAGTGAGTGAAGTAATCACTCTCAACTAGTGTAGTTAGGCACTTTTCCTGGATCGCATTTTTCTGTGGCTGTCCTCTCCTCTTTAGGGAAGAAGAGCTGCAAACACAGGATAAGGATCAGCCAGTTCATGACTGGTCATGTCTATATCTGGAAATGCAATACTTAATCAGCAACTGTTTTTGGATGGTGTTTTCTGCAACCCTAAATGCCTCACGCTTACAGTAGATGAGCTGCATCAAGCGCAGAACGTGTGACATAAAAAGAATTAATTATTAATGCACCATTGAGCATTGCATTTTGCTCAAATGTCAGAGAACAAAGTGAGCACTTGTTGAAACGGCGGACAGATAGTGAACCTCGGCTCTCCTTTGATCGAGCTCAACACACAGACCCACGCATTATTCACATTAGACATCTGTTGTAACAGCCCACCCTTCTCGCTCAAGGCCAACTGGACTTATTTTGATAAACTTGCATGCGTTGCAGCCCTAATAAGCACCTGCTCGCCGTGGTTAGCGGACCTTATCTTGACCCCGGACCCAGCTCCCTGTACAGTAGTCAGCACACATAACATCTACGACTCGGAAACATAATTCCACTTCCAAGTCAAGAGATTAATACATGTGCACACGTGACTGTATAGGGAGTAGAATGAGCTATTTGCTGACAGGACGCCCATCCTATATCGGCCCTCAGCTGTCCCTCCGCAAGCTAAATATACCACGTGGCTGTTATGCTACACATTTCCAGCGTGAGCCAACCCAGCTCACATTACTCTGTATTTTTTTTAAATAAGATAACACAGACAGGGTTCATATGTCAGAGGACCCTCAGCAGCGGAAGGTGAAGAGGTCAGTTCACACTGTGGGGGAGAAAGGGTAATTTTCTTTATGGATTTTGTCATGCATTTTTTATTGGCTGCGGTAAAGGAGCCTGGAGGGGGTGGGGGGTTCGTAGGTGTACGTACAGTGTATTGGTTTCAAAGGCTTCAGACCATGTTATGTGTAGTCTAGCAGCAGGTCGACAAAAGCACCGTGGCTGCAGTAGGGATTTTGTTACCTGTGGGCATTGCTTTTACTGAAAAAAAGTTGAAAATCAGTTCTTCAACTAAAGAAACACACTTTGGAAAAAAAACTCAATTTCAATAATTTTGCTGAGTTTAAAGTTGAACTTTTTAGGAAATGTGCTCATTTTCTTTCTTGCAGAGTGAGATAAGACTGACAGCTAGCCTAATTTGCATGTACCATGTATAAAACCCCAGTGGGATGTTTCTACATTTTGGTTTTTACACCACTAAGATAAACGAAAGGTAAGATGTTAATTATTGAGATTTGAAAGTGCCACTATGCAGAGTTTTGCTGACATGTGACAGAGCCAGGCTAGTTGTTTCTGCTATTTCAAGGGTCCAGGTAAAGTTAGAGTTTCATAAAGTTTCATCCCTTCTTATCTGACTCAATTTTTCAAACTATTAGAGCAAATGAATGCAACATCAGCGAGCTCGGCTAAAACAGGTTTACTTCAACCTAAATACACCGAGTCTGCCTTGAACATTTAGGCAATAAACATAAATAACGCTGAAGGGAACATGTGGGGTGCGAGGTCGTGTCATGTGCCAAGTTAAGAGATTCATTGGTGTTTTGGCAGCGAGGGGATACGGTGGATATGATCGCACACGTAATCTGAACTGAACTGAACTGAATGCCAGAGATCCCATTTAAGGAACTGGTGTCCTTAAAATCCTCATGGCTAAGTTACAGGGCATAAAGCAGATTTACAACAGTTTAGACATGCTGGTAATTACTGTTTAGATATGGCCATAGACATTCACATGCAGCAGGGGTCAGAGAACTACTGGCTGTACTAAACTTAAAGAAATAAAATATAAAAAAACTTGATAAAAATTTAATATTTTACTTGAGAAAAGAAATGTTAGATGCATTCTTATGATAAAGATGCCTAAAATAAAGCATAAACTGATTTTATTCCCCCTCATTTCTGCCTCCCCCTCTTTCCCTTTCTTTTCCTCTTTCTCATCGGAAGAAAACACTAACCAGCACCTCACCCCCGAGGATGTGACACTAAACTATGAATAGCTCTCGCCTTAATGCACAGCTCATGTGGAGTGGAGCAACGCGTTCACTTGGCTAAACATTATTATTTCATGCTTCCCGTCCCCGAATCTGTACAGCTTTTTTAGCATATTGTAATAGTAAGCAGTAAAGCTCAGCTCGGGTCACGCGGTCTCGTGGGATGTGTTGAGATTGGAGCAGCTCAACAAATTTGATCAGACTGTTCAGCCGAGTCCAAAGCTTTCCATTAAATGAAGCGTTGGTTGTCTAATTGATTGTCTTTTTTTGTGTGTGTGTGTGTTCCTAGAATAAAGGAATGGGTGGAACAGATGCAGAACGAGTTGATCTCAATAACAGACAGAGCCAGTGGTGTGGAGGAGCTAGTAAAGGTAAGCATGATCTCCCGTCTCTCTCTCTCTCTCACACACACACGTGCACAAACTCACACACCAACTACAACTGTTGCTCCAATTCTCTGTAAACATAAATATGTAGACCAATTTCTAAAATTAAGTGAAAGTTTATAACATTAAATTTTAAAGTTGGACCAAAATTTTAGCTCATTTATAATAAATTTCCGTTTGACTTTAAATAAACGCAGATTCACTAATGACAACAATAAACGTGCACACTTTCTGTCACTTTTCTCACTCTCATTAACCCCTTTTACACGACCTCAGCTGTCACAACACATCACCAGTCTAAATATAGTAGCTTCTCATTAGACATAACTCTGCATCATGTCCCTCTGCCAGCCCGACGTACACGCTCAGATAAGATCAGTGTCACGACTATACTGTGATGGCCATAGTCTGCAGTGCATACACACTCACGCACACGCCCCCACACACTCACACGCACAAGGCCCACATCTGACAAAGGAGAGGAAGCTTTTTAGATCCACATTGATTGACATAATGCATCTGGCATTTTTGCTCCTTTTCAAATAAAAGCATTCAGGTTTTGAAGCATCAGTGAAATCATTACAAAACCTGTTTTTATTTGATGCGGTTGCACGACTTTTTCCAGAAATGATAAGTGAACCACTAAATCCGCTTTTAACTGTTGTTGTAAATGAGCCTGATCCTCTTGTGGGGGAGGGAGGGGGGGTGCTTAAACAGAGTGTACTGTACACATCATGCAGACTTTAAAAGAGGAGTGTTATGCAGCCTGCAGATTAATAATACATGTGGAGAAATGATCCAGATTGCCTGTACAGGAACACCTTCAAATGGTAATGTTAATGGTATACAAACAGTTGTACAGTTAACAGTGGTACCCAAATCCAACATGCAAATTAAATGTAGAAATCAACATGGATACCTGACGACAGCAACATAATCCAATTCTAATATTTAGCATTGCTCTATGATGTTGCACTCACACTAAAATAAAATCCATCAGACGCCTAGAGGATGAAGACAAATACTTGCATGAGCCTCAGTTCTGTGGTTTGAATGTCGAACAGTGAAATCCCTCCAGGCTGCTAAATAATTGGCTGTTTGGCATTTGTGTTTCTTATTTCTCTTGCTGGAGCATATTCCATAGCACAGTGAATGGTCTTGTTACATAACCTGACATTGCAATTTAATCAGTGGACATGTAGCTTCCTTTTTATAAATCACTGTGCTGCGGACAGCGAGGTCCGGTGAAGACGGCCGCTGATGCAGAGTAGCACTCGTGGCCTCAGATAAAGAAAATCCGCTGACAGAAATCTTTTAAGACAAATGAAATGGATAGAACACTGCAAAAAATGAATAATTTTGTGCGTCATGTTTGTGCAACACACTTAGTTGCTGATTTAAGACATCACAGACATCATGAGTGTGTTGAGTTCGAGTTCTTACTCACCTCTGACCCCTGCTCTTCTTCTCTGACTGTCTCAGATATATCATGAACACAGACCTCACTTCACCGTGGAAGCCAACAACGCACGGGACCTGGTGGCGACGGCCGCAGGGAATATAGAACGACTGCTGGCTAACCGCTCCCAAGCCCTTAAGGTGAGCACGATCTCCTGACACGAAATCACCTCGAGGCAACCCTGCGTCTTCAGGGGTTGTTGTGACCGTTAAAAGCTGTTAATTCCCAGTTTGAGGTAGGAACGTGAAAATGCTACGTCCGTTAATGTTTTGCGAGATCAGGTCATCCACAAACACGCCGCCCGGAGCCCGAGGAAACGCACAGAAACAGTCTGCTTCTCCTCATTTCACGTCAGGACAGACACTGGAACACAGACGCTGCCTCGGGCCACGCACTGATCCAATATAAGCAGACATCCTCCAGCTAGATGACTTAATTCAAAGTTACCAGTCTGGCATGCTAGATGCCAAAGAATGATAACATTTCAGTGTGTGTGTGTATATGCGTTGTATCATTTGCTGTTTTAAAAAAAAACCCACACAAATGACCTTGTTTAGTTTCGACTTTCAGGACTCTTTAGTTTTTCCTGTGACCACTGAGTCCGACCCTGCCCTCACACCTTATCCACACCGGCTGCTCTCACGGGGTCATTTGTCTGAGGCGAACAGAAAAAGTGTTCCCCGACAGCGTTCACCACACGAGGCTGAACTCTTCCTCGTTGAATGGCTGACTAGACAATTCCAGATGAGGAGGAGCTGTGAGGTTGTGTCAGATTTACTTTCCCGTGTTGCGTAAACCACACAAAGCACAGACGGTATAGTCCAGCCACACTGTACAACCTTTTGATGACCCCTAGAGCAGGTTGTGCTACAACTTAACATTTTTTAGCGATGCCAGATGCATAGCTCCGGGAATAATAATATCAATAAGTCTGCTTGTTCTACTTTGGTCCACAATGAAATGTTTAAACAGATATTTGATAGACTGAAATCTTGTTCGGACATTCAGGGTACCCAGAGGATGAATCTTCTTCAGTAAGTCCTTGAACCTCAAAAGGTCACCTGCAGGTCAATTTTTAACTTGGCACAGGCTTTTGTGTAGGCATTAACTGTTCTCAGAAGATTTATTCCAATGACTTTTAAGAACCCCTGACTATCTCTTTCGCACCACCATGAGGTTCACACTTGCGGTTAAAACTGTTGGATGGTTAGCCGTGACATTTGGCGCAAACATTCATGCCTTCCTGAAGAAGGATTGTAATATCTTGATGATGGTGATGGTGATCCCTTAACCTTTCATCTGGCACCACCATCAGGTCAAAATTTGAATTTGTCTAATATTTTGGAATGTTTCCAAAATACATACAACCAATGACGTTCCCATCAGCTTCAGCAGTACTTTGTGTTCAGAGATTCGTTAAAAAACTAAGTATCAGCATGTCAGCATTATTACCGTCTCCATGTTAGCATGCTGGTCTTGGCAGCCTCAGTAAAACCTCACAGCTCACAGGGCTGCAGACCCTTGTGTGTACTTACAAAGGACAACAAGCCAAATTGATCCATGCAACCTTTCTCTGCTGCGCAGTTTAAAGACAACAGTTTCTGGCCAACTAAATTAGGATCCCTGAGCACTCCCTGTCTCAATCAATCCAGCTTTGAGGGCCAGAAATATCCAATTACAGCCTGACAGCCTGTTGCCATAGTTACATTCTCATCGATTACCTAGTCAATCCAGTCAAGTATTTTTTTTTGTTTGTTTTGTTTTTTTGCATCCCAGTGATCGCCAAGGGAAGAGGGACAATTAGTTTTTGGTGTTGCCGTGTTGCACCTTGGGAGAGCAACATGACTGCTCAGCGAATTGACGGCAGCAGAATAGAGATGTAAAACTACACGCTCTGTTCTTCCATTCTATCAACACCATCTGCTGTGTATTTCACCTGCGCGAGTCAGCGGCAGTTGTTTAGCTCGCTGCTGGAGGTGTGAAAACAGCGAGGGAGGCACGGATGATATATATACAGAGTGTGTATATATAAAACACCATATGCTGATGTTCTTTGTCTCTCTGCATTAGCACTGGGGGGGAGATGGCCCACGGTGGCGGAGTATCTCCTGTAAGTGGTGTTCTGTATAATGAAGTGGAGCTGAGCCATCTTTATGGCCATCAATTTGTAAAAGGGACCATAAATAGTTTCTGTGTCCACTTAACTGAACCATGAATTGAAATAGGAGCAGCTGAAGGACGACTGCAGCATCTGTAATGATCTTGACCTGACCTGCACTAATCTAATATTTCTCATCTATCTAATCTGATATAACCATTGCACTGGTTCAGATCTGTGTGTTGAAGAACGCCCTGGACCGCCCTTGGACTTACAACTTTCATCACCCTCGTGCTTTTCTTTCCTGTCATCATCTCTCGCTTCTCTCTCCGTTATCCCTCCTTCTTCTCTCCGTCCATCCTTTGCTCCATTTGGGAGGGCTGATTGCACACAGCGTGGAGTGATCATGTAAGAGAGCGATTGTGTGAGAGGTTATAGCTTTATGTCTGAGAGGGAGAGAGAGAAATTGAATGGCCTGATGTGTGTGTGCGAGAGTGATGATGATGAGTGGAGGGAAAGTGGTAGGAAGTCCATGAGTGCACCGAGCCACACCTCCCATGAGGCGGCGTACAAAAGACTGGAAGCCTATTACAGACCTCCCATCCATTAGGATCTTTTAGTTCACAATTCAACAGGCAACAGTCTCCTCCTCCCCTGCTATGTGCTATGACAAATAAAAAACTTTCTACCTACAGATACTTGTACATGAATTCTGTTTATTTAGTGATTAGATAATACAAATGGTATTTTCGGTAGATCCGTTTTTCATGAAACTACCGCCTCCATATGAACACTATGTTACATTGCTAATGTGATCTGTATCATGAAATCCAGCTGAACACTGCATGAATAAACATTTCAATTACAGTAAACCCATCTGGCATTTCATTCCATTAAGTTTCCCAGTAAGCTATGTCACCTTTTTCTGCTTTGACAAGCCAAACTGTCTCAAGGTAACAGTACATATGAACAATGAGTGAAAGTGATTTTCACCCAATATTCATTGACTATTTATTGTTCTGTTTATCTCTTAATGGGTCACGTCTGTAAGCTTATACACTTTAACCTTGGCCAGTAGTTTCCATTTCATGGTCGAGATCCCCAAATGGGCCATGAGAATAATCTAAGTAATAGAAAAGAAAAGATAGTTCTGTAACACCAAAGTATTTTTCTTCATGCTTTTCTGAAGCCTTTGCTGTTTTCATTGTGAATACTGGATACTTTAACAGCTCACGACACGTCCTCACTCAACTAGTGTCAAAAATATGGTAAATTTGAAAGTATTGCTAAAGCTGGAAGACTTGAGTTTGGGAGTATTATAGTTTCCAGTTAAATGCAGCACATGACGAGTAATAATTTAAAGGAAATTTTTAGACAGCATTCTTGAACCCATCTCGTTCGCTTTTCCTTTGGATCTTTATTATTATGTCACATTATAGCCACAGACAAAAAATCACACCCCCACAAAACAAACTGTGTAAAGGTTGAATTTGCAATTTTGAATGGATACTGTAAGACATCATGCCAGAGCGCTTTAAAAGCCTCTGAAATCGTTTGTTTTCCACCCCCAGCAGCTGTACAGTTCAGGCCGTGTTGTGCTTGAAATAAGCAGGATAGACACCGCATCTCTGACTGGTGGCATTTCTCTTTACACTAGGGTAACTTGTCTCCTCTGGCTATGCTTTGCAAGTTTTTATTTGTTTGTGTGTATGTGTGTGTGTGTGTGTTTCCGGGTGTACGTGTGTTTGCCAGCAATTGTCAAGTAGCGCAATCCCATTAGAATGATGGCTGCTGTCATTAACTTAATCAGGAGCCCGCTTGGATTTGCTGTCTGTCAGTCTGACATCTGCTCGTCCCGTCACTTCAATTGAATCGCTGTGTTTGACAGTAGTGCTCCCTTGACATGCAATCTCTCAAATGTTGGCAGCTGTGGCTACTTAGAGGGAGACATATTTTTCATCGCAGCAAAAAATAAAAAATGTGTGACACAGATCATGTTTATTATTATTGTTATCCACACAGTGGGTCTAACCCTGTCTTGAGTGGTGTACAAGACAAGAATCACATTTCCTGAGTTTTTGCAATGGCAGCTGTAACTGTAGAAGTACAAAGCTTTAGCTAACTGGGGTTATGCATGAAAACAAATCAGATATAGACCCAAAACATAGATCAATACATTCACTTAACACTTTAAAGTCTCATAATGTCACATATGTAGTAAAAGGAATGAAAGTAGGAGCCAAAACAGGAAGTAAAGCTGCAGCAGACACACAGTTTGCACAATGAGACAATGCAGTAAAATATATCAGAATCTTGTTTATTTTTAAAGTAGCAATGCAAGTGTAAACCTATGCATTTTGCAGCCCTGTCAGACAAGCTTTATCGCCATTATTATTCATCAAACACTGAGTCACGGGGGTGTAGAGGAGTGCCCTGTTAAATATCAGCATCACACCCATTTGTAATTATATTATTGTGTTATTCAGTTTCCATCTAGATACAACTATGTGGGTTTATTTCATTACCAAATCACAACCCATAAGTGAGGAGTCACGAACTACAATCTTCAAAGTACCCCCCAGCAGGAGTCACCAACTTTACACAGCTACACACTTAAAAGTGTTAAATGATCATTCCAGTATGTTTGTGCCAAGTATGTCTGCATTGCTGTTACTGGTGTCTGTGCACAGTATAACTGGAGATATTACTGCTCTCTTTCTTCCCTCCAATAAAGTAAATTAAATCCACATTGCACAGCCTTGGATTAGTCCACTGAAGTTAAAAAGAGACTTGGTTCTGCTTTGGTACCATTACTTTTTCTCCTTTTTTCGCAAGCTCAAGTGGAGGGTTTTTGTATCTGTTACGCACTCTATGCCTACTGTCAGTTCTGTCTCCAATCCATCAAAGATGTCCTAGAAACATTGATTTGTATCTGCCATGTGTCTGCTGAGTTTCAGTCTGCACTTGTAGTCTCTCCCAAAGGACTTTTTTTTGCCATTAAGTTCTACATGATGAGTATGGGGTGTGGTGCAGTTCCATAAATACTTCTGATAAGATCTGCAGTCTTCCTTCCTTTTCCAGTTGTCATCTAACAGCATAAAAAGAGTGCAAATGTACACCTCCCTCTCTCGCTCCCTCTTTTATTCAGTGTTTGGAACATCACTCCTCGCCCGTCTGTCTCAACCATTTCAAGTTAATGTTCCCAAAGCGTTGGTGATCTGACTGGGGAGGTAATTTCGTTTCCAAACCACTCATGGGCGATCAAAGAATTTGCCTCTTTCATGTTGCGCCACGGTATTCTGCATTCAGCGTGCGTTGTCCTTAAAAGGGCGTCAAATGAAACCGGAATCCCAACAGAGAAGACATCACCACAGAGCAGAGAGAACTTTTTGCCTCAGACAAAACCCCTGAAAGTCTTGTTGTCATCGGCCATGTACAGAAGCTGATTATTTAAGCTTTTTAGAAGGAGATATCGATTCGTGAAGGTGTGTGTGTGTGTGCCAGACTGTGAGTTGCCTCCTAAATCTCTTTGATGCTTCAGAAGATGTGTCAGATTCTTTGGGAGGCTGCTGTCGTAGCTTTGTTTCACCGCTGGTACAACTCTGGAGATTACAGTAGCTGAACCTTCACAGACACGCAGGCTACACAAGGCGAGACATATGTGCTCACACGTGAGAGTGCAATCACCCCGTCTTACCTTCCTAGCTTTTCTAAGCCTTTGTTCATGAGCGTCAAATCCTCTCTCTCCTCTGGTTCTCTGTTCGTGTCACAAATGTGTGTTTTTTTTCCTCCTGTTCTGTGTCTTTTTTCTTTCATTCCTCCCTCCAACCCTGTCCTTCCATTCTCATTGCTCATAACTCCCGTGTAACTTCTTCTCCCATAACTTCAGCCCAATTTTCTGTCACTCTTCATTCCCATTTTCCCCATTTTTGCCCTGACCTGTGTTCCTCTTTTCTCCCTTTCTGTCCATTCTTATTTCTCTCCTTTTGGATCGTGTGTGTGTGTGTGTGTGTGTGTGTGTGTGTGTGTGTGTGTGTGTGTGTGTGTGTGTGTGTGTGTGTGTGTGTTTGTGCGTGTGTATGGATGATAAATTCTTCTGAAAGTGAGGAAATGTTACACTTTAAAATTCGAGCCCCTCTCTCTATCCTGCCTGTCATCTCCATCTCTGACTCCCCTTTCTTCTTCAGGCCGTTCTCTCTGTTCTAGCTGCCATGCTGTGTGTTGAATATTTTACTATTTACCATATGTTTAAGGTAGAGGTAAAGTAGAGGTATTGTGCACATGTAACACTCAAGTACCAAAAATATAAGCACAGAAAAATGTTTTATGGTATGCTTGTATTGCTTAAGTTGGTATCTAATAGCCCTCAATGCAACACTCTTTTTAAGTAATATCTTATCTTTACGTACAGATAGAAAATTTGGCACTTCCTGACGCATTCATTTAATTTAAAACTAGATACAATTTGCTCTTGAAAGGATATTTTAACGTCACTGACTTTTCACCGAGGGTGACTTTGTTTTGTGTCCTGTGAATTTACACAATGTACATCACATGGAGCTGCGAGGTGCATCTCCATCATGTTTTTTTACAGAGATTTTTCTACTTTAGTCGTCTGACTTAATCAAAGAAACTGACCAAAGGACAAACAGCCTCACCACACTGCTGCCCCGCATTGTTTACCTCCTCTTTCTCAGTTTCTGTGTCTTGGTGTGCCGATGACTCAGATCCTCCTCCACTGTACTGTGCTCCAGTTGCCTCTGTCATTACCTCCATCCTGAGCTTATGTGCATATGTCATGCAAGCCACAGTACATGCACGTAGGTGTTGATTAATTGTGAGTAAACTCGCACATCACACTGATGGCACACACACTCGGACACCTTTTAGGCCATTTGTTTCACTACGTTGACCCGAGTTTCTTTTTTTAACCCGACAGTAGATCCTCTCTCTGATATCCAGGCCACTTTTGACTTCTCTGACTCTGTTCTCATCAATTATTGATCGATTCCTCTTAACCAATACTCTTTGATGGGGCCTGTGGTTAACTTCCCCCAGTGGAATAGGTCATTTCTCTTCCCACAGTGACACCAGCAGAGATGCCCAGATAGGTTCATTTATTATGAAGGAGGAATATTTTGTAGTCGTTACAAAGCAAAATAGTCACCAATACTAAATACCTGCAATAGATACAAAATGCTCTGAAAAAAACAAATTGCTTTGAAGTCTAGGAATAGGAATAGAATTGTTGAAAGAACAGGCGTCAGTGTCAGGCTGATCATTAAAGTTTTATTAAGTTGTTTCCAGCCAAACAAGAACCACTGATACAAAAAGTAGATTGTTGTCACCTGAATTAGATGATTTTTAAGGGAATCTTTTCTTGCATATTACTTAATACACAAGTTAATATCATAAATCAATCAACACACCTTAAATGTCAATATGACAACTTCTCATTCAGTTTGTTTCCACTGACTCTCGTACATGAAATCTGCTTTACTAATGATTGGATCTTCAAACACTTCAGATATAAATATATAAATTTAGATTATGCAAACTGCCGATATTCTGTTCCCTCACTTGGAGAAACAAAATACTGCACACAGGTGGATGCTGGCCTACTTCAAGTCTAATGAAAGATGAGAATCCTCTTCAAGGATTTTCCTTTTTATTGAAATAAAAAAAAAATGGCTGCAAAGTCTGCAATAATCACATGAATTACTTAGGCCTGTATATGATGGGCTATTGGGAATTTCTGGGTAATGCATATATGATAAAATATTTAGATGTCAATCAAGATGGAGACACCAAAAGTTGCATGCATTTGGATAAGCCCAAAACAAATCTGTATTTCTGATGAAACAATTATTTTACGTAGTACACAATTACTGTGACATCATTTCAGTTCTTTGTGTACAATCAAATGAAAACAATGGCACATCCTTTGTATGTCCTTACAGTTGTCTTTTTGACATTAAAAAGCCAAGGAGGATTTCAGTCGCTGATGGCTGGTCTCAAGATGGCCTAAAACTGGAGAGAGAGAGCAGTGACTTGTTGGGACAAGGGGAAGGTTATTCTGTCCAGTGCCTTCAAGGAACTCCCTCTGATGCTCTGTACCCACCTTGGGGGATGCTGGTTGACAAAAGCAACAACTTAGGGGGACGTGGCAGCCTGCCAAGAACTCCCCCAGACAGACTGCCTGCACAGAAAAAAAGTGGACCGTCCTGCAGAGAGACTGTTGTGATTAGAATCAAAGAACGAAAGAGAATAAAAGGAAGAATAAGGAATAAAAAAGAGCCCAGTTCTTTGTTTGCATTTACTTCAGGGAAGTCAAAAAGAAAAGGAAAAGTGACCACCCAAGAGAGAAGTAGAGAGCGTAAGGGGAAGAGAAAATGCAGGACTACAGACAAGACAGCTGAGGACTTTGCTATTTGAATATTGATTGGTGAGGGTTATTTCAGGCCTGTGATTGCATTAGTGCTTTGGCAGCAGTTTCAAAAAGGCTTTGGCTGCCCACCAGAGTCTGAGCTACAATTGGTGGCCATTTTGGATAAGACTTTTTCTAACTTTGGCTTCCTGTGTGGTTTAAATCACCCGCAGCGTGGGTCTCCATCGATAGGAAACCAAATTTTTCTAATTGTGAGTGGGCTGTTGGCATTGGCAGAGAGAGGCAGGTTTGAGTCAAGTCTTAATTGCCGAGGAGAAAGATGGCCTGTGCTACAACAAGAAGATAATGAACAAAATGTTTCGGGTCTCTTGTGTTGCCATCGCATGGGAGCTTTCGCTCTCCACAGTGCATGGACCACAGATGCGGCAGGTTACCATGACACTCTGGTCGCTAAGCAACGTGGGCATCATAAACACATTCCTTGCTCCCAAAATGAATCATTTCTCATTCTCTTTCATTCAAGTACCCTTGTTCACTATTATCTACCATATGCATGCATTAAACACCAAATTGCCTCTCTGCTAGCATTCGTGTTCATTAAATTGTTTAAGAAGGATGAGAGCAAGAGAGTGAGCTTTTGAATACAGCTTCTTTAAGTGTTGTATTGTGTAGTGGTGCGTAATTACAGAGGAGTCCCTGATCTCCAGTGTCTGGAAGTGCGTTATTAAACCGACACTGGATGACATGCTGTGAGTCATTAGACACTGCTGTTAAAGCCCTAATCACAGAGTAGGCACACACACACACACACACACACACACACACACACACACACACACACACACACACACACACGCTCATTAGGCTCCTCAGTCACACGTTATTTTATCAAGCCATACAACAAAGTGAAAACAGTTTCCCTTTTGCAATTTCCCATGAGTGCATGTTCACTTGTACTCAAAGATCGTATGCTATAATGACCTACGTTCTGTTTCCGATGGCATTCTGAAGTTAGCCCATTATATAATCACTTTACACAGTCATGTCTTTTCCCAGAATATCTCTTATTGAAGTGCTGCTGAGATTTATCATCTCAGAATTGCCAAATAAACATAATACATTTTCTCCTCATGTCACATGCCAAAGAGTTATTATTGCTAGGTAATTTATGCTGATAGCATCCCAGGCTACAGCAGGCCTTTTAGAGTAAGTAGCTTGTTGCAGAGTGATCTTAGTGGGTTTGATTATTTAGCATTAAGACATTAAAATATAACTCCCATCAGTCATGTCAATCGCCTAGTGAGGGCGGGGGGAGTCATGTTAGACTGTGGTATTGTCTTTTGCGTACATATTTTATAGCATTCTTTTATTTAGTGTGTTTATAGTGTGTATAGTTTACATATATATATAATAAAAATATATAGTGCCGAAGTTGTTCATAGTTCATAGCTGTTCATACCTATATATTCACGTTCACAATTAGCTTGTATAGTCTCATGTATTTTAATGCACATAGATTTATTAGTGTGTTCTCTATTAATGGTCAGGCCCTTGTGCTTTGTGCCAAAGTGGCTGCATTCCTGCTCTACATTTGCGTGCCAGACGAATATGAGACATATTTAAAAACTGCACCCTTAGCCAACAATGTATACACCGTTAGCAGTGAGTGGGCAGTGCACAGAAGCTAAAGAGAGATTTAGCAGCTCACAGAAACATTTCTGTAACCCAAACAGGCATGAGGGAGTTTTGCTCTGCAGTTACAATGCATGTTTCCTACTTCTGAGAGTGTGGCCATTGCAAGCTACAGATTTTTTTAAAGGAATCGTCTTTTGTTTGGTGTGATGCAATATTGTGCAAACATATTTCTGTCCCTCTCACCAAAAATATTAATATTTGATAGCTATAATGTTGCAAAAATGTTGAATCAGTGAGATGAAGATGGAAATGTGTGAGTGTGTCTGATTTTGGCCACCAGTGACTCATTATTCACCACTTCCTGGAGTCTCTCTGTGTGTGTGTGTGTGTGTGTGTGTGTGTGTGTGTGTGTGTGTGTGTGTGTGTGTGTGTGTGTGTGTGT
>JBAJHX010000002.1:6854674-6867418 GCA_037176925.1 Amniataba percoides | reverse complement strand
GTGTGTGTGTGTGTGTGTGTGTGTGTGTGTGTGTGTGTGTGTGTGTGTGTGTGTGTGTGTGTGTGTGTGTGTTGTGTGTCTGGCTGCTTTTGTCGGCCCAGCTGTCGCATTCTCTGTGTGTCTCCGCAGCTCCAGCTTTGTGTTTGTCATCTCTGTTTTCCTCCATGAAACTTATCAGATGTACAGTATATGCATACAGAGAAGGAGTGTACATTTGATGTGTCTCACTCGTTATTGCTCTCTCTCTCTTTCTCTCTCCATCATATCCAGTCCCATCCAGGCATGGACAGCAGCAGCTGTGCTGCAGAATCAACGTGTCCTGCGATGTGCAAAAATAATAGCTGGCACTATTTTTGACTTTTTTTGTCTCTAGAATCCAGAAATTGTTGCTTGTTCTTGCCGGCTTGATATAACCACTGCAGCTCAATATGATGCACTGAAATCAGAACAAATTGTGAAATAATTTCTAACAATGAATCCACTCAAAACATTCTTGCCTTTCCCCTCCATCACAGTAAAACTGGGAGCTAAGGGAGGCAGCACCAAGCTAATTCTTCATCTAAGAGTGATAGAGAAAGAAAGAAATTGTGACATTAGTTCAAGACATGGTGACACGCAGCGAGTCTGTGTGTGTGGGTCTTGTGTGCATGCGCAGCCCCGCCATGTCAACACTGCAGCCGGGTACAGCTGTAATTGGGAGCTGTTTGCAGCCAGCTGGCACACAGATAGCCTGCGCGGCTGGAAGAGTTTGCTGCAGGAGAGATGAGCTGTCACACCAGCACACAGCAGTGGGTAGCGAAACTAGCGCCAGTCTCTAACAAGTCACTTCCTGTGAAGTTGGTGTGTTGGTGAGGGCTATTTCCCGTCTAAAAGATCAGGGTTGTAATACATAGGCCCAACTCGTTAACTCACATGCACTTACTGTACTGTGCAGTGGTTTTCGTTCTTGTGCCAGTGTGTGTGTGAGTGCAAATGCATCTCTCTCTCCCCCTTTTTCTTTCTCACCACTCTCCTCCTGGTTCCCTACAGGCAGAGCAGGATAGATCTGACTAAAGTGCTGCCAGTCACAACAGCAGATGCTCATGTTTCCTCTGCTCTCCCGTGCCTCCCTACACATCAGTGAGATTGCAGGTGTGTGTGTGTAATTGTGTATGTATGTGTGTGTGTGTGTTCTGTCCTGGCAGGACGAGGTGCTCTAATCAGACTGCCAGGAACGCGTGTCAGAAAAGCAAGCGTGCGTGTTTACACAGTACACCTCTGTGTGTTGCTTACAGAAATTAGATGAGTCGGGGAACCCAGTGTTTTAAATCAATTACCCAGTGTTCTTAGATCGCATATACCAGGGATAGCAGGGGAATATTTGTGCATGGCACATTTATGTGTGTGAGAAAGAGTTTACTTACGTCAGTCGATCTTATTTCTCACGACTTTCCGCCCGTCCTCTCGCCACTCTGTCCTGCTCTCCTCCCACTTACAGACATGAAGACTTATCTGAATTAAACAATTTGGTGCTCCATTATAACTAAGTGAGAGCTATGATTGATCAGTGGAAAGCCAGCAGCACACCCACTGGCATCCTCTAACAAGAGAGGGAACAAACCAGTGAGATATTTTCCATTAAAAGTCCAAAAAGCAGCATTCAAGAACAGTTTCTGGCTCTGAGAACAGAATGTAATATTGTATAGGCTGCAGCACAAAAGCCAGTCTGATTTTCTGTCAATTCAGTGTAAAAATAATTCAAAATAACTACTTATATCTGTATTTTCTAGTAGTAGTAAAATATTGCTTTAGGTTTGTACTCACAGTTTATAATTGGTTTAGTTTATTTACACAAAATCTCAGAAATCCCCCCACCCCCTTTTTTTTTTTTTTTTTTTCAGCAAAACTCATTCCATTTTGGATCTTCACTCGTAGGAGATTTGCAGCATTACATCAACATGATTCATTTTCTCCAAACAGATAACTGTGCATGCAGTGGATTTATGGGGATCAGATCTGAAGTGGACACTCACAGCTTTTTAAACATTTTCTCCCACTGGCTCATTGTCCGTGATGCAGGCCAGATTTCTTTGTTGTTTCAATCTGTCTCTTCCTCATAATTAATATTTTTCATGCACGGGCAGTAAACCTCGTACTCAGTTATAGGCCTGCCCTACACCAGTGACTCCATGTGTTTGCCCCCAGCAGCAACTTAAAAACAAATCAATGGCGTGAGAGTCAAATGTGTCTGTTCTCTGCAGAAGAAGTAAAACCACAGGCGGACTCCTCATCAAGCTACACAGCATGAACCAGGCATAGATCATCTTCATTTTCTGTTCTGTAACTCAGCAATATGCTCTCATTAGTCATTCTATAGCAGCTTGCTGATATGATAAAATTTAATGCCAGCTCATTAGCAAGTCCATATTTTTGTCGTGCTTATTTATTCTCAGTAATTGCAGCACTTTCTAGAGATGTCTTTTTTTCAGAGTTTGGAAATCATCACAACTTTGTGAGTTTGTGTCGCATCCAATTTCCTCTGACTTATTATCTGACACGCGCTCATGTAGCACTGCACTGTAAGTCTGACAGCACTCAGTGGTGTGGCGAGACCACGCTGCAAGACTGTGGTTTTAACATGAAAGGGCAGATAAGTGGAGGAAACTGCAGCAGCTGCTGACCTTTGACTCTTTGACCTCATGATCTGCTGCAGAGATTCTCATTAATGAAGGCCTGTTCCTTTGTGGGCATGTATCTGTGTGTGTGTCTGTGTGTGTGTGTTTGAGGGCAGGTGCGTGAGTGCGCGTGCACAGCTGCTGGAAATCTGTCCTGACAGCTGGACCTGTTGGCTGAGAGGAGTCAAACACAGGGTCAGCAGGTCCCATCTGCGAATAAATGACTTTACGTTAGATAACACAGTAAACCGAATAAAACTGAACTTAATGTCTCACACACATCCTGTGGTGCATTCTGGTGAGATCATTAGTTTTTGTTTGGTATAAATTGTCTTGGCATAATTATTGTACATATGAAGAAACTACTTTTATCATCTTAAACATTTTTTTTTCTAACCGTCTAAGTATATCATCCTCAAGAGACCCCTATCAGTCTCACTCATTCATTCATTTAATTTCTTTCAAGTGGCATCAAGCCTTATTCTTGCATTACACAGACTGTGAATCCCTGCTTGGACCAAATAGAGGAATGAGAAGGGAAAGAAGAACAATCAGCAGATTACATGCAGGATCGTAGAAGCGTAAGAAGTCAGAGGAGATGGATAGAAAACAAATATTCAGGACACATCTTCATACATAATTGAAGTATGTACAACATTTTCCACATGTAAAGTAGCGTCATGCTGTGAGAACGTGTGTATCTCCACATGTACATCCTCTCTAGAGAACATAACGTGCTGTAATGTCCTTTAAACTACTATTACTTAAACGTGATTAAATTTTTTTGAAATGTAATAGTGAATGTGGCTGCACTGACTGACATCCACACTCACCTGTGAATACGATGGCCTCTCTCTGCTTTTAATTTGACCTCCTAACCGAAAACCTACCGGCCTCTTGTTGTATTCATTCTTTTGATTGAGCTTAAACAGAAACGCCTCCGGAGTAAATCACCAATGAAGGGTTTGTGGCCACAGCATCGCATAAGTAGATTATTAGATTGATTGAAACAAACATCCCAATCTTTCTTAGCAGAGTTAAAGACCTGACTGGAAGCCGACTGTATATTTCCATTACATCAATGCAGCCACGGAGCCGCTGGCAACTAAATCTGCAAAGGCGTTTGTGTTTGTACATTTGAAAAGATAAAAGACCACCTTTGCCCACCTGTTGAGAGCCATATTCCTCGTGCTCGGAGAAAGAGTCATTTACATGTAGCCCAATTATTTTTCCAGTAAAGAGACACATGCATCCCGGCTTGTTCAACACATACAAACGCTGTTAGTATTCCAGATGCAAGGGAGGCTTTCCTCCACTGCTTTAACAACGCAGCTCCGTTTCACCTTTGCTCCTTTTTCTAGCCGCGAGGTCCCACCGTCTCTGACAGCGGCTGCTAAATTTCCCCCCCTAATGAGAAGCAACTGAGAGGCTGTCGAGGTAACTGTGTTTCCGACCACAGGAGTGTCAGCCCCCGGCATGCATTCTGGGACGGCGTGGTGCACAGGCATAACGAGTGATCTGAAGCCAGACCTGCAGGAGGGAGTTTTCATTATCAAAATGTTGCCTCACTGCCAATTGATTATGCAGTAAGAGGAAAGGGGAGGGGGGTTGGAAGGGGGCTTCTTTGAAAGAGAAAGAAGAGGCTAAAGGATGTTGGCAATCTTGAAACAAGATGTTTGAGATCAAGATAGATGAGTGACGTATTTTGTTCTCTCTCGGCCATCACACTGTTGCCGCTCTGATGATTTAACCAGACATATACTTTATCTTATTGTGAGGCTGCAGTGATGTCAGCCAAGTGGTATAACGTATATTTTTTTGTGATTTTTTTTTTTTTTTGTATGAATGCTTCCGAAAGTGTAAACATGGGAAAATGTGCGGTCGGTGTCATGTTTAAGATCTGATTTTGTACCCAAACTCTGCCACTGATATCCCAGCTCACGATTCACAGCCTGACTTCACTCTGCCTCTTTGATTCTTGCAACTGTCTTGTTTAATTTCACAGCAGAATTAATTAAATAATTCATTGCCCCCCCCCCCCTCTCATTTCATAAATTAATTTACTCCTTCGCCCCTATCAAATCTCTGCTCCCTGCGTGTGACTTGACGCCCTTAGTGCCGTATACATAAGCAAGAAGAGCTGGATTTGATATTTCCCCGGGGAAATTAATAGTACAGTGCATTTCTGGACCAGGTACAGATTAAAAGCTGGGCCCATTATAAACCCATTAACCTAGTCATTAGGACCAGATCTGGGAAAAGATGGAATATGGTGAGCTTCTAATTTTAGCCCAGCATTGTGTCACAGCTAGTCCTAATTCCTACCTTCAGGCGCTAAGACAAAATAAGGTATTTTCCCTCGGACGCACTCCATGAGCTGCTTTGATGTCTTCACGTGTCATAACTCCAGCTCCTCCGTGGCTGCTTCACTCGTGGCTTTTCAGAATTTCAAAATCAGCCCATGCAAAAGCTGTCATGTTTGGACAAAGTGGGACTAGAGGGCCAAAGCTATTATCATGACGTTGACAGTAATGTAGCCTCAGAGCCGCAAAAATCTTAAATTCTAAGTTTTTGTCAAGAATATTCAACACGGTCTAACTGTGTCCTTCTTTCTCCCCCCCCCCCCCCCTCTTTTCTCAGCGGCTGGCATCGGAAGCAGAAAAGTTTCAAATGGAGCACGAGTGGAGGGACGACAGTGAGGTGAGCGAGCGGCCGGGGCCCGGTCGGATCTGTTCATTAACACCAGCTGCATCACGTACGGATCAAGTGGCGCCGTGAACTCCGTAAAAGGAGCAGAGGGAGGGACATGTTATTCATGATCCGATATGATTGTAATAATTGGATGGCAAATCTCATTACAATGACAATGCTGCTGTAATGACTTTATACCAGATGGAATTTCATTATTTTATATAATAGGCAGAAATAACCAGGCGTGCCTTTGATGAACACACACACAGACACACATACATATACACACACGCTGCTCCACTCTCTGATATTGTCCATTAATCATAGCATTAAGAATACATTAGAAGAGAATGTACAGCAAATAATATGAACACACTATTATTTTACTCATTCAATTACTTTGCCTGATTGCTGGTCCAATGAATGCGCTGCCCCGTTTCCACAATGCCAGACTCTGTGAGAATTACATTGCAGCTCTTCGGCTATTTACGGCCAGCAATGCTGCTGTTTTAGCTCTGTCCTTTTTCATAATGAATGCAAATTGCAAATTTCCCTCCCCTGCTTTGCAATAAGAAAAAGCCTCACGTTCTTGGCAGCCATTTAACAAATGACAAATGATATTGTGTGTACACACTGTGGTGGAAGAACTTCAAAGAAATTCAACTTCACCGTTTAGCTTATTAACTTAAAAAAAAAACCTCTTCAGTATTGTTTGCCAAACCTTAATGATTTTTTTCCATTAAAAGTTTCCCATTATTCAACTTCTTGCGTGTTGCCTTGCAGTGAGAAAACAGGGAGAGAAATATCCTCTCCAGAGATTGGTTCATTTATTCGCTGTATTACTCACTGAGTTTGATATTCCTTTGGCCCAAGATGCTTGGCTGGCGAACGTAATTAATTTTTTGGTTAATGTTATGGGGATTTCTGAAATACCTGAACCAATTAAATATATCCTCATGCATTGTAAATAGACAGAAGTTGGTGATATAGAGACTGAAAACTTCACAACTGTCTATCACTGCTATAGATACAGCACTGCAAAAATATAGTGAATTCATATTCATATTCCTTTGTATGAACAAGTGTAACGTGTATGTGCATTTACAGTGCTAAATTGGTCATATAATGGGAAATAATATGCTCAGCAAGCAAGTGAGCTGCTTGGCTGAGATAACTTGTTGGTTATTTGTGGCATGCTGGGTCTGAGAAGATCACGACAAAACAAAAATATGGCCGACCAGACCTCCACCCAACACTGCACATCGCAGATCCATCTGTCGCTTGACTTGCAAGCTTCAGCGGCGTCTTACTGAACACAGATACATGAGGTTACACAATTTAAAAAAAAAAGGAAAAAAAGGTGTGTGAGGCAGTCGCAAAATGTGACAGGAGTCAGTATTTAACTTTGTCCTTTGTAGATAATACTTTAGTATTTGATTTCACTGTGCTTCATAGACTGAAAAAAATATACTGAGGCCTTTAATAACACATCACTGCACAGCTTTAGTGTTGTAGCTGTGTCAGACACAGAATGTGAGCTCCTTGTATCTGCAGCTTCAGACAGTGCTGCGGCTGCCTTAGGCCAACCTCTTATGCTCAGCTTAGCCCCACATGAACCTTCGTGTGCCATTGGTGCACACTTGAGCATGTGTGTCTTTTTGTGTACTGTATAATAGCCTTTAGCATCAGCAAAAAGGCTGACTTATTTGTAAAGCACACAGGCTGCCAGATTTTATGCTGGTCAGTATATTCCAGTAAATTCTTTGAACACAGGATGTGGCCATTCTGTGTGGTATTTTATACTTTATGTAATGTGAAAACAGTTCAAACATAGAATATGTAGAAAACAATAAACATGAGACCAAGATCAAGCATCATTGGCTTTGACAGAAAATTTAAATCACAACAAAAATGTTGAATTTCCTTCACACTTAGAATACTGTACATAAAGCTAAAATCAAATGTATTTATACAGAGTTATTTAAAACAACTGCTAGAAAAAAGACATGATGTTTACGTGTATGCAGCAGGGCTACTCTAACATGTCAATATATTATATGGATTTAGATCATAGCAACTCATGAGTGGAGCATCCGGTGTGTGTGTGTGGGTGTGTGTGTTTATGCGCATGCGTCTGTTCTTTGTCACCTTTGATAACTGGGCCAGTACAGCTGGGCACCTCTCCCCGCTGACTTTAAACAAGGTGTGACTGCATTAGAAACACACACTTGCATGTGTCTGTTCTGGGTAATATAATGACTTTGGCCCTATTTACACTTGCTATTAAAATACCAGCTGTATCCACTGGATTACATCTATATTAGTTCTTGTTGTCTTCATTCTGTGCAACCTCATTCTTATTTACGAGAGGATCTGGAGGTGGCGCTGTCAAAAAATAAACATTGCACGTCATCAAATGTGATATTTTACAACCCATATTAACTTTCATTTGAGGAAAGAAAGGTCATCTTTTATGACTCCATCGACAGACCAGTGTTTGCACCTGCTGTGGATGCGAGGGAAAAACACTTTAACTGGTTCGAGCGGACCATGTTGGAGTTTTCAGCGAGCGGATGGCATATTGAATGAGTCATTAGATTTAAGCAAACGTAGACATGAACTGCAGTCGCACCTGGCAGAGATTAGATCGCAGCACTTTAACAAGCATCTTCTTAGATGCACATCACACGCACTGATTTGGCAGAACAAATCAGATCCGCAGCAACATGCCACATAAGTGGAAAAAGCATAGCATAAAATACAGCATAAATCTTTTATCTGCTTTTCAACTCCACTCTCTACATGCCTTCCTCCATCCCTCACACATTTAGTGGTCTTGCACACAGTAGCCTCCCCTGAGGGGTGTGATGGTGTGACCTTAGTGTTATCATCACCTCTTAAGGTGCACATCATCTGCAGTAACATGACCTGACATAAAACATCATGGCACGGTCTCCTCTTATCAGCTCTCTTTGTGTGTACATTTTTTGCTGACACGTGCATTTCAGCATATGTGCACCACGCCCACGCTTTGCACGTGTACTTGAACTTACACATACAGCTCAGTAACAGTCAAACCAGCAAAACTGAGAGTAAATGCCAGTGTTGTGCATAGTGTACAGGACTTAATTGCTTATTGTGACCTCATTAAAAACTGCTTAAGCTAAGGTACCAGTGGCAGCACGAGTCACGGATCCTTTTTCGGATCTGCGGCTCCTCCAGAAGTGGTAGGCAGGTGGTGGGAGTCAGTGAACCAGCTCTGTGGCTCCGGGGAGTCTTTATGTCAGCAGCCAGGCTAGCTCGTTAGCGCCCTGCTAGCCGGTGTGCTGACAGGAAGCCCAGCAGTGTGAGAGCAAAACAACACCACTTACTTCACTGATCCTCAGTGTCAAACATAGACCGCTGCCCTGCAAGGAAATACTGCTTCAAATAGATGCAACTTAAATCCACAGTTGCATGTGTAACTGTAGAAACAACAAATTATTACTTCATGTCATCTTATTATTGTATTATTTTAAATATATACATTCACATCAGTCCCAGTTGGTTTGCCCATCAGTTGAGTTCCCTCTGATCTTTTTTCATCCAGAGCAAAGAACTGTATCTTTTCAGTAACTAATGGTCAGATTACCATTATATTAGTTGCAGAGGGATTGCTGATACTTTTGTGACTTTTGTAAAAATTTCCCATGTTCATGCTCCTCTGAGGTTAAAACATTTCCATTTTACACCCACTTACACCCACACCACTTATCAAAATGTCAACTTTGCACACCTGGCATTTTGCCATTCATTCGCTAAGTGTATTCTCGCAAGTATTTCACAGGTGCAACAAAGCACCCAAACACACTCATCACCACTGCTGGTTGTGGGCAGTGAAATGCTGGTATTAACTTACTTTTCAAAGGTGTGTTCTTCCTCTATTTGGCCATCCGTCGCTCATATTTTTGTGTTTCTCTTTCAATCTCTTTGCAGGCTGACAAAATTTTGTACTACTATGCCAAAGAGGACGTGAGTACACCTTCTTCACACTATTCTCATACCTTTTATTGTGATTAGAGATGTGAATTTTCTAATAATCCACCATAAGTAACCTTTATCAAGCCATTTATCCTTATTCTGCAAAGGTGCACGTGTATAAGCAGTTTTTTTTAAGTATAAAGCCCAGTCCACATTTGGGGCCCCACACTCTGAAACACATGAGTATGCGTGAGACGTTGAATGCCTCCCCTGGCCTCAGACGTCATCTGTCTGCTCTCATGAACAGGGATCAGCATCTAATTCCTCTCCACTGTCCCAGTGGGAAAGAACTGCACACCCACAGCACACCAATGTCACTCTGTATTTGACTGACAACCCCTCTCCCTTCTTTCTCTTTCTCTCTGGGCAGCTTGGTTTACGTTTCACTGGCTACAATTTAGATTCACTTTCTCAATCTTTATCTGTCAGCAGTGACATTTCAGTGAATACTCAACGCTGACACCGTGTCATATGCAGCAACAAGAAACTGCATATGCATTATGTGTACAAACTGAGGTTGCACACACATGCACAGACCCCTCATAAACCATGAAATATGGTGCAGGATGCTTCTGAAACTTCAGGTTCTGCTTTCTTCCCCCTTTTTTGTAGCTTAATAACACAGAGGAGTTAAAGAAAAAGAAGAACCGATATATTCCTGATGATCTCGAGATGGACCCCGACTTCAAACGGCTTGTCTCGTACAACACCACCGCCGTCCACATCCCCACGGATATATACGAAGGCTGTAAGTTGGAACACACGTACACATCAATTGTAGAAATATGCATAACCTCTGTCATATCATCTTCACATAAATAGAAAACATAGCAAACATCACGTCCCTCTCTGCCCTCTGTCTTTCTTTACCCCTGTCATCACTGTGTCCAGTATCTACAGTACCATGATGTGGAGGTCAGCCTCCAAGCCTTATCTGCAGTGTGCAGCTCCACACCAACGCCAGGCCATTCTAGTCTATATATAGCCCGGATGCCAACAAGCCAATGGCCAGCACACTCTAGCCCCCTTTTTGCCCTGGTCACCAGCTGCTCCTTTCCCTCCCGTTCATCGCAAACCCCACTGACCTCTCGGGGACAGTTGCACAGAATGTCAATGCGTCCGCCAATGATAGCTCTTTTTGTGGGTGCTGTGTACATGCATGAAGCTGTTCCCAGACATTTTGCAAGTGTCTTTATCACACACATATATTGATTCTAACATGGTTTTCATATAAACATATAAACATAGTGTGGTGCACATTTCATTTTTTTTATTTTTAACTGACACTGGGAAATATTCCAACACCTACTAGATGTATTGGGAAAATCTGCAGCGTACATTACACCTGCTAGTGTGGCTGTAGGACATTAATCTTGTGAAACGCTGGGCAAATACACATAATACTGCAGAAATATAGAAATATGATGTGTCCTTGCTCGAGGGTTTTTGTTCAGAATTAAACCTTTGACCTTCTTCGCAGCTTTGTCGTACAATTCTGACGCGCCTGCTGCTCCTTCTTCCGCTGTTTAATGAGTGTTGACTGGTTGCACCTTTTTACAAAGAGTAGACTGAAGTGGTAGCTGCAAGGGAGGGATAGTTACTGTACATATTTACATGCATTATACACTGCTTGCTCTCTGGCCACTCATCCCCACTGGGGCAAGTGGGGTTCAAGTGCTGTGGAGCACTTTTTCCTGCACTAGATGAGGGAGATCAGACTACTTTTTCTGAGCTCATCAAGTTTCTCTCACGCCAGGCCTCACCCCCCTCTCTGCTGGCACTATGTGGTATGATCATTCTTCTCTCACATCAAGTCGGTAATCACATACAGGGATATAACTTAATCGGGATAATTGTCCCTCCCTTCCTCCTGGAGCCTCCTCTCCTACCGTGCATTGGACATAAATCAGGAAAACACACTGGACAGGCTACAAGTCAAACAAGATTTGGATAACAGTAATTCAATCTGGTATAATGAAAAATTTTATTACAGAATGTGGCCGGCCTTAAACTCTTTTAGACAAGTTTCGAGTCATCAGGAGCAACATAATTGGAGTTTTATCCATCGTAACTTTTGTATTAAATGTGAACAGGAACAGGACTGTGTCAGGATAATGGCTTTTATGTCATTATTTATCTGTTTTTTGCAGCAAGCTGCAACTTTTTACCATTACATGCGCTTTTAGAAGTGAAAGCAAAACAATATATTAAAGTTGTGGAGCGAATGTTTTAATTATGTAGTATGCAGTCCTAAATTCCACTAAAAATGTGGTTACTTAGTGTGTATCAATCCACAGTGTATGTTTCCTCAGTATTTCAATTTGTCCTTTTGCCAGCAGCAATGTGTTAAATAAGCACGAGCTTTCTTGGAAGAGATAAATGGACTAATATATGGGTGGATGACTATATGCACAACTGGAGCAGAACATACTGTCCACACACACACACACACACACACACACACACAGATATATCCTCTGGGTTATTAGCCTCTTGTTCCAGGACACTAATGACAATAATGCAAGGGCAGAATGACACAAGCACAAGGATGCAGGCGTGTCTTAATACACACAGAAACATACAGTACAGGTCATGTCCTTCCTTGCAGACACACTCCACACTCTCCTACCACACATATATGTACTAAGTATGGAGGGAGTGACACTAAGCAGTAAGATAGCACATAGAAAATGGAGACAACATGAAGGGAAGATTGTGATTAGACAAAAGAGAACATATTGAATTAGAATAGATCTGATGAAGTAACCCTAATGAGATCTAGATCAATACAAAGAAACGCAATGTCAAGCAACACTACATCCCTGCAGTTTCACACATGATTTTAAACTAAGATTTTATGATTTTGCATGCCAGACATATTACACCACACGAATGCAGCAGGCAGCCAAACAGTTAAATCATTTCCTTATACCCAGGCATGAGCTAATAGCCTCCCTGGCATTGATTGAGCATTCAGTATCAATTTCCTTAATGATCGTCACACTGGCTCTTCTGCTAAATGCAATGGACTAGGTCACATGATTTTAATGCCCTTATACAGCGAGTCACTGCACATAAGTTGGACTATAAATGTGCAGAGTGACGGGCCTCTGAGGCCACTGACTGTGCAGACATTTTTGTCATTGCCAAATGGCCAAATGCACTCAAGTTATTTTTACAGGCAACAGTTATAATGATGAAAGGGCGGGGGGCTGGGTTTGGGTGTCGGAGGTGGGGGTTGTTTCTAGTGTGATTCATCAGTCTGTCTTTTGCGCTCTTTCTGCAACTATATATAGCCTCAGCCTCTTTCTTTCTTTCTTTCTTTCTTTCTTTCTTTCTTTCTTTCTTTCTTTCTTTCTTTCTTTCTTTCTTTCTTTCT
>JBAJHX010000002.1:6827739-6847010 GCA_037176925.1 Amniataba percoides | reverse complement strand
GTGTGTGTGTGTGTGTGTGTGTGTGTGTGTGTGTGTGTGTGTGTGTGTGTGTGTGTGTGTGTGTGTGTGTTCCAGCTACCATCATTTTGAATGAGCTAAATTGGACAGAGGCCTTGGGGGATGTTTTCCGGAAAAACAAAGAGGAAGATCCCTCACTCCTCTGGCAGGTGTTTGGCTCCGCGACCGGATTGGCTCGATACTTCCCAGGTGAGAAGCCCAGGAGCCAATGAGATTGCTGCAACAGACCGCTGACCTTCCTGTGGTCAGTGATCGGGACTGAAATGACCACCAAAGGGCCATTTCATCATGATGCAGGCAGATGCACGCTAAAACTTTTTTAAACCACGGTCTGCTGTCAGCTGAGTCTGTTACAACTCACTCTTGTGACTTTGGGCTGAGAAAGAAGACCGGCAGTCATGAATCACTTTTTGAAAAACACATTTTTGTCTCTCATAATGTTGTTATGGTTCAAAATCGTCTTCATCACCTCGAAACACACAAGACATATGAGTCTACTTTTGAATTGTCCTCTAAATTCTAAATTGTCCTCTGCATTAAAGAAGTAGTTCCAACGTTTTGGGGCATCTTTTCTCTTTGAGAAAACTATGCCACTCTCAAGACTTTCTGCTTTGAGTGTTTAGAGGGCAATAAACTTAGCTTAGAATAAAAAAAAGTGCAACAGTTTGTTGAAGATATACAACATATTAAGATATGAGAGCGTAGATGTACAAGTAAACTTAATTTGAAGTAAACATACTTTCCTTTCCTTCTGGCAAATCCCAGCGTCTCCTTGGATGACCTCAAGAACGATCGACCTCTACGATGTACGCAGGCGTCCGTGGTGAGTGTCGAGTCTCCTTAAGGGATGTGCAGTTCTGTTACCTTACCTCAAATCATCTTATTGTCAGTCGATTTTCTTGTCTTTGTCATGGGCAGACTCAGCTCATTCAATCTACCTGTGTAACTGACATATTAAACATTCATTTGCGAACACTGCATTTGCATGTTGCAGAAATTGATTATGCACAAAAGCATCTCTACACAATCCCGACACTAAAGCCAGTCCCACTGAAACAAACACATCAGAGCACTATGATGATTATACCACTGCAGATCAAAGAGCACCAATACAAAAGCTTCATTAGTCTCCTAAAAATGATTAAAATCTGTCTGGAAGCCAGCAATATTATTTTAACCATGTGATTAAATTTCATTAGCCTGCAAAGCCCCATCGGCCACTGAGCTCTCACAAACTCTGAACAAAGGTACGCGACTGTTTGTTTATTAAAGAAATGGAGGAAGAGAACTAATTAAAGAATCCAAAGGTCTGATTAATATCAAATGCAAATGAGAAAAAGTGATACTTGTTTACTTTCTCAAAAAGAGATAAGGGTGATGACGCAGCAAAATATGTACTGTTATGTGTGCAAAATCAGTTATAATATAATTTCCTGTGTGATAGTGTGTTTTCCATTTCTGTGCATGTGCTCTATCTCTTTATATGCTCAATATCCATGACCTTTGTGTGTGTGTTTGTGTGTGCGTGCGTGTGTTATTACTCACCAGGTACATCCAGGGGGCGTCGTCACCCAAGGACATGCTGATCCTGGTGGATGCGTGAGTGACAACCTTATGATTCATCCATTACAGTCAGATTTTATTTTCCAGAAGGCCCCCTGTGCTAACTCTGTGACTGGACTAAGCCCGCTGGGCGCTCCTCAGAGATCGTGCGACACTGACAAACAAAAAGCAGTCAGGGTATTGGGCGAGTTCATCATTTACAGTCCAGTTGTTTCTTCTTGTGATTTATGCCTTAAAAGTTTTGGGTTCAGAGGAGCTGAGATATTCAGAGAGGATTCTGGAGCAGTATCAGTATGAGCAGAGCAGTATGTCACGACAGCAGTTCGGTCTTTGATCAGATTAGAGAACGACGGATCATTTTTTAAAAAAGTTTTGCCTGCTTATCCCAAACCTGATGTAGTTTATTCCTCTGTCCCATAAAACTGTTACAAAGACATCAGTAGGCCACATTAGACACTAGATGACATGATCCTGTGTAGTTTATCTTGAGTCATAGAGGTCAAGATCCACTAGTACAGGGTCTCTGTCTCATTTAGGCAAGAGCATAACAATACAACAACAATATGACAGTGATTTGAGTGTTTGTTACTTATCTTATAACACCATTAGCTGAGACATGGTGAATGCACTTAACTCCTGTCATTAATGAAGATTACTAATGATAGTATTTTTATTGATGTGATGGATGGCATTACATCCAGCCTTCTTGTTAACAGGAGCATTGACAAGAAGGCTAGATGTATATGAAGACTAATATAGATATTTATGTAAGTGGCTCCTTCCTCTTAACGCCCCAATCTAGCAAAACTGTAGTTGTCTTATACACAAAATATCAAACGATATACAAAAGATATACAGATACACAAGATATACAGATACATATATACATTAACGTATACATTACAGGAGGACAGAGATACATTTGCAGAAAATGACAGGAATTAATCATATTACATCACATTAGAGAAGTGGAGCAAGCAGGCAGATGTCCAATTAGAGATGGTTTAGATTCAATTTCAATAGGCCACATTCAGTTAAATTCATTCATTCGTTTTATTTATGTGTTCATGGTTTTTTTTTTACATACTGCAAAACTGCAGGAGTGGCAGCGTTTCAGGCCTCACCCTCAAACTCATTCAAACGTCCGTCAGCAAGATGCTGGAGACCCTCTCTGACGACGACTTCGTGAACGTGGTCTATGTGAGTATTTACACAAATAACTGATACTAATAGCTACTCTCCAAATAGTCAACTTTCTGTCACTTCAAGTTACAAAATATGTTGTTATTTTTCTATGATTCAGTGTATGTTTTGAACTTCCAGGTGGACACATTGTTGAACGTTAATGTGGATTTATTTGTGGCTTGGTTGTTTGAGTAGCTTCTCTCCTTCGGTTTGAGTCATTGTTTTTAAACATGGCAGTGACCTTTTGAGTGACTTAATGCACTTCACATGGATGGATCTTTATAGTGGCTGCCATATGTGCATGGATGCGTTCGTGCTTGCGTGCTCATTTGTCTGACTCAACATAGCCGTGCATACACCGTACGTGTGTGTGAATGCGCATGTGTGTTGATGGAGGGGTGTGTATGGAAGCATCCGAGCTGAATCCCAGTATGTGTGCCTAATAGAGCGAACACATGACACTGCTTGAGCAAACCCTGAAATGCCATGAGATAAGTTTGACAAATGTATGTGTGCCATATTTATGACCCACACTTTGAATCAGTGGCATGTAATGGAAAAGCCCCTGCAAGCCTAATTGAAATTCTGCAGGAATCTGAGGCATCAAAGGATTTACTCACACGGGGATTGAGGAAATTTTCATCCATCATCGTTTAAAGCTCCATAACAGATTCATACCTCCTGGAAATATTAGTTGTGGAAAGAAAAATAACACAATTTTAAGTGGTTACTGGACATAATTTGCAGGACTGAAATGTGAAGAGCGGCACTTTAACTTGATTTTTAGCCTTCAGAAGGCGCCAGAATCCACCTTGTGATGCTGTTGCCCGGCAACCATCGACCTGCCGTGGTCCATCACTTAGTGAGTGGAGGTTTGCACAAGTTAGCTAATGCTGTTAGTGATTTAAGGAATGCACGCAACACTGTAATACATATTCTCTGGTGAATGATAGTGAGGAGAGTTATCCACGGCCAGATTGCCCTTGTTTTCCTTGTTTACACGACAAAGGAGAAAAACAACAGAAACACACTGAAAGTAATGAAAAAGAGGGGACCTTTGCTGATAATGTGTAACCCTCCTATTGTCGCATTCGTCCTCTCTTTGATGAATTAGATTACACCAGAACAAAATGACATTCCTGCTATTTAAGCAGATTAAAAAGTCTCCGATAGCTGTCATGAGGACGAGTCAACCGTCAGGAGGGAGGCAAGCACAACTGAGCAAGACGAGTCAAACTTTCCAGGCAGAAGCAGCAGCAGACGTCCACTGCCCATAAACAGGAGGGACTTTGACAGTTTCCACCAGACGTAAAGCTGCCGTTTAAAATGCTGGAAAATGTGCTCCCCCGCTCTTTCGCCGAGAGCCAGACGAGATGATTGATACAACTCTCACGTCTGTTTGTTAAATATAAAAAGCTGTTAAATCATTCTCACTTTGTTTTTTTTTTATTGGTTTCAACAACTTAGAGTTAACGTGTTAATCAGTGAGCTGAAGAGGTGCAGGGCAGGAGGAGGATTTTGTCCATACGGAGCCAGGCTACACGTTTCCCCCTGTTTTTAGTGTTTGTGCTAAGCTGCGCTACGTTGTGTAGCTCACAAAACAGAGTGGTGTCGATATTTTCATCTAACGCACAGCGAGAAAGCAAATAAGCCCTTTTCCCAAAATCTTGAAAATGCACATTATTTAAAAGTGAACATTTCAAAGTACTTGAATCTTTGGCACAGGATATGCCGTGCACTCTATCTGAAATCTCCCTCTTATCTTTATTTGTCCTTTATTTGAAAATAAAGGACTTTTCCAGCTTCCTTTCTAAATGAGCCATTAATTACATTTTCTTCCACTCCACCTTATTAAAGCAGTGGTTTATGTTTTTGTTTGGTGCTTTCAAATCAGCTAAGTGAAAAGGCTTTTGAAGTTAATGAAATCACGCAGCCCTGTCATAAGTATATTGATGGCATCCAGTTCACTTTGTAGACCTTCCAGAAGCATTTTGAAGCTTTTTGAAGGTACAATCTATTACAAACTTTCATAATAAAATAATTGTATTAAAGCAACTGGTTCTGCTCTCAGCTGTGTGTGCATGTGTGTGTAGATAGTTTCATGTAATGCTGACTAAATCAGTCACTACAGCAATACATGTAGGTGTTTTTCCACTGAATATATGGAAGGAATGGATCAGTCAGTAATTCCAGTACATTGCTGTGGCTACCTCAAGGTGTCTCACTCACTCACACACACAAACACACAACTCAGTAACGAGAGAAAGTGAATACAACTCACTGTCTAACCCTCAATTACGTGAACATGAGTACAGTGTAAAACTTGAAATGCTTTATTGTACTCACCCTCAAATTTCCCTGCAGATTCCTGGGAAGTTTCCTGGAGAGAACTTTGTCATTTGGCCTAATTATGGGGTTGACTAAGTGTTGTTTGTTGAATCTTATTTAAAATAAATAAATTACTGATACTTCATAGTCTACACTTGTTGAATTGTAATCTGCACCGTTTTATTTATTTTGCTGTCCTGCTATGAACAGCATATTTTTTTCTTAGTGTCTACACAGACTTTGACTTAAAACCTAGGCATTAACATTATAGGACCTTGGTGCTGACTATGTAAGTTTTGATATTTTTCATGCGCGCGCACACACACACACACACACACACATATGTATATATAGAACATGCCCACATACAGTATGCTGTTCCACCGTGCTTTTATTACTGCGTCTGAGATATTTTAAGATGTGTTTTATAAGTTAGATGAAGTTCTAACTCACCACGGTTGATCGGGGTGTTTGTGTAGGCGTGCGTCTGTTTAGAGGACCAATGTCTTGGCAGTATTTGCCCTGAAACGTCCGCCAACATGTTGAATACTTGGAAACAGTGCTTGTGAGCTGTAGCGTCCTTTGGCATTCTAAAAACATAAACCCGTGTGAAGAGAAAAAATAAGAAAGAGCTCCTGTATTCTGCGTTCCTTCTTATGTTATGTAATTTCCTTTAAACTGCGTTATTAACCGCTAACCATTACTCTATTTTCTTCTCACTTCTGTGAGTAATTTTGCCGGTTGTGACTGACGCATTTAGAAAACTTTAGTTAGTTTGCCAACTGTGGCATTAGGTGCTGATTATTTGTATGAGCTGACAATACAGGCAGTCATCTCGATGTGACTTCTCTTTGTAGCTGCCCTTGTCACTGCGCGCAAAGACGAGAGAGTTTAAGTCTCTTTCAAGTGCCATTTAGTCACAAATATTTCATATTTTATGTAACCAAAGTAAGTTTTTCATCTTGAGTTCCACCTAGACTTGTAGATAAATGAAGAGGATCTCAAGCAGAAAGTGCAGTTTGTTCTTGTAACTAGCTGTGCAGATTGAAAAAGAGAGAAAAAAAAGTCAGATCAGATCATTGCTGAGTATCTGCAGATATTCATATTTGTACTGCAGGAAAGGATAAGAAAGGATAAAAATTTGAGGGGCTCCTGTGAGCATGCACATGTTTGCGAATGTGTGTGTCAGTTTTGTGATCATGTGATCATGACTGCAGTCAAGGCCAAAACAGATGTTGGGCATTAATGAGCCATGTCCCAGACCTCCATAGGTGTGTGTGTGTTTGTGTGTGTCCATAGGTTTATATTTGTGTGTGAGTGTGTGTGCATGAGTTGATAGCGTTCCATCTGTTCCTCCACATTAGCTATTCACCAGTATTAATCTGAAGATGCTTTACATGTGGAGCTGTATAAATATAATCTAAGAAGTTATGGTAGTGTCTGTCTTTATGGCATAATCCCTCAATAATAAAGCTTTTTGTTTTTTGTTTTTTTTTGTTTACCTCCTTATGCCACTGTTTTCACATCCCTACCTGCTCTCCTGCCAACCCTTCCGTCTGCTCCTATAGCTCCCTTCGGTCTGTGCAGATTTCATTAAGACAGATTTCATTTCAAATTATGATTTTTTTTTTTTGCATCAGCCAAGCCAAGAAGTTTAAGTGCTATTAAAGTAGATCTATTTCCTTTATGACAAGTGCCAATAATTATTTGGTTTTATTTGGTCTAAAATGGAATCACTTTAGTCTGTCTGTCGAAATACCTTACTTAAGTCTATCCTCTATGTGTAAGTGACACTGCATGACTCCGTGACGAAGGGAAAACAGGCCACATATTTAACAGAAAATATGTGCAAGTGCCTTCCCTCCACTTCCCGTCATCCCTCCTTCCCTCTTCCCCCCAGTTCAATGACAAGGCCATGCATGCGACGTGCTTCCAGAACCTGGTGCAGGCCAACGTGCGCAACAAGAGGAAGCTGAAAGATGCCGTGCAGGGCCTCAGGGCCAGGGGTATCACCAACTACAGAGGCGGCTTCGAGCTGGCGTTTGAGCAGCTCGCACAGGTAAAGAGTCAGCGTGGGCGTGCGTGGTGGAATATTTCTGTAGTATCTGTGTTTTTCCAACATAAGGGCGTGGGAGTGTGTGTGTGTCTTTATGTGCATTTGGTGGATGGGGGTAGGGATTGTAACATGGTGGGAGTCGCTGTCAATCTGGTGTGCTTTTCATTATCATATCTGACAGTGTCCCCTGAAATACGCAGACCAACCCGGAGGCTTGTGAAGCTCAAATCTACTTAACAGTCTGATGTCATTTATCTTCATTGAATTTTTAATTTTATTCAGTTATGACAATAATGACTGAGCACAGGACACAACTCAATCAAATAGGTGTTCCAGTGAAGATTGAGTGTATGTCGACCTCTGCTGGTAGCTTTGGACACTGCAGATTTATATGTCTGTGTCTCTCTCTGACATTTGTACAGAGAGTTATCAGCCCTCAGTATTTTTTGCAACCACCTCTTCTGCATGTTCTTACAATGCAAATATTGTGCCTATGCATCCTCAAGGTGAATGTGTCAAGGGCCAATTGTAACAAGATTATCATGCTCTTCACCGACGGAGGAGAGGAAAGGGCAGAGGAGATCTTTAAAAAATACAACCCTAATCAAGAGGTAAGGCTGAACACGTAGAGACGTGCAGATAGTAGAATACAGCAGTTCTTGCTTCTCACCACATTCAGTTTTTTTTCACCTTTCTTTCTCCTCTCCCACACAGGTGCGCATCTTTACATTTTCAGTAGGCCAGCACAACTACGACAAATTACCGATACAGTGGATGGCCTGCGAGAATAAAGGTGGGAGGTTGTGTTGAGTGTCCATGTGAGATACAACTCATGTGGAGACGACTTAGTTTCAAGGACCCGACTGTGATCAAAATGTGACCAAAACATTTTTAAATGATCATCCGGCCTTTGATAAATGATAAATGAACGTCAGAGAATAACTAAACCTCAACTTGTCAGTGCTTTCTGTAGTTGTCATATCGTATACACACAATTTCATTTACTGTGAACAACCTTCATTTTACAAGATTAAAAAACACTACTGAATGGGCCCTTTTTAAAGTCATCACAAAGTTTGTTTCATCATCCTGAAGTAAGAGATGCTGTGAAGTTTGCGTTGCAGTGCAATTCACAGAGTATTTTTGGTAGCTAGTAACATTAGATTACTCAATGAATATGGCAGCCTGCTGTTTTTCTGTTTGTTTTTCTGTAATTCAATCTAAATGACGCAACTGTTCTCACAACTGATGTTATTCTAAACTTATATCTTTATCTCAGGATACTACTATGAGATTCCATCCATAGGTGCCATCAGGCTCAACACTCAGGTAAACTCAAATGCAGCCATACAGAACTGCCATTTATCTTCTTATCTATCCATGAATAGTGAGTACTTGTCTTTCACTGCAGCTCTCTCTCTGGCATATTTAACCACATGTGTATTGTGCCCTCTTGTGGCAGAATGACCAATGTGCATGTAGTAATTTCAAAGAAGTCCTCCACTCATCCTTTTTTTTTTGTTCCTGCAGGAGTACCTGGATGTTTTGGGCAGGCCCATGGTGAAGGCTGACAGAAAGGCAAAGCAGGTTCAGTGGACCAACGTCTACCTGGATGCACTGGTACGTTCATGCGTTATGCTGCGGCGAGTTTGCGCAGAGGCTGAGCAAACTTTGAGACAATGTGGAGAGTGAGAAGAAATCTGTTTTCCGTCAGATAAAGAATTCTAGATAAGTTCAATTTCTGATAAACATTTGCTGTTTGACATCCCGGTAAACTCGGCTTCACCTCTCTTCCAGTAGTGTTTTTGAAAGCGCAGATACTTCATTTAAAAAAAGCTGCATCAATCTTTTTTTTTTTTTGTGGTGCTTAAGTTTCTGTCAACATTAACCTTCAGGCGACAGTGTAGATAAGAAACCAGTCTGGTAAACTGAGCCAAATGCTTTGGATGTTGTCATCCATTTGCTGATAAGTCTGTATCTGCTTTTGCGACTGTGCTGACCTCACCGCCACCAGAAATTTCTCTGTGTGTTGTTTACGGGAAACATCTTATTTTCATGCTGTAGCTGTCAGTTTTCCTGTGAGTTTAATTCATTTGAATGTTTTATTATTAGTCAAAGGAGTCATACAAAAGTAGATAACAAAGCGTGCTGTTAATCATGCCACGACATGACTGATTTGCCGACAGACCTCATGTTTATTCTGCATGTTGTGTGTTTCGTCTCTCAGGAGCTCGGCCTGGTGATCACCGGAACTCTGCCTGTATTCAACAAGACCAACACCGGCTCAAAGGTAGGCAAAACTACAGACTGCTTCTAGATTTTCATAGAATTTATTTCAGGTAAATCCTAAGTGTGTCCTTCTGTTTTTTGATTCACTCATTTTTTTTCTTCTATCTTTTACATCCATCTTGTTTTCAGTTGACTTAGTGACTAACATCACTCTGTGTCGTACACTTTGACCCCATCGGAGAGTTGAAGTCTGCGGCTTCGCGGCGCATAATGTTTGCCAGACTAAAAATAAATAGACATGAATACTCTCAATTACGGTCTCATCCCTCACTTTTATCCCCCCACTCCCGCTTTCTTGTGGCACTTCCTTCCTTATATCCTTTGGTGACGCCGGGGTCCCTCGGAGCTCTCCCACGTGCCTCCACAGGAAGAGAGTCTGTCATAAAGCGGATATCAAAAAGAGATCAAACCTGCACATCAGAGAGAGACAAATGATCCGGTAGCTAAGTGCTTCAAGATGAGTTTACATGTCTACCTCGAAGGACTCGGGGGTTACCTCCACTCCGGCTGAAAGCGAAGGCTGGAAATGCCTTGCCAGTGACTCATGGCGGCATGTAAAGCTTTTGGGAATGAGACTGTCCAGATTTCTATTGCACCCCATTTCCTTGAAATCGTTCAGAATCCACAGAGGGACTTGACTCATCCAGAAAGAACAACAGGACTCTTAAGTAGGTCTTACAGTGACTCTTTCTAACCCTTTTTTGTCTTTGCTCTCTCTGTTTTTCTCTCAGAAATCTCAAAACCAGCTCATCCTGGGGGTTATGGCCATTGATGTCTCCCTGGAAGATATCAAGAGACTGACGCCTCAGTTTACTGTAAGCGCACACACTACATAAATAAACACACATGGACACCAGCCTGTTTATTCAGCAGATGTCACATTTGGTTCTCGAGTCCTTTTGCATGTCCGTTCACACACATCTCCCTCTTTATTTCCTTTCTTTCCTGCAGTTTGGACCAAATGGCTATTACTTCGCCATTGACCCCAATGGATATGTGCTGCTCCACCCTAATCTCCAGCCGAATGTACGACTATAATTCAGAGCAACCTTTGACATTTTGTTTTCTGTCACAGTTGATGCTTAAATCCATCAGTTGGTGAGAAAAGCGTGACATTCCTGATTATCAACAGGATTTATAGCAGGACAAGAATACATGAACAGCTTAGTCATCTGCAGAGTCAAGATTTAGTGCCCGTGTTGTCCTGCGAAGCAAATAAGATTTGAAAACTGACACAACACAGCATCTCTGCTGCAGATCCAAAGTTTTCCTGAATTACTACCCTGACTTTGTTTGTATCATTTGGCTGACATTTTGGGTTTCTTTTTTCAAAATGTCCTGATTATATTGGTCCAGAGTGATGTTTGTTGAAAGATGACAAGATGTTTCTTGTTGACCTTTTGAGATATGCGCTCTTCTTGTAAATGACCACGAGCAGATTGGTCACACATGATTTAAACACTCAAAAGTGCGTTAACAGATAAATTTGCCCGTAATTAGTTCCCTCTTCAAGGCTATGAAAACTGAAGTATCAGAATACATTTTTGGAAACAGAAGATCGGGATCTGATCGCTCATCGTTCAGTTTTTCTTCTTTGTACTCAAGGCTCATAAATCATAAATTATAGTATGCACCGCTAATTGCTTGCATTTCTGTGCAGACCGCCAAGTTTAATGAACCTGTAACGCTGGACTTCCTGGATGCAGAGCTGGAGAACGACATCAAAGTGGAGGTTTGGAAAATAGATTACTCCAATCTCTGATTTCATGAGCTCATATCAGAATCGACGGCACTGTAATTTCTGCATACAGTATGATTGATTTTTCCTTTCCCTTTTTAATTAATGAATTAATCAGGTTTTGATTGTTCGGTCAACAGATAAGAAAAGAAATGATTGACGGTCGAAAAGGGAATTACACAATATCTACACTGGTGAAATCACAAGATGAGGTAATTTTATATTGAAAGCATGTTAGAGTCTTTGACAGTTTGAATACATTTGCTTAGAAAATGTAACACGTACTGACCAAACTTTTGCCCTCAAAGCGCTACATTGACTTAGGTCAGAGGACGTACACCTTTACACCAGTGAAGGGGACAGATTACAGGTAAATATCTTGTGTGAAATATGCCTCATGAAGTGGTTGCATGTGTAAAACTTTTTTTTTACCAGAAATAGAGGAACTCCAGATACACTGAACTGACACAGTTTGCGAAATGTTTGTCATGATTGCATAAAACCTGTTTGTTCTCACTGGGAATGGAGCTGGAGTATGGTGTTAAGTTTAGGACAAAATCCAGGCGCAATTTAGAGCGATCGAGGGGCAGCCATGAGGGGCCTTATATGTATTATTTCAAAAATCTCAGCCCTGTGCAAGAACACACTTAGCAGGACTTACTGAAAGATTTGCTGTGGTGCCGTGATGCTGTGATTTTTTTTTCCTCTGGACAAAAAGGGAAACATTTTAATGTGTTTGCTTGTGAACTTGTTGGTTGAGCAAGATCGCGTGCATGTAGTTAATGTCTCAGAAAATGAAATGCTTACCTTATGCAACAGAACAAAAATATGGAAAATCTTTCCAGAAAATAATTGCTGAACAGAAGCTTAGAGTGATACTTTATATAAAAAAAACGTTTTTGGAATAACGTTTGTGTGTGTGTCCCCTTAGCCTGGCCCTGGTCCTTCCTGAGTACAGTATGCATTACATCCGGGCCAAAATTGGCGACACGATCACCCAAGCAAAATGTAAGTGCTATCAACTGTAAAGTCGTTGAAATCTCCTTTGCTTTGTTCTTAGTTTTCCCACTAACATCTACCTTCCATTTGCACAGACAGCAGACAAATGCTGCTGGTTGGAAAATGACTGCTAATGTTCCCCAGTGACATTATTGCTCTCCATGTAAGGCTGAGAAAGCCTCATGCCTCGGCTCATGGCTCCTATCCATCACTTATAGTGCCCCACGCTCTTATACATATGCGCCCAAATGTACATCGACACCACCCCTGCACTCCCTCGCCTCTTATGTCGCTATGGCAACACGCACCCTCAGTTGTGGTGCCGTTCAAAGTTTTTGTTCCCAGACAGCGGGACAAGTGGCTCCAGAGTCCCCTTTCACACATACAGTGCTCATCAATTCACTTACAGCTAAGTTACCTCACTCTACGTGTGTGTTTGTGTGTGTGTGCGTGTGTGTGCCAACAAGTGGCCACGTATGTTGGTGTGTGTTCATCCTCGAGCCTGTTGGATAGGATGCAGTGGATCAGAGGTTCCACATGTGTGCCGATGTCGTCTCATGTCTCTTTTGAGCCCTGTCTGTTCCCACTAGTAAAAGATGTCATTGAGTCATAGTGTTACTCAAAGGACAGTTTTATTGCATGTATGTGTGTGCGTGCGTGTGTGTGTGTCCACTGATTTTAAGATGGAGCCGTCCCTGGTTAGAGTCTGTCCCCCTGTCTGTCTGTTTGGTGCACTGGGCTGCACTCATTAGCCAAAAGGAGGTTTTAAGGAACCTTTTGCTGCTTTTAAACAGGCATGTTTAAGGATTCAAAAACACTTGTATGTTGGTATTGTTGGTATGTTATTACTAAATATCAAGCATCTGATGTATTTTAAGTCTAATTGCCCACATTTAGTCTGCTCTTGGCTACCCTTCACTCCATGAAGCTGTGAAAATCAACACTGATAATTGATCACAGTGCACGTTTCAGTGACAGAAGTTTGAAAACTCTCCTTTGTGGTGTTATTAAGGTTGTTTCAGTGTCTCAGATTTAGATATTGGCTTATATGAGGAAAAAAATGAGAGAAGAGGACACAAACATGCTTTTTTTTTAAATCAAGAAAGATCTCATCAAATGAGAGGGTGTATCAGTATGAATGTTTTATCACTTCACGTTGGTTTTTTACCCAATGAAAAAAATGTTTTTATTGTTGAAGAGGACAATAGAGGTCAGTTATCTTAACTGTGGACATAAATCAATCAATCAAAAACTTCTCCAGGTAACCAAGTTAAACTCTGAGTGCTTCATATTTTTACCTACAATATTCTTATTCAATATCCATTTGAATAAAATATTGTGTGACCCTGTTGGCTTCTTTCCTTCACTGTTCTCTTTTCCAATTCCTTCACTCCTCTCCTCACCTTTTTATCCTCCTTCCCTCCCTCCTGTTCTCCTGCCCTCCTCAACTCTTGACCATTCCTGGTGTGTTGGACCCCCCTGCAGCGTTTCTGGGCAAGTATTATCCTCCTGTGCTTTACCTCGTAACCTTTGTCGCTCTCACACTTACCAGCAGACTTTGGATGCCACTTCACTAACCTGGTTCATCATACCGGTTTATCATATGTGGTCTTGCAGACTCACGGGAACCACAGTTTTTTTGTGTTTTTTTTTTTTCGTCATCTGTTTTCCCTCATTTGGCGGCTTCTGATTAATAATGACAATTCTGTTACACTGAATCAAGCTGGCGTCTGCTCTCAGAAGCAGCGCTTCGCATGCAACGCGCGCCCACACAGTGTGTCGCAGATGGTGTGTGTGTATGTCTGTGTGCGCATGTATGTGTTTAACCCCCCACCTGTTCCAGTGGCCCTCAGATGTGGTTTTGGCACTAAACCACTGTAGCAGGAAGAACAGAGGACAGGATGTTTGCATTATTTAAAGGTGAAGCCATAAAGGAGAAAGCTGCGAGTCTGCGCCCAAAACATGAGTTGGTGCTTTTCTTTGTTTTCTTTAGATTTCTCTTTTTTTTGACTCGCTTTGTTTTACAACCTTGTTAAATAACTCCTAATCAAAGACAGGGCCCTTCTCAGCGCACTAAACATAATCTCTCCGGTTTGTCCTTCTGTGTGCTTTGTCATCAGTCTCGTCTTGTTTGTAGTCACTGAATCAAACATCTTCTCAGAACATTTTTAAGCTCTGTGGGTTAACAGTGTCTGTATTTTCAGAGGGTGAACATAAATGTCAATCTAAAAAGCCAAGTGATAACATATCATGTCCCAATTCCCATACCCATTTGTCATGCATTTGTTAAGTCAGTGCTGGTTCTTGTCTTGCATGTTTCCGTGTATGAAATCTGCTGAAATCAATTCATGTTTTGGAAGAATTGTTGCCGCATGTCTTAGATATTGTATCGATTCAATTATTCCCAAAATATCACAAAACTGGCAGGAACAGTGTTAAAAGGCGTGCGAAAGTGCAGAAAATATCAGCCGTCGTCACTCCCCAAATCTCCCTGCTATCCATCATTACTAGATACTTTGTTGGATTACTGAGTGGTGACCGAATATCAAAGACAAAGCACATGGGTGCAATTATTTTCCAATCATGACCACCAAAGAGGACAAGGAGTAGCCCATGTCGTCATGAGAAATTTCGCTGTACAGTATAATCAACTGTCGACACGACATGCTTTGGAGAATGTCAGAGGAACATTAAGGTTACGAGCTGTGGTTAATATTCCTCAGTTCATTCCTATGCGCAGTATTGGAATGCAAATGCATCAGCAAAGTGCAGTGACTCCACAGATTTACTGTATCACCAAAAGAATGCTAATACTAATGCTAAAAACACATCTAAATCATAACTTTAAAAAACGTCTGACCACATTTTAAGCCTCTCTTTGTGTTCTCCATCAGCACTGTCTCCATTTACATCCAAAGGCCTAAAACCTTTTGTTTGGAATCCAATATTTCTATTCAGGACTCGCTCTGTGAATAAAATATTGTGTCACCTTTGACCCCTGTGGTTTTACCCTGTCTTTTTTTCCCCCTTTTCTTTTCCCTCTCGTCTTTTCCTCCCCGGGGGATGATTCTCTTGTTCGCTCACTTTCTCTCTGCTGGGATTTTTTTCCACTCCAGGGAAAAATGGCAAGTATTTTTTCCTTTACTTTCATCTCTCTCCTCCTGTTCTTGAGCCTCGTTTGTCCTTTACCCAGCACGTCTGGCCAAGTCTATTCTGGTCCTTCCTATTTATACCTGATTTTCAACAGTTTGTTCAAGACTGTCTTCATTACAGTTTATTTCTTTAGTGTAAAACAGTCCCCAACTTCTAAGTGAGTCCAGTTTTATGAGCTATGTCATAAATATATCAGTTATTTTACCCATTTAAATTTCTTAATGCTAACCTGTCACTATGCAAAGCTACCTTTTAACTTGATATCCTAAACTTAAGAACTTAAGCATAAGAGTGAAGGTTTTTGTAGAGGGATTCGATGGATTTGGCAGTGTTGGATATGTGCTACTGTTTTTATGCTCGAACTGTCAAGAGGTGTAATCTCATTTCAGTTTTTGTCCCTGTAGGAGCACTCTCTTATTGGAGACCACTGTTAGATATTCAAAGACAACAGGTGTTATATTCTGCCCAATGGAGCACCGTCTAATCTTCGTTCAGTCATTATGTCACTTTGATTTTAACCTGTCTAATATAAGCCAAATTCTGAATACTTACATTCATAATACCTGCTCTGTACCTTTCACCAGTTTCTGAAAGCCTGCTGGCGGACAAGTTTGATGAATATGGCTACACATTTATTGCACCGAGGTAAGTTGACGTGGAGTTTATTTGGATTGCATTCTCCAAACTATTTGAAACTGACATTTCTTTACTTCCGGTGTGACAAAGCAGCATAGTGGCAAAAGTCTACCTAGGGATTCACTTTTTTTTTTGTGCATGCGTTAGTTTGCTCTAACGTTCTTCTGTGGCCCATAGGATGTACTGTAAGGACTTAAAGCCGCCTGAGAAGAACACAAACAACACTGAGTTTCTTATGGAGTTCAACAATTACATTGACACAAAGACTCCAAATGATCCAATGTGTGAGTATCAAGAAAAAGAAACGTTGTCTGAAATACCTTTTCCACCCAACACGGCCCTGGTTTTATCAACTCTACAGCACACTCAGACCTCATTCTCATTACAGATTCCTATTTACATCTCAAAGAGTTGCTAAGCTTTACAGTATTTGCTTTACTATGTATATGTGAATGAATCTCAGCCATCTGGCTTGGCATTAAGGTGTGCATTAAAAATTTAATGGAAGAGCGCCAAGTGAAACCTATTCCCAGAGGTCTCTCTTTCCAGTGAAATACAGGACTGGCTGGACGGTTTGGTGTGCATGACCAGGCAAACCTTTGTGATGTGGAACCCCTGTGTTCGTGTTACCCATTTGATGCTAACTCTAAAAGTCTGACCATCACACGCCTGAGCACACATGTGTGAGGCACGGCGGCTTAGATGTGACACACACACACGCTCGCACACGCACAATATTCACCAGTAATATGCCTTCCACACCCCACCTATAGCTGCTCGACCTCATCCAATTACTGTGTGTTTGTGAGAAAGAGCAGGACACGTCAAGCCAGGAGCATGAGAGGAGCAATAAAACAGAATTCAGGGGCCAGTGGACCTTCTCCCAAACATCTGACCAACGCATTAACATCCTTACCATTTCTTGCATAAACTCACTGATATGCGTCAGTAACTTTTATTTTTAGAAAAACAAAAGCTCTCCAGATATTTATAAAATATCTCCTTTAGCTTTAGTTGACGATTTGAGTTTGAGAACTTAGTTCAAACAACTCATCATGATCAATCCAATAAAACTTTTCATCCAATTGAAATATTACGTTACCATTATTAGCTGCTATTTTAATAGAGTCCATAGGGAGTTCAGAGGGAGAGAGAGAGGAGTATGGTCCATGTGGACTATTGGCGGCTTGAGTATCGTTACACGCTTTACTTGGTTAAGCCACTGCAGTGGCGAAGAAGTTGAAGTACATTAGGAATTCCTGGGCTGCCTTCAATAAAGGATCCCTAATGAAAACCACTGCACAAGGAGGGAAGGTGGGGTAGTGGGGAAATAAAGTGTTACACCAGCTGTTTTCTCTGATGTGTGTGGTGTGTCATAAAGGTTGGAGGAGGTGGTGGGGGTACATCGACGAGCCTCGATGTTAATGGACTGAAGCGGGTCGTCAAAGAGTTCAAAGTAGTGGGCACCACAAACAAAAATGGGCGAGCGGCTTTTATCACCTGTAATGTTTGTCATGTGGTCTTGTCGGATGTCTCAAAAAATAATCTGTTACACCCGTACCAGCCCACCACCTACACCTTCCCTGCACCAGGCAGATTTATCAATATTTTAGCAAAATCAAATGTGTCTGTCAGATTGATTCTATTTCCTGTTGTCTTTCTAGAGTTATATATACTCTGTGGATCATATCAAGATGAGACACTTTAAAGTTAAACACATATTTTGACGATTTAGGATGACGTGCTGATGCTCACGTTACGTTTTGCTTTTTAGGTAATGTGGAGCTGGTGAACCGATTGCTGCTGGACGCTGGCATCACCTCGAAACTGATAAAGCATTGGAAAAGTAACGAGATACAGTAAGTGAAGCACCAAAATGTTGCTGTCTTTGCCATCTGTGCTTTTTCATGACCCATCGAAAACAAACCGAAATGTGGCATCAGTTATTTGTTCCTGAGCGTTTGGTAATGAATGTCCGAGTGGAAAAAATTTAATACAGATGGTTAAAGTATTTCAGCATCACCAGTAAATGTCATGCAGACATAAAGCACATTCCAGATTTTTGTAACTGTATGTTTTATAGCTTTATCTTCTCTGCTTGTCAGGCATGGTGTCTCAGCCAGATTTGTTGCCACCGATGGAGGGATCACACGGGTCTACCCCAAAAGGTACTTGTCAGGCGCATGGGGGAGGGGGGTTGATTTAGAAGCATGGGAAGGAGTAGATAATATGTTCAGGATTATCTGGTAAAGAATAATGATGTGGTCTGCTAAGAAAGCTGCAACTTACCCATTAGGTGCTTATACTCTTTAAATAAGATTTTCAACATTCATCCATCCGTTTCCAGCTGTTGGTGTTTGAGTCATGGTGGATGCAGGTTAAGCAAGTCATATACCTTTATCTTATATCCTTAGCTACATCTACCATTTCCAACAGGGGGATCCTGAGGTTTTCATGTATCTGACAGGATTTATATAATCCTTTCAGCAAGGTCTAGACTTAGCCTGAGATATCCTCATAGTGGAACATGACTAGAATACCTCTATAAGGGGTATAGTTGTGTGATAAACACTGCTATTTCATCTGGATATGGTTTTCTTTATAATTGTCAACAGTGTCATCTTAAGTGTCATGATTTTTTTTTAGTTTGGGGTGCAGTTTCAGAGATTTGTAACATTTTACAAACATCAGTGTGGCACTTGATAATGTAGGCTTACAGGATATTTGCTGGGAGAAACAACATTTTCAGTTTTTTTGTGTTCAGGAGCAGAAAGGGAGTCAGGGATTACCTTCATACAAGCAGTGTTAAAGCTCAGATTATTGAGCAGGATCATCCTGAGAGAAAGGGATGTAACTAAGGGTATCATCTGCATAAAAATATACTTCAGCATCATATATTAGATATTACCAAGTAATGGAAAGAACCACTTCAATATGAAACTACTGATTCTTGTGTAGTTTCAAGGTCAGTTCCACTGCAACGACTATTTCAAGTATTTCACAGAGAAACAGAGATTGCAAATGATCAACAGTTGTTAAAGAAATCTGGGATGTGATGTATTTTCTGATTATTGTTGTTTTGTATAAATGTGTTCTCAGTGCTGGGCTTTCTTGGGAAGAAAATCCAGAGACGTACAATTCTAGTTTCTATAAGCGAAGTTTGGACAATGATTTGTACATCTTCACACCAAAACCATACCCTAGAGAAAATTGTGAGTAAAAGCCAACATGCGTGCGTGTGTGTGTGTGTGTGTGTGTGTGTGTGTGTGTGTGTGTGTGTGTGTGTGTGTGTGTGTGTGTGTGTGT
>JBAJHX010000002.1:6817141-6827639 GCA_037176925.1 Amniataba percoides | reverse complement strand
GTGTGTGTGTGTGTGTGTGTGTGTGTGTGTGTGTGTGTGTGTGTGTGTGTGTGTGTGTGTGTGTGTGTGTTTTCCTGTATCTCTATGTATATGCATATACTTTTTAGACTATATTTTCACTCATTATTCTTCTTGCAGCAAGTGACGACTCAATCCTGGTGAGCAGAGCAGTAAACATCAATATTGATGATATCACACTCAAACCAGCTGGTAAGGACACACACTCACACACAACGAGAGAGAGGGGGGCTTATATTAACACATGTATACTCCTCGTTTCTCAAGTTGTCTCTCTCAGTCTGCCACCTACACATAGATGCTCTCACACTTACAGCTATGTGTCTTATTTACACATCTATAGCCTTAACCCTGTTAATGGCTTTATATCTTCTGACACACACACACACAGAGCTCTCATTTACAGTTGCTACTCCTCGTTTGTCTGTTTCTCCCTCTCCCTCTGACATATACACACAAACATGGTCACACAAACCACATATCAAGTTGTCTGGTCTCCTGTGATCCTTGGCCAAGTTTGCATTTTCTAGGTTCAGAGAGTAAAGTTGACAAAAAGGTCCAGTATGATCTAAGATGTCTGGCTTTTGTGTTTGATCCCAGTGGTTGGCGTGAAGTTGGACATTCGTGCCTTTATGGAGAGCTTCACCAACATCACATGGAGGATGGATGTGAGTAGATTGTATCTCCATGACACATGCGCGCGAGGGCACAGCCTTGATCCAGACGATGACGTTTCATTTTTCTTTCTGCTTCGCTGTCTTTTCAGTGCATGGACGAGATCTGTGGCTGCAGGCTAAACGATGAGGTAGGAGGTTTTATTGCACAGTTTCACATTTTCACCTGATATTTTTGGATAACACTCGCGAGCGTGCAACACTGGTTAATTTGTATGTGATTACAGAACGTAGACTGTTACATTCTGGATGATGGGGGCTTCCTGGTGATGACCAATCAAGATAGCGAAATTGATCAGGTAAACATTTTACTCTCACCCATGATACTAATAGTAAATTGTGTTTCTAGGTTCTCAGAAATATGTATGAAATGTTCCTAGTGTATCTTGATTATTACAACCACTTTCAAATAAGCCATACATTATTATGGGTTTATAACAGCTTTATCAAGAGTTAATCAATTATCCACTCATGCTTTATACATCAGGGATAAGTAACTGATGTGAACAAATATTGAGCTGTAAAAAACTGTGTTAATCGATACTGTCTGGTAATAATGCAGGCATAACTATTGGTAATCTAGTAAAGTTTTGTTTGGTTGTTTTCTTTACAATAATCTATTAAGTCTACAGTTTTATTTGTTAGTCTTTAAAAAATGGTTTTAGTTGTCAAGTAATTTACAACTTATTTATGACTTGATAATAAATATATTCATATTCAGCCCTTCATTAATTTTTTTGCACATCTAATTGATATATAAAGTAATAGCAGGTTATTTCTATAACATTAATAGATGTTGCTATTAGTTATAAATGTAATATAAAGGATTCCTTATGAGACAGTGGATCTATATTTGTGTCATGTTCGCTGCTCTAATTCTGAAAAATACACACATTTATGGTAATACTGATATTAATACCTTTTCGATCATTCCCATATTCATATTTTAGGACTCTATATATATTATATATTGTGGGATATCAATTCATCTGATCAGTTTCCTGAGTCTGCCATCTGCAAGAAAGAATTAAACCGTTTTCTGAATTCCAACTGAAGGTCCTCTCACTGACCTCTGTCAGAGCCTTCATCCACATCTCATAATCTTCACTAGTCTAGTGTAGTCTTGACTTAAAACATTTTTTGATTAACTGCCTACACTGAACTTTTATGCTCAAAATTCATTCAGCAACTACACAGTTTTACCAATAATGTTGGATTATCTATCAAGTCTTTTAATCCTGAACCAGATCCAGTTTGTCTTAAGGGTGTTGTAGTGCTTTACAATTCAACTCATCTTTATGTATTATTAACAGATGCACACGTGTACAGTAAGAGCACACTTTTGCCCCGCTCCGTGTTACACTATGTTAAATGCTAAGAGCGGGCCCCTGCTGTCATCTGAGTAAATGTTTTTTCATGCGGCCTCGGCTCCTTCCTAATCAGGGCTGGGTGTGCTCTGGATAAATCAGTCGCCCTCTGAAGTTTGGCAGCGGCACTAAAACCCCGGGGCCCGAGGCCTTGTTTGGAGAAGGCTGTGTGCCCTCAATCATATTTCCTACAGGAGCAAAGTTTCTCTCCCTCTGTAAGCTTCTCACTTTCTCTCCCTCTTTATGTCTCTCTCTCTCTCTCTCTCGTTCTGTTTCTTTCTTTCTCTGAAACCCTCGGGGAGTCTGCAGCCAACAGGCCTGTGACTGTTAATTCATTATTTGTGTTATTGCACAGGGAAAGGGGAGAAGGCTCCCTTTGCCTTATAGATTGGAAGATTTATATGTCCTTTGGCTGTTAGACTAAAGAGGAATGGATATGTGGAGGACGGCTTGTTAACGGTGACCTTACAAAGTGGAAGGAAAGGGATAGTTTGCATTTCCTCATGCACACCAACACACACTCATGCACATCTTTCAGCACACACACATAGATGAGAACTACCTACTGTACATACTCCCTCTTGGATACACAAGTAGTTAAACACTCCCATGCACACGGTCACGTCACACCTCTGAGATGCCGAGACAAACTACTTCCTCTTAGGAGGAATTTATGGCTGGTTGGTGGACTGTGTTAATCAGATTATACTGAAGTCCATCATCCTGGTTTGAGGATGATTTACTGAGTGTGTGTGTCTGTAAATTCACTGTGAACACTTTAAACGCAACACATTCTAGGACTGTATTTGTGCATGTGTTTTACATATATTTAACAATGGTGAGTTAACAGTATAAAAGTGTTTTAAGTGCTCCGTAAATTAAAAACAACCTCGGTCAGTAACATTGACAATGTGCATTTTAAAGGTTTTCTGCTCAAAGAAAGGGTTTCTTTGACCCATGTTACCTAAATGACTTCCACTGTGAAGCTGTTCGGTCAGGTACACACTAGTCGTCTGCTATATTAATGGCTGAACGGTTGGTGTACTTTAATGTTTGCTCATGAATATAAACTGCTTGGAGATGCTTGAATCTGCTTGATCTGTAATTTTTAGACTTCATCTGAAAAACTGCTTACAAGTGACTAGAAGTTTTTTGAACTACTCTAAAGAGAACTGACTTGCAATAAAGTAGACTATATACTGTAGCTGTTATTCTGTAATGTAGTGATTTTGGCAGATTGAAGATGCCACTTCCATATCTGTACAGTCAATATGAAGCCGATGAGCGCAGCATAAAGACTTGGTATACTAGCAGGCTGGCCCATTAGCACCTCTAAAGCTCACTAATTAAATATCCATATTTAGTTTGTTTAGTCCCTACAAAAATGAAGTGCAAAACTGACAAATTTGCTGTTCTATGCCGGCTATGAGCCAAACTTTTTCTTGGCCCGGGAGCAGAACCTTCCTGGAATCTCTGCTGGTTGCATGGTGCAATTACTTTTGTCGCCTTGGGACAATCTTCAGGCCCCGTGTCAAAATATAATTAAATTATATATGTTTCATCATTTTTGGAGAGGCTACATTTAAATGGCTCAATGCTGCAAAAGTGCATTTTCATTTTCTTCCCTCTGTCCATAGATCGGGCGTTTCTTTGGCGTCATCGACCCCATCATCATGAAAAACCTTCTCAACTCGTCCCTCTTCAACTTGAAGAAGACATTCGACTACCAGGCGCTCTGTGACCCCAAGAAAGAGAGCAAGACGGCTGCAGGCCTGCGATCCGTCTACGTGGTGAGTTACATAAGCCAGAGACCATTCACACACAACCTACCACACTCACACACACACAGAGCCACCCACATGTGGTCACATGTTTGCACATTTTGATATCCACACTTCGACTTACTCATTTCCCTGCATGCACCACACAGACAAATTCAAATGCACATGCAGCCATTCGTAGCTCTACCTGCTCGCTCGCACACTTGCACAAACGCACACACAGAAACGCTCTCTCACCGGGGAGCCATAAATCTGGATGAAGCAGATGAGAAGGGAAGCAGAGGGTATGGTGAAAGCGTTAGAGTGGGAGTTGCAGTAACAGTAACAGGATTAGGTGGTCTAGCGTGCTTGGCTAACACACAAAGTGATGTAGAAAGAGGCACTGTTTTCCGTCACTTACAAAACATACAGCTTACAGCGAAAAGATGCAAAATGTACACAGGCGGTGATGCTGATGAATTCCTGAAAGGTCATTACAGGTAGCGGTAATGCACTGATAGCTAAGAAAGAGGTTCAATCAGCCGTAGGTATTCGCAGAAATTCCCCTCACTGATAGACTCGATAGATTTCCCGACTTGGGCCGCACATGTGTACGGCACGCTTGAGTGACCAAGGTGAGATGAAAGGTGCAGACGTCTTCTGATCAAAGACGCTGTCAACAGCCGGCGATGCCTCTGACACGGTCAGTTGAGACTCCTCGATGACTCAACACGCCATCAACTGAGGGGAGAGGATACAGCAGTGATTCACCAAAACAAGGCCCTCGCATGCTAAGCATAATCAAAGCAGCATGTTGGGCCTTTGATTCAAACCGTGTGCTGCTTTGTTTTCTCGCTGCTGCTTTGTTTACATATTTATGCCCGCATCTGTTGAGGAGGATTGTGTTCTAATTTCCTCTGAGAGGGAAGAAAATAAGATCTCTGGCTGGACCTTTTTGGTCTTTGTGCCGGGCAAAACTGGACAGTCTGCAGTGTGTAAACACAAGCAGGATGTTCCGATTGGCTCAACGAGCTTAAAATGATTTGTTGGAGGATTATTATAGACTTGATTCACTTTTTTTCCAATATTAATTCATATTTTGTTTGTCTCCCTCAGCCCACAATTGCAGATATTTTGAATTTAGGATGGTGGGCGACAGCTGCAGCCTGGTGAGTCCTTTGTTTCTGAACTTTTTTTTTTTAATATGGTTGACATTAGTGTCAGGACCCCCACCCCCCTCCCCCCCATATGATTAATAACAAAAATATACACTGTAAAGACCAGAATATAAGTCCTGAAACCCAGATCCTAATGGAAAGCAGGCAAGGATGGATTTGTTCCTCTAAAACGGGACATATAGCATCTGCTTAATAGCTGAATTGTTCCCAGGACAGTCAGCATTCCACCAAAGCTCCTCCTGATTTATTGATGCATTAGCATTTACACAGATTATTTATTGTAGATTATGTTCCAGTGAATCCAGACATTTTTCATCTTTGGAGTTTGTTTTCGCTCTTAGGTCAATACTGCAACAGTTACTGGTCAGCTTCACATTCCCCAATTTCCTGGACGCAGGTGAGTTCCTGTCAAATTGACACAGAGAAAATAAAAGTGCTTTGAGGTTTTAATAAGTTTTTTTTGTGATATCGTAGCGGCTCTGGGTGGTCTATAGTGCCTCATTATGGGAGTAAAATGGTAAATGATAGTTTTTTTTAGCTACTTTGCCAAGACCTTAAAAGATGTTGAACACACTATTTTCAAACTGTTTCTTTATCACGAGATTCTTGTGCAATACTCACCTCATGCCAAGAACATGTAGTGAGCAACAATATTGTTCATAGGAACAGTTGAACACTCATTCATCTTCAGAGCATTTCATGCATAAAAGATGTGTCTCACATGAGCCAGGCCGTGCGAATGTGGAGCTGTGTGCATGGTGTTTTTTCTGTGTGGACACAAATGTGCTATTAGAAAAACACAGATTAACAACAGATCCAGCACAAACCCAAACACCACGTCTCGCTTTGTTTACAGTTTTGTATGCCATGTACGAGGTTGACACTTGTTAAAGGATCGGCTCATCCAAATTATGTGAAAAACGTGTTTTCTGTCCTTTCTGTTTTTCTGAAATATCCATTAATAAGTTTACTGCCACCTACAAGTATCTTTTAACAGTGTGACACTCTGATGTTACTTAATGTTTGAGTCTTGTGTCAGAATTTTATTGTGTGTCCTTCCACAGCCGAGATGGATGATGATGGATCAGATGCCATGCAGAAAGAGGTCTGCATCACCGAGCAAACTCAGTACTACTTTGACAGTGACATCCTGTCTTCTGATGCCAAAATCGACTGTGGAAACTGCACCAGGTAAAACTATATACTGCTTCCCAATGGTATGCACACGCTCACAGAGTGTAGCTGCGGTCCAAACGCTTTCCCTGACCTGCAGTGATTCCTTTGCATCCATGAGACACAAATGAAGTCCCCAGAGGTGGCACTGAGAGAGGGCTGTAAAAATTCACATGCCATGAAGGTGAAGTCAAGTCACTAGTGTGGACCACCGTCTTGGCATGTTCTTGTGTGTGACTCTGTGCGTGTATGTGTGTGCGTACACCATTTTAAGGCCCCCTCGTGCCGGCTAATGGAGTGCCTGCCCGCATGCCGCGCGGCGTTCCTGCACATTAGCCGCGCACACGTTTCTTTTTAACGACCGCCATAAAAAAAGCAGAGAAAATCATTTGTGCACCAGCGACATGTGGGTTTCAGTAAAGGTCTTGGAGGTGGGGTGGCACCGCAGGTTTGTGTCCCCTTAGGAATAAAAGCAGTTAGGAGGCTTGATTGAGTGAGCCACGGTGTGCTTTTCATTGTGTTTGGAGTTGTGTTAAAAATTACAAGGTTTCTGGACGTGGCCATGTATGAGAAGTAATGAAAGCATCAGAATCAAAAATCAGTGTGTCTCTCTTTCTTATCCTTCTGGTTGAATGCAGTGAAATTTTATCTGTCTTTCCCAGACTCGTCAACAGTGTCTCCTGTGTTTCTTGCATGTCTGCTCTGCTCCAGGATGTACCATGCCGAGAAGCTGCCCAAGACGAACCTGGTCTTTGTCATTGCTGATGCAAAAATCACCTGCTCCTCCTGCGAGAGAAAGCCAATAATACAGGATGAACAGGAGTGTATCCTTCTTTTTTTTTAACCCAAAGCAGCCATCATCTTTCACAGAGAATGAACACATGATTCAGTGAACAGATGTTTAAAAATTCTATTTTTCTGACAAGATAATCGTGGATGGATGCTGATTATGACGTGTAGCTTTTAGCAGATGTCTCCACCACTGACAGCTGAAAAGGAACTTTGGATAAACAACTAAATGTTCTTTCTTCAAGATCCTCTAAATGGGGTTGTTTCCCTTTATTATTTTATTCTCACCATTCATCACTCCCTCATTTACAACTTCCAAATCCCTCAGCCTTAATCATGAGAGGGCATTTCCGCAGTAACTGACATTTAAAAATTGGCCCAGAATTCAGACATGCCTGAGACGGGTTGTTCTCTGTGTCTGTGAGGCAGATGGTAATGTGGAATAAGTGTCCTGAATAGCTTACAAACAAATGATGTTCTCTGAAACACACAGGGCTGTGGTTAATTATGAATTAAGCCTCTCGGAAAACACAATGGCTGAAAATGATTGCTATGTCATTGAGGTATTGAGCAATGTGCTTGAAATCCAAAAAAACAACAACTTTCTTTTAATGGTTCTTCTATAATTGCACTGTCTGCTTTTATGTCCGAGTGATTTTCCACAGTAATCAGAGTCTACTGAAAATGTACTGTTTGTTGCTGATATTACTGAATCACCCAGAAACTGTGTGGTATTCCTGACTTGACTCGTGCAGCTGATGGTCCCGATGCCTGTGAACTGGCTCAGAATCCTCGGTACAGGAAAGGGCCTGCAGTCTGTTTTGATAACACTGAGAACGTAAGTCGCTTCCATCAGAGCCTTCGATTGAGAACAACTTAAGCTTCGCAGTTCTGTTTGCTACCGTGCGGGTGCTCTGTGTAGGGTTTCATGTATCACTGCTGCTTTATTTTCACCTCATAAGAATTAAAGCAGTTTTGCAGAAAATCCAGCCTTGAATTCAGAAAAGGCCTTTCAAATTCAGGTTCATGCCCTAAAGAGGTTTTTGGGTTTCACTGTTAAAATGATTTGAGTTTATCAGAAAGGAGGACTAAATTCTGCTTACAGCATACAGGATAGAGCATCAATGAGTACTTGTAGTAGTAATCCCAAAAAATCCCCAAAAATTAAAGCTGCATTCATGGAATTTTTGGGAAAACACAACACTGACTCATAACTATTTTGTGCTTGTTTTGTAGAGTTGTTGGCCATTTATAAGTAACATTTACATTTATTTGAAGACATGTATGAGTCCACTTGGCGAACGGTAGTCTAACAAATATTGACAGTAAGCTATGTTCAGAAACTAACTTGTTAACTTTGTGTGTCTGTTGTCTGGTGCTGGAAATGATTGATTAGAGTAGCTTTAAAGCTTTAAAACTATCTGAAACACTGCAGGCTGTGATTTCAATGAAAAGTTCAACTTTTAAATAAATCTTTAACTGGTCAGACTGTAATAAATAAGGTCAAACAAATCAGAAATTAACCAGCATTAAGGAAAGAAATACTGTGCATAAAAGTGTTAAGGAGTATTATTAATGATAATAGTCTCTTGATGATAATAATGATAATTATAATAATGATTACGATTATTGTTAATGTTATCAAGGTAAATGTGATAGTTTACTGTAGTGTAAATGTTTATGTGATCCAGCTCTGACCCCAAAGACACTGCCTTTGGTTTTGTTTCCAAATGTATACTCCAGATGACACAACTTGATCTGTTTTGACATTTCACCTGGAAAATAACGGGTAGCAACAGCAGCGTATTAGGGACCAATAAAAAATTAAGCAAGGATTTCAGTCAGCACTTTAAAAAAAAAGTTGTGCTTTTAGCCTCACTGGCTGGAGCCCAAAAACCTTAAGCTGCACTCCTGATATGGAAACAATATATCAGTAAAGAAATTCTACCCATGGCACCTTTCCATCACTAATATCTTTACATGGTGCATGTCATTTCTTTCTTGTGCTTTTGCAATCCCTCGAAAGCCGTGTGCACGCAGATTTCCCACGCAAAGACAAACAGTCGGCTGTTGCTCGACTATGAATAACTAAGCCAAACAAACATTTTTATGAGCAGCGCAGAAGCTCTGCGTGTGAAACCTCTGTGCTTGAATGCTCTGTTTGTTTTCACTCTATAGTCTTTTTCCAGTGTCAAAGTTTACCGGTCTTATGAATTAATTCTTATGCCTGCACTGTCTTGCACATACACGCACTCACATACACACAGACATCCACTCGCCTTTCTCCCACACTCATGTCTCACAAGTGAACGCATCTCGTCTTGTACTGCTGTATCTGAACTAATTTTTCTTGCTTTTTCTGCTTGAATTTGCTTTATAACTTCTTGATAACTGTGTGGACCTTTTTCTGCATGATTCTCTCTCTCTCTCTGTTTTCTCTGTTTCCCGCTCTGTGATTGGCTGTTGATGGTTAGGATGAGGCCATGTGCCGACGGAGCGCAGGCTCCCCATTGGCTTCCTCTCTGCTCATGTTACTGCTGCCACTGTTCATGTGCTGTCTCGGGTCAGTCCCATAACGCTAGCTGTCGCCTCCATTAACGTCATCTTCCCATCAGTCTTTGGCTCACACCTCTCACCCTCTCTTTTTCCTGGTTTTTCTATTCTGTGTGTTTTTCTCCCCTTATCTCCCTCTCCTTTTTTCACACCTCTGTTTTAGCTTTGTTCCACTATTTTATGTCTTTTTCCATCGTTTTCCTACTCTTATCTTTCTCACCTGTCACTCTGTCTTACGTTCTACCACCATCTGTCCTCACCTCCCCCAAAACTCGCCCCACCGTCTCTTTCTGTCTCCCTCCAGCATTTTCTCCATCTCACCTGACTTTGAACTTCAAGCCATGCTCTGCTGTATCTTTCCCCATCTATCATTATCCGTCTCAGACAATAGACGCTGGCGTCCATCACGGCTGACACCTGGTTGCCGATGTAGCCAGACGCCAGCCAAAACAGACCACTCACTTGTCATTTGTGAGACGTTTTGCGAGTCTCTTTTAATGACTCTCGACTTTCTCCAAATCAAGGCGAGACGTTCCTTCACTTCTGCCTCTCCAGATGCTCAGCATACAGAGAGCGACAGTATCAGTTTTGGTCAGACACAATGGCTCAAAGTTTTCCACTCAAGTATAAAAAAGACATTTTGAAGCTTTTTTATATTTCCTGACCTCTCGTTTGATCCCTGCATATTTCCGGTTGACCTGTTTTCAACAGCCCCACACCCTGTTACTTAGTGTTACCAACACGCACGTCAAGCTTTCTGTTGCCATTCTGCCTTAAAAAGTGAGTTTAAGCTGGCAAAATCAACTACTGCTGGATAAAATTACCTCTGACAGTGACAGATTTTAACAATTCATCCCAAGAATTGGTTAAAATACAGTTTTTTTGTTTTTTAATATTTTAATCAGCTGATTTTTATATGAGAATTTGACAATCCATGTAAAGTGAAAGATAGTTCACATGGTGTTTTAAGTGTGATAAACATGTAA
>JBAJHX010000002.1:6786794-6817041 GCA_037176925.1 Amniataba percoides | reverse complement strand
TTTTTATATGAGAATTTGACAATCCATGTAAAGTGAAAGATAGTTCACATGGTGTTTTAAGTGTGATAAACATGTAAGATCAGACTGTTATTTCATTCTCACATGATGCTCTTTGGCTGCTTAGCTTATGTAGTTACATTTTTAACAGAAAACCATTTAGGATGAGAACCTAAGGTTGCTGGATTTACTTGAACACAAACACTCTGAAATCCAGTCGAGCACCAAAGGGCCTCTAAACTCCAACAGCTTTCATGGCCGACTTCCACCGTGTGGTCTCAAATGGGAATTTTTTTATTTTACGTAACCGGTAACCCCACAAACTAATGTAGTTGATTTGCCAGACATGCTAATGATGGCAGATTATGTTACGGAGACAAACACACCAATGTTTAACCAAATTCTTCCCAGTTGTTTTTGTATTTTGGGGATTTTGAAAGTAAAGGAAAAAGACCATCCAAACTAAAAAAAAAAAAAAAAAAAAAGAAATACAGAGTACCACTTTTATTCAAAGAAAAGCTTGATAGGTTTGCTGTGTCTGGTTATGGTTGCTATGCTGGATAAGTGCTGTGTGGGGGAGGGGTTTAGTGAACAGTCAGTTGAAAAATGTTCCATGTGGTGGCTTTAACCATCAATAACTTCACTTTATTCCTCCCTCCATGCGTGCTAACAGGAGGAGGACCCTGACTGTGGCGGGGCGTCCGGCTTGAGTTCCTCCCTTTGGCTGACGGTGGCCCTTCAGCTGATGCTGCTCTGGCTTTTGACTGGCTCCAGACACCACGCCATCCCATCATGACCTTTTTGAACATCACGATCACACCTTCTCTGTCTCTTCCTCCCTCTTCCCTCCACCTCCTCCGTTATCTCCAAAAATGGCAACCAGCATGCAACGCTGCCACTGAAATGACAAACGACCAATGAGAAACGCCTGTAACAAAAAAAAAAACAAAACAAAAAAAAACAACCCGTGAGCTCCTGCCAGTTTCCTGTTTTGATACCTTCATTTTCAGGGGTGATTTCACCAGGTGCAAGAATACAGGTGGTGAACGAAGTGTATATTGGAAGATTGATTGCAGATTGATTGAAGATTTGTTTGAATGATAAGAAAGTCGACCCGCACCCGCCCTTCATCCCTTCAATGATCCCCGCCGGCTGAGATTAGAGGAATCCAGAGATTCATTTTCATTGGTGACTTCTGAACTTTCTCTGACTTGATGTTATTGATGAAAGCGATCGGCCTGCCTTATAGTATCAGAGGGAATTGAGTCACCATGTGGAGGTGGGGGGGACATTGAAGTTTATTGAATATTGTTTATTGAAGATGTTGAGCAGTTTTACCCACCACTGCCAGAAACAGCGCTGCCTTTTGCAAGCGTCTAATTTATTTTGAATTGATTTGCGGTGGCTAGTTATTAGGTATTTATTGTTTTGTGGTTGAAAGTTCAGCTGAGATTGCAGTAACAGGTGCCAAACTGTTACGTCATGTGCTCAAGCCCTTCGTTTGCCTCCGTTGGCTTGCTGATAATAACGGTTTTTAGATAGCACTATCCAGAACCTTTTCACAGTGTCTCCAGGGGTGAGCGCGATGCATCGTCTTTACTTTCGACCCCGGTGTTCTTTCATGTAGATACTGTATTTGCAGTGTGGAAATCATGATCATTGTTTTGTTTTATGCACAGAAACCAACCTTTCAGCTGCCACAGAGCGCCTGCTTCTGAGTGTACGGATTTTAACCTTGTAGCTCATCATCTAACCATCAACCCCGATCAAGAGTGGTACATTTTCTGGATTTCCCGCCTTGGATTGCTCCAATGAAAACTTTGTTGCCATAGTGCGCATTAACCAATCAGGGTGAGCCTGGACAAAATCTCTCCATGTGCCATGTGGACTGTGTGACTCGGACGAACCCTTTAGCTTTTTAGACTGTGGCTACTGAACGGAAAGAAGTGTAGTATTTATTTGTTTTACTATTTATTCGTCATTTGAATGAGCAGCTGGACAGCATGCTGCTGTTTGTTTTATCACCACCACTGAAGAAAACTGAGGATATGAGAATTTGTGAATTGACATTTTGGTCAACGGAACGGGAAAAGAGTGCATTTGTATTCTCTGCTGTCACTTTTTAAATTAAATGACTACTATCTGCACTGCAGTTCAAAGTGCAGCTGTTATTTGTCTTTATAGTTTGATCTCGTGACTGAAGAATAACCTCTATCTCTATGTAGTAGTGGGTTCCCTCTTGCAGTTCATTATGTGGTTTGATATCACTCGCAGACGTTATCACTGCAGTCAGTCCGTGCTCATGATCTTATCTACTGCTGTATTTCATTTTCTCCAATAGAAGTTCGTCTTGTTTCATTTTGTGTGCCTTCTTTTGTCATAAGTCACACGTACAGAACAGCCCAACTTAAGTGTGAACATTTCTAGACGATATTTTGTAAATGGTTTCATTTCATTGAATCAATTGAGGCAAAAAAAAAAAAAAATCTGCCAAACTAACAGATAACAGATTTCACAGGACCAAATCTTGACTTTTAAAGCCACTCAGTGCAATAGAGATGATAAATCAGCAGGGGTAAATAACTAATTATTAATTTCAGGAAGAGAATATGAATCCATCTGGAATTAATGAGTACGAAATTACACAGTGTGTTTTTTGTCATTGATTTATGTGTTTACACAGGATTCAAAGATTCAAATAGGAAATAACGTGTCAGGAAGAAGAAACTTGACTGTGATTGATGTAAAAACAAATCTTTAACTGTTTAATATAAAAAGCTATTTTGACTTAAAACAGCTGCACTTGGCTGTTTGTTTGGCGCTGCTTTTAATAAGTAATCCCGCTATCTGATCATTACTTAGGTGTCTGGTGGCTTCAGATTAAAAAAAAAAAAAATCGCATGTTAAAGTTATTCACATGTAGATTGTGTCTGAAACCTCATTAGTTCACAGAGAAGACAGAAAGCTGCCAGAACAGTGAGCATTATGCTAAAACTGTTCAGTGATGTCAGACACTTTAAAGAGGGTGCACTCCATTGTTTGATCGCCTAATAGGACCCACAAATCACCAAACGTCTTTCTAACTCTCTGTCAAACATTTTTCATTTCAGCTGTGTTTCAAAACATAAACAGAGGAAGTCATTTTGGGATTTTTGGCGACGTTACTTACACCGCTGAAACAAAACCAGGGAGTGCATCTTTTTATAAGAGCCTAATGTATAAACACTGACGCATGTTTGCAGGAAACTACTTAAATTCTGTGGGGAAGCAAAAACCCACAGAGACTAAGCTGTGTGCACCGCATTACCGCTGGCATTCGCCTCTTACCCTCTGCAGGCTTGTTTTAATTGCTGTTGCATCAAACTGAACAATGTCAGTTTTTATATTGTAAGCATTCGTCCAAGTCACATCAAGGAGTGCTTGTTTGTCCGTCTCATTTTGTGGCGAAGCTCCGCCACCATTATCATAACTTCCCGAGTGGTCTGAGGTGCACTTTTTACTGTCGATGTTTTCCTCTATCTTAAACTATAACCTTCCAAAAAAAAAGACAACAATGTGGTGAAACTAACAATGGTATTTATGCTCCTCATTTACTAACACTCAAGAATATCAAGTGCCATATAGGACTCTCTTATTCTCTTGTGGAGAAACCTATTATCGTAATATAACATTTATGCAATTTACCAAGGCAAGATGTAAGTCTCATAAATTGTTTCCCTGTGCTGCATGGTAGAGGCTGACAATTTGATTTTTATTTTATTTTTTTTAAACATATCCAGTGTGCTCATGCTTTAGCGTGTAATGTTGGGAAACATAATATTCTGGGTGTCAGGCATTTGTTCATGAAATGATATGGTATGATCAGCTATTACTGCCTTTCTCTTGGGGTGACAGCATTTGGCTCCACCCTGGCCTGGCTCAGCTGGGGGAAGGGAACCTGACTGGCCAGTGTGATGTTTGAATGCACTACTCGATCTGTCTGATTGGCTCAAGCCATGTATGATTCACTGTTATTTAAGGGCCATACCAGTGATTTAGCACGCTAGCCGTGCGTCTCCGGGGATGGCAGTGTCGGTCGGTAATTTGATTTATGACGAAATATCTGCAAAGCTAACAACATTTCCATCAGCCTCAGCTGCACTTTGTGGTAAAAACAGGGGGAAAAAGACGAAATGTTTGCCAGCTAACTCACTAAGCAAGGATGGAGAACATGATAAACATCTGCTTAATCTGTTAGTATTGTTATTGAGCATTTAGCTCAAAGCCTCACAAGCAAATTCCAGAAGCCTCGCATGCAACTTTGAGGACTGATAATTGATATCTGATTGAAGTTGAAATTAAATAAAAAAACAAGTGTCTGCCTGTAAATTAAGAAATAACCATAATGATAAGATATGAGGATACCTACTCAAAGGAAAATACTGGTATGGTCACTTTGGGCAGGGATGTTTATTGTAGAGATGTAAAAGGAGTGAAAATACACACCACTTTAAATGTCCCAACTGGATGCTTTTAGAAATGCACAGAAAATACTGGAGAACGAACATGAGCTCCATCCTTGTCCAGATGATCCATCCTACTCTTAAGTGCTAAAATCAGATGCTGTCGCCTCAGGAATAATATACTCTCGATGTGATATGAAGTGTTTTTGATTCTGTTGGTGCTCTCTGTATGGATCGTGTGGGGTGGCCTTTTTAATTTCTGAAGTCTTGAGGACTGCTTAACGTGTGTGTTTTTTTTGTGTGTCTCTTACCTTGCTGTCACTCTGTGGCAGACGATTGGCGGGCCTGTCAGTCGATCTCTCTCTGCCTCTGGTTTTAAGGCAGGCCCTCGATGGAGGCGTCCACCAAGCCGCCCCTCGTCAGACTCGGCTCTTTGAGGGTCTTGGTGGGCCTCTCTGTCAGTCTCCCTCGATTGTGCTTTAATATGTTACACTTTAGTGGAACTTGATTCTCCAGAATCAGTCGTGTAAAAATTTGTACAAAATCGATGTTGTTCTCAACAAAAAGAAAAAAACGGACAATGTTTATAATCCTGGGGAAGAAAAAAAAATAACGTGTTTATTCATGTGCAAATAAGGTATATTCAGAATAAAAGTTTATGATTACTATCTGTTGCATTGCGTTTGGAGTTCTGGCTGATGTCCTTTTCTAGCAAAATCTCCCTGTTTTTTTCCACAGCGGATCAGATTTCTGTTACGAACTTTTGTCACATTGCCAACACACATTTCCCATCCAAATGTGTGTGAGAATGAGAAGGAAGCACCCTGAGTCTGTTCTCCCAGTGTCTAGCCAACATCAGAAACTGACGTCCAGCCAAAATCAACACCGCGTAGGAAAAGAAACGGTGGAGGCGCAGGTCGAGCCACATCTCTCTACAACACTGAATTTGGCTCAAGGACACGTCCATTAACAACGACCCGTAATGTTCTCTGGTCATAAATTTACAATAATTCCTGTTTTCCCTATTGCATGTTGATCAAATGGTAAGTGACTTTCTCGTTAGCGCAGCCTGCTTTACACTTGAACCTGAAACCAGCTGTGCTCAAGCCCAGATTCTTAGAGCCACTATTCCTCACTGCCCCCCAAAGACAAACTACAGGCTCATTTTACGCTTTATTATGGACGTTAAAAACTAACCCTAGTTCTATATGGTATCCTGAAAGCTCCGTGAAGAAAAACTAAATTCCTTCAGGTGCTCGGGGACATTTTAAATGAAACCAATTACAGCGTCTTTAGTATTTAGTTTTAATAAAAAATGGCCTTTATTGTTGGTAGCACAGCTGGTGAATGACTATACGGAGACCAATAATATGAAATTACATATTTTACAACTTTAACCAAAACTCTGTGAAACTGCCATTTTAGGAAAGTATGATTTAATCGCCTCCGTGAAGAAACTGAACACCAATCGAAAATATAATTTATCAACATCGTAATGCAAATAAATTACACAGTACGCTTCCTCAACCATCTTGAATTTTGACTCATACATAAAGGCTGTTACATTTTGCTACCATGGCATATTTCTCTCCATGTGTAATCTCCGTTTTTACTGCATTCTCTCTCCTAGAGTGAATATTGCATGAAAGATTTATCATCATGCTAAAAACCATGTTTTCCGGGGACAGCACCCTGCCTTTCTTGGACTCAACTTTTTTTTCTTCCCCCCCTCCCCTTCCTCTCCAAAAGTGTTATTCCTTGTCTGTCATGGATGAGTTGCGATGTCAACAGCACACGGTGGATTTCCTGCCAGAGGCTCTGGATTTCGCGTCTGGCAACAAGATGACCCAGTCGGTTTACACTGAGAGGTCACTCCTGTTGTGTTTTTGATTGTTATCCTAAGTCTTTGGGCTTGTGTCTCTCTGTCACTGATTGATATCTGGCCTGAAGTCCTGTAAGTAAACGGCTTCTTGAGTAAATACGAAAAGTTTATTATGTGAGTAATTACGTTTGTAAGTATTACCAGTCATCTCATTACACCGCAGATTTGTTTTTTCTAAAATGGGCTTTCCAAGGAGTATAGAAATGGTGTCGCATGTCATTTTTGCACCAGAGTGAAGCTTTAAGTGCTTAAAGACAAAATGGGATCCCATATGCTTGACCAGGAGTGGTCACATAGTGTAGCTCACTGCATTTGTATGCATTTGCTGCTCTCCCCCTCTCCTCAGCTAATGCTTACTCTCGCATTCCTCGCTGTGCAAGATGAAGAAGATATGGTTTTCTGCATTTTCTCCTCCTTTTCCGTGGAAGCGATCCTATAGTATGACTGGTTTTGGATTATTTAAGAGCACTTTGTATGCAGACCAAACCTGTTTTGTGCCCGCAGACAAAGCCAGTTGACTAACGCTGAGAAAATGATGTTTTTGCACAGACGCAGGCCACAAAGGATCCAGTCGGATCCTGCTTATTGGGAATAAAGAACAACTTTGAAAATTGCGGTCATAAAAAAAAATCAGGCATCCAAAGCCTCAGCCGACAACAAAGAGCAAGGATGAGACCACCAAGGCATTGTTGAGGTTTTGGTTTGCCTCCACATCTCCTGTCGCTTGGCTCTTCTGTGTAATTTTTAAGGTCGTTACTTTGACTTTGTGCTTTGGCTGCGAGTAATCACCCAGGTCCCAAATGAAGTTCGTACCCTTTCATTTGAATTTCAAACACCTCATAAAGGCGTTTGTTTGGCCTGGACTCAAAACCCAATCACAACTCCTGTAATAGATATCTTGTGATACTTATAAGGCACAAAGGGATCTCATTTCAGGGAGGCTGAGGCTGATATGTTTAGCATATCTTGTTCTTCCCCCCAGAATTAGGTTTTTCACTTTACCTCTCTGGCGGCGGTGCATTGGTTAGCACTGTTGCCGTTCTGGAGTTGAACCTGATGCCGTGGGCCTTTCTGTGTGGAGTTTGTATCTTCTGCCTGTGCCTACACAGGTTTCCTGCTGTGATTGATGGGCGACCCGACCAGCCCGCTCCCCGCCTTTCGCCCAACGGCAGCTGGGATTGGTTCCAGCCTCCTGCGACTCTCAGAAGGATAAGCAAATAAGAAAATAAGAAATTCTGTACCCTGAGGGTCAGCCGTCAAATGCATGCAACTCCTTATGCTCTTATGTTTTTTTAGATATTAGATTACGATGAAGGAGATTACAGTAAGGGTCCAGCATTCTTTCATCATGCATGAAGGCGGTAAGCCGCTCCAGGAAGCCTGCAGTCTCAGGAAAACAGGAACACTTTTGATTTTCAGTTTATATAAAGCACCAACACGGTATCCATCTTTGTTTATCACTTTTGCTTTTATCATCACAATAACTATATGGAGCTTTGTGATGAGTTCTTTGTTACTTAATACTGAGTTGAGTAATTATCTCCAGACTCTGGATTCTAAAGGGTTCAGTATTCTTGAAACAAACAACATTGTATGATGTGTTGTAAAAAATGTGAGAGGATAAGACATTATGTGTGTTAGACTATATTATAATGCTGGCTGCATCACGTTGCATCCCTAAACTCTTGAGTGTCTTTGTGTTTGACAAAATAACAAATAGTGGTGTGAAGCATCGGTGTGTTGTAAGCATACTGAGGCCCTAACTGTGGTCTTGATGACGGAAAGCCCTCAACACATTTCGTAGTGTATTTGTTTTTTCCAATCGTTACTCACAGATTTTGGTACATTTTGCACAATGTGTGACGGCTGCTTTGGAATCCAGGTGCAACGAAGCAAGGCGGTCTTGGGTTCGTCCCAGAACGGTGGTCTGGGTTTTGCTTCAGCTGAACTCGTGTGCGATTGCCCGGAGACCACACATGCTCCCTCCGGAATGCGAGCAACGCCATTGGATGAATGTGTCACATTATATTTTAATCATCAGCCGGGAACTACAGCGGCTGAAGAGGGGAAATTGCAGTCTTGACGTGAAGTGGAATGTCTCCTGAAAATCTGGAGCGAAAAGAAAACGGCAAATCATAAATTGTTTAAGTAACAGAAATAAAGAGAGGGGTGTCTTCTATTACTTATAAACAAAAGTGATGAAAATTATGTTGATGCCGTGTATTATTACATAATCAACTTCAGAATAATTCTTGTGCCTACAAACAAACCTGCAATAACGCAAATCCTCAGAAAATTAGCAAAAGAAATTATTTAGATGGCCTTGTTCAACCTGAACCACATGAAAGCTCGGAAAAAAACCTCCACGAACACCGGAGGTTTATACAATTGGATTGGCAAAGAAAGACTTTCCCTCATCTTTCCAAAACAGCTTTAATTCCAAATTTCCTTCACCTGCTCCCTTGTCTGTGCAGCACTTTGGATCCTTGTTGGGAGCGCTGTTGCTTTGTGACTCATCTGCAGGTCATTTATGTACTCACTTTGTTGTAATTGCTGCAGTCTGGTAGCATTAGCTTTTCATGTTCCTTTTATGTTTTTTGGCCGCAGAGAAAGTGAAGCTAAAGTGGAGGCCCCGGCTGTATCGGGAAAACAGAAAAATACCCAGGGCAGATGTGGGACGCCCTCCCTCACTGGGCCGTGCAGTGACCAGTACCAGAGGTTTGATGTGGTTTTTGAATCACCAGCATCACCCACGGATTTGTATCAGTTGTCCTTGACTGGAAATATGAGTGGTCCTTATCTCAGGGGAAAAAGGAGAGCAGCGTAAAAGAGAAAACAGAGGAGCACTTACAGAGATTTGCAGGCAAAAAGAAACAAGCTGTCAAAACTTTGTCTTTAAATGATGGATGCCAAACAGGAAAGGGGGAAAAAAATCTCAGCTACTCTTGATGGCGAAGATTCATCTACATGACTTTTATTGAATCAGCAAAAATGATGTAATTTGGAAACCTGTCTTCGCAAGACTTTAAAGGAAAGTTCAGCATTTTGAAAACTATGTTCATATATATTCACTTTCTTGTTGCCTGGCAACACCTCTAAAGCTCACTAATCCATATTTTTTATCTCATTTGTTTAAGACCAAAGTGTAATTGTTGAGTCTTTTCATTGCTGAATGGTTGCCAGGCAGCCAGCAAAGACTCCAAGGTCTCGGCCAAGAAATGGTCCCAGCTTCCCCATTTTTACATATCTGGTTTTACTGAAAAGTGACACGTGGGAGACGGTGTCCTCATGACTCTGGATGATCCACAGAACACACAGTGAACAGCTTTCATAGGGTCGATTTCTTTGGTGGTAAATAGTTCCAATGAGACGTGCTCACACCATGTTCGGTGTTTTATTATATTTTATTTATAATCCAGAGCAACACAGACACTCTTTATGGATGTTTCTTAGTTTATTTATTGACTGCACTATGAAGATGAAGTGGTCAAATAAAAAACAAAACAGTATACTACTAAAATTCTATAGAAAATCTGTATTGATCTGTTCCAATATTTTTCAAGTAAGAACAGTGTGCAACATAACTGCGACATAACTCCATGTCTGTGCCTACGATAGCAAATTAAGATCAAGATGACTAAAATGACAAACCAACCTCTGCTCCACTGTATTGGTTTGGGGGCAGATTTCTGAAGGACAAATCTCTTCAAACTAGGAAAAGTAACCCAAACTAAATACATGACTAGATACTCCTAGAGTTGAAATTAAAAAAAATGTTTATTTTTTCAGTGTGTGATTTGGAGGAGTTGAGTCTTTGAGGAAATGTCTCTGCTGATAAGAGTAATCTCTTGACAAAGCAGTGAGGCAGCATGAATCAGTCATGCAAGCAGAGTAAATGGTAACAGTAAATTGCAACGATGTGTCAGCATCTGGCCCCTGCTATGACTGCTGATCCTCCTCGACTTGCAGACAGATTGTTAGCCGACTGATTGGCTGATTGTCTGACTTGCCATCAGACCAAACACATATTCACGATCAGAGTCACAAACAATGACTAACACCGCTGCCCCAGAGGTGTCTGATCAGGACAGCGAGTCAGCATTTCGTCCGCGTGTTATAATAACGTGTGTGATTAAGCGCTATGGTCTGGCACGCACAAGAAATCTACTTTCTTAAAGATCCCCTGACACGCCAAGCCCCGTCTGTGGTTCCAGTACAGCTGCATCTCACAACTGGAGCCATAAGCAGATGTGCACATTCCTACAAGCCCACACGCACACATACAGATATGCATACATGCAAAACTATGGCCACCAACAGATAAATAGACTCGTAAGTCCTTACATCCATATACGTATAAACACTGCATACATTACTTGTGTGACTCATCTCCAGTCCAGATCACACACCGCAAACACACACCCACGCGGGAGAAAACAGGCAAGTGCAGCACCTCACCCTCCGCAACTATCAAAGGGTTGCCGTGTGGTGGACCTGTGTGTGTGTGTGTGTGTGAGTGGCACAAGGGTCATTAGATGCTAAGTAAGTGCAAATGGGTGTTAATGCGTAATTAGTGGAACAGCCCAACGGTTTGCCTTTGACTTTTTCAGAGTTATTGGTATGATATTTTTGAATATGAGCCAGTTTGTTTACTTGCCAAGGTTTATGTAAGAATATTGCTACCATGTTTCTGCCTGTAGGATAAATATGAAGCTACAGCTAAAAAATGGAATTGGGTAATTATATGTTTGGAAATTACTCCAGCATTGCTATAGGCAAAGACAACAAAACACACCTACAAACACCTTTGAGCTCAAAAGTTAATGAATTGTATTTCGTTTGCTAATTTGCATGAAGCGTGGAGATTATCTTGCAACCAGCAGAGAATGAAACCACCAAAAAATAATCTGCCATATTGCTTTTTGTGCAGATTAAACAAACAAGATGACGTATAGCAGGTTCATTAGTGAGCTTTAGAGTTGTTTATCAGTATTTTGTTACCTTTGGATTCATTCAGATCATGCGTCTGTTTTTAAATCACGCACAACACTGCCAAAATTTGCAGCCTTTGCACTGATTGTAAGACATTCAGTGAAAGTGCGTAGCTCCCCTTTAAACTACATTCTTTTCATTTGTCTTTCTGTAAGACTAAATAAAAAGTATAGCTGCACTTTTAAATTTTGGGCAGAGCCAGATCCCTGCTGTCGCCACTACTTGCACTCTATATGCTTTAATCAATCTCCAGACATGTAACTGACATAAATCTTCACCTCTAAATTTTGGTAGAAAAACAAATAAGTGTATTTCCCAACATGTTGAACTTTTCCCTCAAAGAAAGAAAGTGCGTATGAGTATGAGGTTGGGAAGGCATTTCACCGGCAACGTTGTATGTTAGTGCTCTGTAGGCACAACAGTGGGTGTGTGCAAACTCCTGTCCCACTCAGTAAGTGTGTGTCGCAGGCGTGTGTCTGGGGTGTGTGTTGAAGGGAGGTCAATCCTCGGTCCGGGTAATTTGCCACAGATGAAACCTGACTCCATTCCAGGGGACCGGCGCGAGCAAACGTTTCAAAGCTGCAGGAAATCTATTAGCACCTGGTGGGACTCCCCCCTCCGTCCCCCTATTCTGTCCTCTCTCTCTCTTCTCCTCCCTCCATCCTTCCATCCCTCGCTCTACCATCTCACCTCTCCCTGCCCCACCCCAGTTAATAAAGCCACACAAGACCACCACCCTCCCGCTGTGCCACTAAAGCCAGTGGATTAGTGAGTGTGTGTGTGTGCACGTGTGCCTGTCTGTGGCGTGTGGCAAGGTGTGCATTTATATATGTGGACCTGTGCGCACAACTGTGTGTGTGTGCACAAAGTAGATGTAATGTATCTGGACCTGTCCTTTTGCACACGTGGAGCCAGTTAGCAGTGAATGAGGTGCCAGACAAGCATGCAGCAGCTGCCACACTAGAAACAATAGCTCACGATCCAGACACAGTAGGCTGCACTCACTGCTGAACGCTGACTCCAGGTCAGCTCATAAGCACTGTTGCAATTGCTGAGATGATGTTACTGTCCGGGTCATGTAAACTGTGGTCAGTTTGGCCTATTTTTTCCAAATCGACCAGTTATTGGCTGTGGTCAAGCCCAAATGTGGACAAAATATGTCAACTCTCTTTTATAACCTGGCCGTCACTGTGTTTGCACAATAATTGGATTTCACCGAAAACGTCCTCAGGAGGATGTAGACTGACTGACTTATCGCAGATTGTCGGCCAAGCTCGCCATGCCAAACAAAACATTTGTCATTGTTGTTATTTGCAGGCACTGCACCGAAAGTTGGCCTGCTGTCTTGTGTCAGAGTTGTGATGGGCAGGTGTGTCGAAAAGATAAGATAAGAGGAGGTCTCGCGCGCTCAAATCCAAAAGCTCTCAAATAAAACCTTTTGTCTGACATACTTCAAAGACTCCATCAGATTCTATCCTGGAAAACATTCATTGAGAGACAATTGGGCCTGACAGCTGGAGGCCAGATGCAAGTTTATAGACACATAATAAAAAAATGATTCTACAATTACATAATCTATTTCCTTGTTGGTTTGATTCAGAAATTATTGCATAATGTAGGGGGAATGTGATGTTTCCACAGCAATTTCCATGTTTTTTCCTTGTTTTAAAAATGTGGAATATAGACCATTACCAATCAATTGACTATTTGCTAAATTCCACCCCACAGCAACAACTAGAGAGTATTTTGTAAGCTAACAATGTTATTTTTTTTAGGTTATACTTTGAGTTTTCATAACTGAAACATCCATCTTGTGCGAACAAAATGTTTCTTTATCAGGGTCGAGGGTAACTTAAGCAGCTCTTTCCTGCTTTTTATTTGTTTGGGGGAAGATAAGACTCCTTTTCTCCCTACTCACAGAACCGCTATGACTTTTATTTTAGGTGATGTTTACCTCTAAAATACCCAAAATATATGAAACCCATTACACACTGCAGATTTCAAGTTGTAAATCTGCGATCATTATAATCTTAAACTGCAATGTGTGGTGTATGAAAAGAAAGCTTGATAGGTGTAGCGACAGTAATGAAATGGGGGCGGGGCTTAACAAACTCCAGTAATATCAAAAGTCTACGCTGATGGCTGAGTGACTTGCTGACATGATGCTGTCCTTTGCCAGTGATATATTCATGTTTTCCAAACCACTTTGAATGAAGCTAAAAATGCAGGCCAACTTTGCAATTTAAGTTACATTTATCTCCTGTGCGATTTCAGTAATGTGTTTAATACTTATGGCTTACAGGCCATTTACCTCACCCCATAAAATGAAACCCTTATTGGAATCACAGATATAAGCCGAAGGTCATCTGGCTACCAGTCTCTCCTCCAAACAAGGCTTTGTACTAACGGGAATAAATAACTGACTCTGGGTGGGTGACTTTTTTTTTGGAGAACGACTCTCAGAGGAAACATGATTATGTTGAAGTTCTGCTGCCCGGAGGTATATTAGCTTGGCACAGAGTTCCTGCATGGTTATTTAATCTGCATTATTTGATCCCAGGGCAGGTGATGTGGGGAGAGGGAGCTTTTCCAACTGATGATACAACCTTGGTCTGGTATTAAAGGCCCTACTCTGCTTTTAAAATGCAAGCTGTGACACTCTCGTGGGTCTTCTCTCTCCAGTAGAGTTTAACTGTGTTCTTTAGACCACCTGTAGAAAGAAAACCAAACACTGAGCTGTCTAAGCCGATCACCCACCACAGCATCAAAACCAGACAAACCCAAACAGCCAAAAGTCCTGAATTAGGACATTGGTTTACTTAAGCTTAGAAAGTCTTTAACCATTACTATGTCTACACCTTCCTCTACCTGCTGTCAGAAATCTGATTATTTAAGTCAACTGTGTCCGTGGAGCGTTTGGGCGGTCAAAAAGCGCACTCGCCGGCTCGCTAGCTAGCTCGTGTGCAGGGTCCGACCTAATTGGATTTATGTGCGGGAATGTTTTCCAAAGCCACACTTGTGAAATACCTCCACATCTGCTGGCCATTAGCAGTGGACATAACACACAACAGAGAGAGCAAAGCCCCCAACGCCTTGATTCATTGGACCGCAGCTCTACTTTTATTGCAGCGGAGGAAAAAGGCTCGCTGCAGCGTTTCAGCACAGCGAGCGCTGCCTTATCTCTTTCTGTCTTTTACTTCCCCTGCTCTTGATTTGTTTTTTCTTTGGTCCTTCAGTCCTTTAATCCATGCATCTTTTTTTTTTTTATCCATGACTTCTGATTCTCTTGATTTTATGTCAAAATTTCTCAGTCTCAGTGTGGTTAGTCTTTCTGTTATCTCGTTTTCTCCTTTTCAGTCTCACATTTCCTCGAATATCTTTTTCTTCCCTAACTTTATCCAATGGCTCTAATTTCCCATCTGCTTCCTCCTCCAACTTCCCCGCACATCAGGCTGCCGTGCTCAGCTCTGCCACCATCATTTGTCTACGTCAGTACAACTTCCATCTCTAACCCTTTTTCCTTGTCAGTCCCCAAGGCAAGGACGTCCTCCTGTTTCATCCCTCAGTGGGCACGAGGAGAAACTAGCAAGGGGGTCTGACAACCCCCTGACCCCTCATCTGTCATCTGCAAAGGGAAAAGCACCCTCCTAATTGGGGGAGGAAAGCGTTGAGGGGTTGGGGGGCTGGTGTGGAAGTTGTTATTCTAGTGTCGGCGAGGTCAGAGGTGAAAAGGGGGCGATCACACTGGTGATTAGCCTCCTTCATGTGCAGGAATGGAGGGAAGCGGGAACAGGGGGAGTGTTTTTTGGGCAGCTGGGGTGTAAAATAATTAGAGGGAAATAGGTAAAATCCTGCATGTAGGATGGCCAGTGCTGTTAGTTATAAAGCCCCCAGGTCAAGGTGTGGACACCTGGACCCTGATAAGGTGAGTCCAGGTGAAATCCATAAAATCTCTAAAAATCACAGAAGATTGAGATATAAGCACTCAGACCACCAATCACTAAGACCTTTAAGAGTGGTGGGATACAGTGTAATTTCATGCATTGGTATCGTTTGGGCCCTTTTCAACTACACCCTGCCAACTGCTCTCAATGTTGACTAATCAAAGACTTGAAGCTGCCAGCTGGATGAGCACATCAGCTGTGCGAGTTAGATTCTCCACATGTTGACGAGGCGCTATAAAGAGCAAGTCAGAAAAAGAGCCAAATGAGGCTGCATTTTGTGAGTGCTGACAAGTTCCAGCCGCGGGAGCTGACGATCTCAAAAACCCTACCAACTCTCCCCGATGATGAACACGGCCCATCTCTCCGGATCACCCTCCTCCGCCTCCCCTGTCCACACCTCTTTACATGGCTCAGCAGGCCATGAAATAGGTGTGTGTTTATGTGGGCATGAGGAAAGAACAGAGAAAGCAAGAGTGGAAAAGAAGATGAAGACAGAAACATAGAGCTTGTAAAGCCATTAGGTGCGGAATTTTTATGGGATTTTAGCATCCATTGTAATGGTTTTGTGGTTATTGTTTTTTTAGAAAAAGCTATTTGATTTACAGATGGGAGAGCTTGGGGTAGGCACATGTTCCATTAGCCTGAACCAAAAGATGCCAAAAACATGGAAACAAACCAATAAAGATAAACCCAGTCTGGCCATGACTCAACCACAGTTGTTTATTCTCTGTCATTACAATAAATTTGTTAATATTTTTATAACTTTCTGGTGTTCCAAGCCCAGTTATCCCTTAGTCTATACTTGGAAAACACAAAAGCAATAGGATCAATCATCGCACACAAGAATGTGATCATGAAAGTCATTTCTAAGGAAAACTGTAATGACAGAAGACTGCTGGACTTTGTTGAAGGTGACCACAAATTAGCTGGAAGTCATCTGGGAATCACTTTGCTATCTGATCAGAAGTAAGTTGTGATTTCCAAGATCTGGACCCCTATTGTTTCTGGCAGTTGTGAATTGTATGTCAGTTACGCTGATTACATCTTAAGCTAGTATTTAAATAAAGCTGCTCGTCAGTCTTGCATATCATGGCACAAACTTCCCATGCTGCAATTAACAATGCGGCGAAATGACTGACGTTTTGGAATCCTCAGCGATAGGCCCAGGGCTGTAAGTGAAAAAATATATCATGGAAGTTAATACTCCCATTGCTTTGGTCTGTTATGAAAGAGCACTCCCACTTCCAACATCTTCTCCCTCGATGCATAATCAGCTGTCAGACTTAACTTATTTACCTGAGGCTTGTGAAGCACATGGGACAGGGCGAGCTGCAGTTCAAAGGGTACCAATGTATAAAAAATTTGCTCCAAGACAGATTTTCTGAGCGTCTGGATTTCCTCTTTGCACTGACACTGATTGACGTTGCGGGTGCGACGTGTGCACGGTGCGCAGTGCACCTCTGTGCCTGCTGCCAAGGCCTAGAACTGCTGTTTGCAGCCCCCTGAGCACACACACGCACCTCTACACCTGCTGATTCTTTCCTGTGTGCACACACACACGCAGACCAAAGAGAGGAAAAGGGACCAAAGAAAAATTAAATGACCTGCACGCGTCTTAATGAGGGAGGGCCAGGCGTCTGGCATTTACCTCAAACCATTTCTTCTCCCCGCTGCTCTCTCTGGAGGGCTTTAAGCCCACCGCCCGTTAACGGCTGAAGTGTGGATTTCCTGTCAAATAAGGGTTAGGGCCCAACAAAAGTCCTGTACGCTGGTACCTAAATGGGATCACTTCCAGCTGCCCCACCTAAACATGCACACACACACTCCTCATGTCTTATAATGTCTCTATAGGGATTTATACTGTGTCTCTGGTGCTCAGTGTTGTCTTTATAGTGACCTTATTGGACCTTTATGGTTCTTTTAAACTCCAATAATCAATGTAATATTCCTATAATAGATATATATGATATTATAAAGCTACATGCTTTAGTGTGCTCTACCCAATAGTATATATCCTTATATGATGGAAATCCTATAGTCCTTAATGGGGGCTGTACGAGGTCAGTCTCAAATGTGCCATTAGAGTGAGCCATGAATAGACTCTTGGCGCTGTGTTTTCCACCATACCTCTTTCTCTCGAGGGGATTGTTTGACCAGCAGGACAAATATTCCCTCAGTCCCTGACAAATTTTTCATTCTTTGTCGCAATGTGACTTTCATAAGAACAGTTGACCCTGCGTGAGAAAAAAAGACGTGACACAGTGGTGCATCACTACATCAGGTTTGTCACTTTATTGGGCACATAAATCATACATAGTGGCAGCTTACAAGATATGTTACACGCTGAGAATACTCCACTTTTGTCCTGACTTACTCCGACATTAAAGTCGACATGTTTGAAGCGCCGTCAAAACCTTGGGCCTCCTCATGTCAGTCGATCCAGTTGGCCGGGGCTCCACGTCAAAGGATTTAGTTTAGTTTCCATGTCTTGCTTGAGGACACTTCTCTTTTCTGCTTGTTTTGCATGTCTTATGTCCATGCACTTTGTCTTGTACGGTATTAGGCATTTTGCAACGGGCTAATCCTTCGAGGACGCAATCACTGCTTTGTGCCAAGTGCTCTTTGGCGCACCATGTAAAGAATCCCATCTGCCTTTTCACTTGAGCCAAAGTGAGGCGAGTGAGGAGAGACAGAATAAGGATCTTGTCAGAAAGATCCTGTTTGATGACCTGTTTGAAGATGTGTCTGGCTGGGAAGTTATTGAAAGTCAAGTTATTGGAAAAGGGTCGCTTTCTAATAAGTCATTAAGTGTGTGGTTATAAATGTTAGAAGTAATTAATAATATGGGTTACAGGTTTATCACTTTAATAAAGCAACATCAAAGTAAGTAGGTCATCTGCAACAATAGATGTTAAAACTGGGTTTCACAAAAATCTGTCAAGTAGATTAATGTTAATAAGTTGTTAAGAAAAGGTCTTTGTATTGTCTGATGAATGAACTTAAGAGGACAAAGACAAGCCAGTGAGATTTTTCTTTAATCTGAACATCTAAAATGAAAGTTTTTTTTACTTAAAAACACCTATACATTTACATTAAACACTAATTAAGCCATTAATTGCAATTTGTTGCATGTGCTCATCAGTACAGTGTGTGATATTAAAATGCCTGATATGATAAACATAGTGTGTGCAGCCAAAGTACAGTAAAACGAGCTGATGTGTGTGTTGCTTTCTGAATCAAGGCAATCAAGGCATCGCCAAAGTTTCATTTTAAAGATACCCAAATTGTTCTATCACTGTTATTCCTAACAACTCATTCGATTGATGGTACCTTGCTTAGTTAAAAGTCATGTGTGCAATCGTTGGGATCTGTTTTCCAGTGTGGATCTCTGTGGACCTTTGTTGTATATGGGATGTTATAATGTGTGATCCATTTATGTGTATTAATGATGCTGAATGACGTAAGCTGGGCGCAGACAACATTCGTTGTTGGGGCTCACCAGTGAAATCATCTCGCCTTTCATTCATGAGCCAGAGCCGCAGTCTCGTGAGTCACATCCGGTTTTATTTTGAAAACAAGAGCCGGAAGTCGCGCTATTTATTCTTGCAGCGCTTGACGCAGGAGGGGAGAGGCGCTAACAGAGAGGAGCGCAAAAGCCCGAGCGTAGGTGCGTGTGGGGGGGTTGATCCGAGGACGTGTGGCTTTCTTGGAGGAGGAAAAAAAGAAAAAGAAAAGTGGCATCAGGGAGTCCGCTGCTGGTCCTCAGCCACTCTGGACTGCAAACATTCACCGAGTCTGTCGCTCAGATTAATCCGGATTGCAACCTGCCTCCAAACTTCCCCAACATGAGGACAAGCGCGTGGATTTACGCAGCTCTGGTGTGCGCTGTGGCCACTGTACTGAACACAGGTAAGACCCGAAGAGGCTGCAGGAGGTGGTGGATGTCTGCATGAGGGAACTTTCCGATTTTATTCCCACTCATTTGTTTGTTTTTTTCCTCCTTTCGTGCGCATTTTCTGCACTGAAGTGAGAAATACGCATGAGACAAAGTGATTCCTTACACAGAAACATTTGAAAAATGACCATTTCTGATATTTTAATCTGCATTATGTCAGTCAGAAGCCTGCCTTTAAAGAAAAACATGTACATTTGTGTTTATGTCATTAGTCTTTAACTAGAAACGGTCACGTTGAGCGTCTTTGAATGAACTTGATCACAAGCCCTGTCTTGCACTGTTGACTTGGCTCCCTCTCTTCTCTTTGATGACTTGCTGTTTCTTTTCACGAAGATCACTTGAGGGACTCTCGCCAAACGCCGAATACCTGTTTTGCGCAATTAAACTTTGATTGAAATAATTACTCATAATAATAATAATAATAATAATTTTAAAAAAGTATCCCTCACTCCTCATTGATTTCCCATCACCACCACCCTTGGAAGTCTCATATATCAGTTACGCATTGTTTCTAATCTTCAGCAATTACACAGATGCAAAAAAAAAAAAAAAAAAACCAAAACACTCTCATCAATCATTTCAGTGAATTTGCGCTCTTGGAGACGTTTGACAGAAAGTTGCGCGCACTGTGCCATCCGCGCCGCCTGAAGGAACGAGCCCGTGCCAGAGCGCATGTTCTGAAGTGCGCCTCCCGAACCTGGCCGCTCTGCTGTTTAACTTTTTATATAGGTCACGGTGATTTCACTAACAGACACTCCTGCATCTGCTGGACCGACGCCAGCCAGCAGGAGCGGGGACGCAGCGCGCCTCGGCTCGTAATGTTACGTGGAGAGGGTGGAGGAGAAGGAGGAGGAGGAGGAGGAGAAGTTTTTTTTTTGGGAGGGGGGGCACACGACCACCGCTCATTTTAAACGCATCTCCAAAATGTTGGATCATCTGCTGCTTCTCCCGGTTTACATCCTCCCCCGCTGACATGTCACCAAGCAAAAGCACCGAGTCCAAAGTTTTCCTCCTCCAGGGGTGCTCGACCCTGACCTCTGACCTCCCTGGAGTTGGGAAAGTAAAATGGACTGTGGTATTCATGCGTTTGTCCCGGTAGAGAGATAGAAAAGGTGTGTGTGTGTGTGTGTGTGTGTGAGGGAGAGAGAGAGAGAGAGGGGAGAGAGAGGGGTGTGTGGTGGGATGGGGGGGTTAACATCTGGCCGCTGAGCCCAGCTCCACATTTTGTGCTCTCTGAAGCAGATGTAATGTCTGCTTAATTCCCAGACAGAGGCACACCTTTAACCTGCTACTTTCCTGTTGTTCATGTAATTCAGCTTTCTCGTCATTACCCTAAAAAAATGTGTACATTGTGTGATTAGAAGTAATGTGTTTCTAGCTGTTTGTTCATGAGGAGATGTTGACTTAAAAAGAGACTTCTCCAGCTGACGCTTCACTTCTTTGCTCAAGGGCACCTAAGCGGAGGTTTCTGAGAAAGGTTGGAGTGTCGGTCATTCACCTCTCTCTGCATGTTTTTCAACTCCAACCTGTTCCTTTAAGCCATTGCTGCCTCTTCCCATTAAATCTCACCCCTCTCACACTCTGCCCATTGAGCACATTTTTATTACAATCTCCGACTTCAGCGAATGTTTGGGATCTGGAGATAGCAGGAGTCTGACTGCAAGGAGAGGAAGAGACTAAGTGAAATCTAATTGAGCAGCCTGGCCAGACATCAGGGCTGGAACAACACTGTGATGAGTGCCAGATGTGGTCCAGTGGAGCCCAAACATTAATAACACGGTCTCCCCAAAAAAACCATTTTCAACCACGAGGAGCCTCTAAACGCTCCACAGTTTACAATATCCTAAGTACACACACAACGTCTTGTGTCGGCTCTTGGCACAGGAGCGTGGAGCTGTAACTCAGTAGCATGAGATTTTCCTGTGTGATTTATATCGCACTTGCCCCCTAATTATAAACGGAAAACTATTGTAACTAAACACATAATGTGTCTAAAGATATTGCTCTAAGAAACTGCATTTACAGTGGAGCTCCATTCTGCTGAAGGATGGGCTCTTAAATTTTTCCACAAGGTAGAAATGAATGATTCCTATCGCCCGGGATTGGGACTTAAAATATGGCTTTGTCCTGCTTTTGAACCCTCTTGGACCTCATATACATTATGCGACGTCTTTGCAATGATAGAATTCCCTTTTGATGTGCTTCCTCCAAAGAGGTGGCTCTCAACAAACGCCTGTAAGTGAAATGCGAATGAATTATAACGTGTCCTCCTTGCAGCTCTGACGGTTTCCATTTTTCCACAATAATGTTTTCTCGTGGTTGTTGGATGCCAGTTAGATAGTAGAAATAATGAGCGACATTCGAGCTTTCCTGGCGATGAAAGGAATTCTGACTCTCTTGTTTTGTTCCCTAAAAAAATAAATGTCACCCTTGTTGCTCAAGATGAAAAGGAATAAACTCAGTGTTGCCGTAGTTAAACAGCATGAGCTCCAATAAGGCTTTTCTGATTGGTAAGAAGTCATGAATGCAAGTTACTGAAATGGGTTTCTGTGGGAATCGTGGATATCCATTAAATGTATTTGCGATAAAATGAAAGTAAGTAAGCAGTAAAAAAAAAAAGTAGAAAAAAGCTGATTTCTTTGGCTCTTTCTCAAAGCAGTAAAATATGAGATATGCTTTCATGAGCATCAAACCTCCAACTGAGGCACTGGAGCACATCAGCCTGTTGGATGGACATCATTCTGTTCTCTTGGCTGTCTTCACAGTTCAGCACCCACTTTGCATTACTCGGGCAGCTACTTTGGTTTGAAGCAAGAGTGCCGGGAGGGCATTTTGAGTCGGGCTTTGATCACTGGACACACTTCATACTTGCTTTTCTGACACATAAACTAGTCCTCCACCGCGGTTCGGCCAGCTGAAGCATGAACTAAAGAAAAAAAAAAACTCTCAAGAGCCGCGGTACAGCAGAGTTTCAATGTGATTCAGCGGTGCGGATGCTAACGTTACATATCACCCGCCTCAATGTATGACGGTGAAATAATTTCATCTTCGCTCCGTTTCCTCCACGCCAAGATCCTGGCACCGGTGTTCACACATCCTGCTGTTCTAATGGTGAAACCACCAGGAGAAAATCTTCATTGATTTGACAAGTTCCTCTTCATCTGTAGCGCCTTGACAGCAGCGGAGAAATGTTTGGCCATGTCTCCCAGTATTTGAGAAACGTTTGATGCTTTGTCAGTGTAGGCAGAGGGAATTTTTTTTTTACCTTTTTTTTGCATTTTGCTTTTACTATTAGCTAACAGTGTAAATCTGGACATGAAATAAAGTGGGGGGGTTCCCAAAACTATGCAATGGATGCCAAGGCCCAGCCACATGGCGACCATGATGCCCCTAACAACATACAATGACTCTACCATTTACATCAATTCAGATACCTGACATCTCAACAGGCACTAACTCTCATATGAAATGACCTAGCAGCAAAAATCTAACAGCCATGCATCCTGTGTCCTTGTGATCTCGCAGGTTTTTGTAAAAAAACTCAGCAGTCGTTACAGAAGTACGAGAAGACCGAGAATCACATGCTGGTTTGCGCAGACTGTCCACAGTCCCCTTTGGTGCGGAGCAGCCGATCGCAGGAGCACTGCGCCCGAAAGTGCAAAAAGGTCAAGAGGAACTTCTCCTGCAGGTGAGTCACATTTTCTCCGTTTCCCCCGAAATCCAGCGCATGGTCGCGTCCCCCTCAGTTCTCCTCTGCTCCTGCATAGATGCAGTATTTACATATTTTTGTTGTTTATCATTTGCTCATCTCTCAACTACTTCCCGTGTGCTCCTGCAGGGCTTTCAACTTTCATCGGCACAACAGGAAATGCCACTTGCTTCCCTTTGACTGTTTCACCCATGGTGTGCAGAAGCAGGCCAACATCAACTTCACTTTGTATGAAAAAAAAGGTAAATGTCACCATTTCTCGGGCTTGTGAAGCTGACTTTACACACTCCGGTGTCTCTCTTGTGAGAACGCTCAGGTGCAGAGAGGGATTTAGATGGGCAAATTGTTTGTTGGTGATTGCAGGTTTGTGCCTCTTGCATTTGCTCCTCATTTTTTTAAGGTCTTTGGCTTTTCTGTTGCCACAATAAAAGCAACCGAACACCCTCAACCCCCCTGCTGTTTAATCACTCCGGTGGGGCGAGTCGCATGCATAAACATGTAGCAGGCTTAAGTGGAGTGTAAACAAAAAAATTCATTGTTTACAGTTTGAGCGCAAGGGCTTTTCTCGACTGGAGGCTGTGGAATCTAGCACTTTAGAATTTACTGCAAAATTTACGGAAACTCCCCCCGGTGACATTTAATGAACTTCAGGGAGTTGTCTGTTTTGGGAATAATACACAACCCGGGACATACTAAAACGCTCGCCGTAAAAAAGCCTTATTGACCATACATGGGAAAATATATTCCAGGTGGTCAAGGCAGCGAACGCAAATCAACTTTCAACTTGACTAAACTCTGTGTAAACTGGCATACAGAGTGTACACAGGGACAGCTTGCATCGAAGTGAAGTGAGGTGTTTTCAATAGCTTTTTATGCCTTTGCTCTTTCGCAGATTATATAAGGGAGTGTATCGTCGGCACCAAGGACAACTACAGGGGGAGGAAGTCTTGGACGAGGTCGAACATCACTTGCCAAGCTTGGTCGGATAACAACATCAATGAGCACACGTAAGCCCTCTCTGTTTTTAACAAAGACGTGCTAATCACGAGAGGGGGGACAAACACAGAGGGCACGGCGCCCCCGCTCACGTGACGCTTTCTGAGGAGTGGAAGGTGTTAATCATTCACTTCCCCTCGTCAGATTCCTGCAGATTTGAACCAGAAGCCCCCGGAGACCGCCTCTTTAATCTCGCGGCTTCCACCACCTTCCTGGATGCTCCTTCTCTATTTCTCTGTGTCTGATATTGAACAGGCCTCAGCAGCTGATTTATTGATGCTCAGATGCACCCCTGGGGTTAAGGGAAGGCGGAGGCTCGGAGACAAGTGAACGTTTAGCCAGACTTAAGTCCGATTTCTTTCAACACATGCAGGGATGTCCTCTCCAATGAGGCTGGTGGGGGAGGAGGGGTGTTTTTTTTTTTTTTTTGCTGCACTGTAGGCCATCAGGTGTATCCCAAAGATGTTTTCTCTCAACTCCAACCGAGGCAGGATCAGTTGGTTTGTGACGATGGTTCTGTGCCAGCATCTCATTAGTGGGGCTCATTAGTTACAAGATATTTTAACTGCAGCAGGGTTTGGGGAGGGGGCAGGGTGAGAGACAGAGTAATAAGGGTTTGAAGAAGTGCAGAGTGAAAAATAGACAGAATAGAGGTAGAATGAGAGAGAGAGCACAAAATTTATAGACTGAAGTCATGTTCTGTCTGTCGTCCAGCTGAGCTCACAAAGCCACAGACTAACTGAGAGAAAGTTCGGTGATAACCCGCAATCCTCTCCTGCCTGCTCCATCTTCCCTCCCCCACCCTTTCAGAAGCTGCTCTTCACATTAAGAATACTTTGTCACTGTTTATTTGACACGCGGTTCCAGTCCCCCGTCCCACATGGCAAATGTAACGTACAACGACATCGCCCCGACTTGTCAGCAACTTTTAACTTTCAAAGGGTCAAAGGGAGCTTTACTTAAGGGAGATTTAGTGCCACTGTGGGGTTACCTAACATGGGACTGTCCCGCTGTGTGAGAATTACCGCCATAATGAACCACGCACCATTTGAGTTTCAGGTAACTATTATTTTCATGCTTGACCGATCACCGTGGGCCAGGGGTGATTTCTCAGGAGGTTCCCTTCCAGGAATGGGACTTCCACCTGTTGTCTATATTTAGCGTTTGAAGCAAGGCTCCAAAAGAAGTGTTGTACTGATGCCCGACCGAGCGTGGAGAATGAAATGGAAATTTTCTGTTCATATTAAGAGTAATAACATGGCAATCATTTATTTACTCCCTGAGGGAACATACTTTTCTTTTTCCACACATTTCCACTGGGAGGTCACTGAGCCACAGAAACTCTTGCTGAGAGTTAGATCAGAAGATTGATGTCTGTAGCTTAATTATAAAGCATCCACCAACAGGCAGTTACCTTAGCTTTGCATAAAGACTGGAAACCAGGTGAAACATCTAGTGTGGTTCATCAAACTGTGACTGTTAGTGAGTTTTAGGGGTGCAGGTAGGTAGATTTTGTTACCTTTGGATACAGACAGCTGTATACCATATTTCCTGAAATGTCAAACAATTCTTTTCACTACACCTGAGTAGATTTCAAATGTGAGCCGTCTCACCCCGCCTCCAGAAATCTTTATTAATGTCATAAAATTCATAAAGTCCCTGGCTGCTGGCTTCAATCTCAGAATACTTTATCCCTTTGGATGCTGTTGCATCAAAGGGCGGCCATGTTTGTCCCGTAATCACCAGGTGCACCTTGCCAGACATTGTGCAGCGGTTACTTCAGGTCTAGATTTCATCTTTAGTGATATCCAAAATCTAGCCAATATGTTTAGCCGGCCCAGAGAGCAAAGCATGTGTGCATAGTGTCTGCCTGCGCTCCAGCGGGAACCGACTTTGGCAAGGAGATGAATAACTGGCCAGCATCTGTTAGCGCAACATCATTATGGCTAACTTGCTCCCATGCCGCGGCCTTTTACGGACTCTCTCCAGATGCAGTCATTTTTGTAAAGTGAGGAACCTTGTAATTCCATTTATAAATTAAGAATACTGTATCATGATAGGAATATATCGAGGTTGTGAGTTACACACAACAGATGTGAGTTTTGGCACTTGGCAGGCTGCTGCATCGAAGGGGAACAAGTGTTTTGTTTTAGTTACATGCATAAGTGAAATGCTGCCGTTAGTCTTAAAGCTGTTTTTCTATAGGTGGGACTATGTTCTGTAGCCTAGGACCTTCACCTTCGTCCCCTGTTTTTGGCCAAGTTTGATGCCTGGGTTGAATGATGTTGCACATTAGTGTAGAAGCCTTGTGAAAGACCCACGGCACAGAGGGGAGAGCAGAGCCGAGTCCCCCAAGAAAAGAGTCATTGTCTGGGGTAGAGTGTTCAGACGAGCTGCTGAAGGGAGATTTGGCTCTGGTTCTTATTTTTCTTTCTTTTTTTTTGCTTTTGTGTTTTTTTTTTCTTGTCCTGCGCACATTGAGCCTTTTTACATCATCAATTAAACACCGAGCCCCCGCCTTAACGCTCACTCCATTATCCTCACTTTTTCTTTTTTAAGCACTTAAGTCAGTCACTTCGCTTGTTCAGTTTCACTTTTCTTCCGCGCCCGCCACTGTTTCCCCTGTCTCCCCTCTCTGTCTCTCTGGGTGGGGGGGGTCAGGAGGGGGGAATGTGGTCGGCATGGATCAGGGGGTGCTGACACGCCAGCTTTTCATCATCCTGCCCTGACAGAAGACGAATTTCATGCGCTGTCTATTTAACGCGGGGGGATCTCACGCAGCTCCCCATTGTTACTTCCCATATGTTTGGACTAGCCAGGTTCTCTTTCTTACCACCTTACGGTCGCTTGTTCACACTGACGTGATGCAGCCGCTGACAGAGAGGGATTAGGTTTAAACGTGTTCAAAGGCTGCCAGCAAAGGACCTGCTTGGGCTGCTCCAAGTGGCTCGTAGCATTGTTCTGTGCTGTTGGTGGTTACTGTGCTGTGACAGAGTCTGGCTGCTTCACACATGAGGGAGCTGGGATATGGTAGGAATCAGTAAGGCGATCATGCAAAAGGTGCAAACCTGGAGAGAAGAAACGTATTGATGACTTATTTTGCATAAGATATCTGCGACAGGCCATTGTGGGATTTAAAGTGTAACCCGGTCACGCTGTAGGCACTAGAATTTCTAGGAGTGAAGCTCACAATTTAATGTAAATGCCTTTTGAATTTATTTTGCTTGTTACTGAGAGCATTTGGGAGCAGGCACTGTTCTGTATATATCACCGGAGTAGCCGAGTGTGAAAGCACTCCCCAAAATTTATTTGTACAGCTTACAGTATCAGTTAACACTTTCAATAACGCCTGTCTACTCCCCTGCAGGTTTTATCCTGATAGGTACCCAACGCAAGACCTGAGGGAGAACTTCTGTCGGAATCCCAACAACGATCCTGGTGGTCCGTGGTGTTACACCACAGACCCCAACGTACGAGCTGAGGAGTGCGGCATACCACAGTGTTCAGAGGGTAAGACCCTCGTAAACGACAACACTGGATAATGAGATTTGGACAAAATCAGTTAGATTCATGTTAGAAAGAAGCTGCATGTATCTTTTTCAGATGTTTTCTGATATTTAATCAGTGTTTCTGAAGTTTATTTCCCCTTTGCATTTGCATTTATTAGTAGAAAGTTTGATCAGCATGGTTTTCTTTGTCAACAGAAGTGTGTATGACGTGTAACGGGGAAGATTACCGGGGCAAAATGGACCATACAGAGAGTGGCAAGGAGTGCCAGAGATGGGACTCAGCAAGGCCTCACAAACACCACTTCCAGCCCAAAAAGTAAGCTGCAAAGCTGATAATCACACACTAACCTTTCTCACGGACAACGCTGCACACACCCATGACAGATGCTTAAAGAAATGACGCTAATACTCAGGAGAGGTAGACCTCACCAGTTGTTATGACTTACTTCTCTCCCTCCTGTTTTCTTTGCATATACACATATCCCATCCGTTTCCTCTCTCAGGTATCGGGACAAAGATTTGAAGGACAACTACTGTCGTAACCCAGATAATCGTCTTCGTCCCTGGTGCTTCACCATGGATCCCAAAACTCCGTGGGAGTACTGCAACATCACCGTGTGTGGTAAGGGCCCAAATCTCTGGCTTTGGTTTTGTGGACAAAGTCTTCAACAAATCAACTGAAGACCAAATTACTGTTTAACTGATTTATGACTCTGTTGCTAGTTTTTCTCATGTAACAGTATGTGTCATGCAGTTCAGAATCCATTAGAAGATTTAAAAGTGGACGCAGTGTCGAGGATCCCTTGTTTGGTTTTTTAACAGACAAACTGTGGTTGGGTACTACCAGTTAGTGGTCTGAAGACGCCAGGGGGTTTGTTACATACAAGACTTTGGTGGTTTTGGGGCAGTTGCGGTGAGCTGAGTATAAAAGCCCCTCTTCTCCCCTGCAGAGTCTCATAAGACTTTTGTTTACTCGGCTGGGTGTTTCATGTGGTACTTGGCTTCAAATCCTTCTACCTCAACAAGGAAGAGTAAATAGGTTGTTTGGAGTGGGGAAGGTCTGACTTCAGAGAACCAGAAGTGTTTTACTGAGACCGCTCACAGATGAGAAAGGGCAGTAAAACAGAGCGTTACAATAGAGACTGCTATACACAGAGGCCATGGCAGAGTCTAATAGCTGATTTATGAAAATCATAATATGTTGTGACAAATGTGGGGACATTTTTTGGAAGAATGGCACATCCCTTGTGTACAGCTCCAGAGACTGTGCTGAGGTGAATGCTGTGATGGCTCAACAGCTTACTTTATTCAGATGCACTCGATTAATCAGTCACTCGAAAATGTATCCACTATTTAAACGATTAATTGTCTCTCTTTGGATTACGAGCGTTGCAGCGTTATACATAAAGGCTGAGGGTGCTGATGCAGACTTTATGACTACCAGTCCTTCAGGGCAGGCATAATGGAATAAGACCCTATGTAAATACTGAGAAAAACGAGACCACACAAGTAAACAAATTTATTTCCCCCACACAAGTAAACAAAGTTGTTTAGAAAATAACTAACTTTCTCTGGTTCTTGCCTCTCAAATGTGAGGAGCAGAGTCTTTTCTCTGTTTTATATATCGTTTCAAACTGAACATCTTTGGCTAACAGAGCAAGTAATATTAAGATCTATGCGTGCACTTATTGAAATATGATGGGTTTTTTCCACTATTTTCAGACATTTTAGATATTAGAAATAATCTACAGATGAATCTACTGTAAAAAAAAATAAAAAAAACTAGTTGCAGCCCTACATGACTTGAGTCATTTCAAATTTGGCAGACTCTGACAGAGTTTTAGTTTAGATAGCCTTTGCCGTCATATGTAATACAAAAGACAAAGACAAAAGAAAAAGAATGGGCTCTGAAAACAAGGTTACACCATTGGAGAATTTGTTCATTTTTTTCCCTTTGAAAGTACAATGAAATATCCCCACATGTGCGCCCACAAACACAGAGAGCATCTCTCTTTGTCTCTGTCAGACACGTACACACATGTACTGTACAGTACATGTTATGATTTACAGCGAGGGCGGAGGATCTGCATTTGTCCAGATGTGTGCATCCCTCAATCCCTGCCCTCAGAAAGATAAAAACCACTGACCTGTACTACACAGTGCACACACAGACACTGGCATGCATTACATCAAGCCAAAGAATCCCTCTTTTCCATCCGCCTTCTCATTTTTGCTTCAAAACATTCCCTTTCCTCCTCCATCTTCTCCCATCTCATTTGTCAAAGGCTAAAGAAACAGAGACAGAAATCCTGAGGGAAGTCGCTCCCTCTGTACTGCTATCCCTGCTCTGCTGAAAAGCAGAATTCCATCTGAAGATGTTTGGAATAGTTTTCCGGTGGATAAAGTTGCCCCAGCCAGACCAAGTTGGATGTGATATCTTAGCTCGGGCTGCGGTAAACATATTCAACAAAAACAGAATTTTAATGTTTAATGTTGATGCAAAGATGTGTTCATAAATATGATCTGACCCCAGGTTTCTGTGTGCATTGTGTGCCGTCACCAAGTTAAGTAACGTGCATGTTGTGGTGGATGTCCCTACGTGCAAGAATGCAGGGCACCGCTGTTATGAATACACAGAAAGTTCCCTATCGCATTCGAGACAAGGGGGGAGTGCTACTGTTTTTGATCATCTGTCTCTAGGTTAAACATGACACATTCTTTTGGGGATTAATGTCTCCCTCCTTTTCTCTCTCTCTCTCTCTTTCTCTCTCTCTCTCTCTCTCTCTCTCTCTCTCTCTCTCTCTCTCTCTCTCTCTCTCTC
>JBAJHX010000002.1:6773983-6786694 GCA_037176925.1 Amniataba percoides | reverse complement strand
TTTCTCTCTCTCTCTCTCTTTCTCTCTCTCTCTCTCTCTCTCTCTCTCTCTCTCTCTCTCTCTCTCTCTCTCTCTCTATCTATCTCTCCCTCCTTCCTACCTTCAGTTTCTACATTTGACTCTGCTGAGGGTATTTTTCCTGCGTCGTCCCTCTCAGGCTCCCACTCACGATCACAACTTCTATGTCGTGTTCTCTCTCTGCTAGACTCTGACTCAAGCAAGGACACAGATGTCAATGTAACTACATCCTGCGTTCAGGGAAAAGGCACGGATTACCGAGGCACAATGAATGTCACTCCAGAGGGTGTGACATGTCAGCGCTGGGACTCCCAGTTTCCCCATAACCACTCCTTTCTTCCTCAGAACTTCAAATGCAAGTGAGTAATGTTTCTTTCATGGCCCCTGACAGCTTGGATTCACTTCCCTCAGCTGTGTCAAGGAGGTGATTCGTTCATTTTCTGTGCGTGATTGTTGAAATGCCAAAAGGGAAAAAAAATGTTAAAAGCCAAGCTTTAAAAAGTATAGCTTTGCTGTAAAAAACACAGTCATCAGCACCATCATTTAAATTGTAGTTTGTGTATTTGTTATAGAGACCTAAGAGAGAACTACTGCCGTAACCCTGATGGTGCAGATTACCCATGGTGCTTCACTACAGACCCTAATCAGAGGATAGCCAACTGCACCCACATCCCCAGGTGTGATGCTGAGGCCACACAGAAAATAGGTAAATTATTGTACAACTTCAATTTCAGTGGAACAGTTTAACATTTTGGGAAATATGCAAATTTTTTTTTTTTGCCATGTGTTAGATGGGATGTTGAGTTGATGCCATGCCTGTCAGCTGGTTAGTTTATCCTTACACCGAGGCTGGAAAAAGGGAATATAATCTACTTTGTTGCCCCCAATTCACATATTTTCTGTTTGTTTGATCATCTCAGCTACAGCAATGTAAAAATGGCCGAACATGTTGTGTCTTTTTTTTCTACCTGGTTCTAAATTTTATGCTCTACATAATTATAATACAGACGTGAGAGCATCTAACTCTCAGCCAGAAAGTGAATAAGTGTATATCCTGAAATGTCAAACTGTCCCTCCAAGACTTCCAGATTGTTTTCTAAGCACCAATCTTTAAATGTCTTGAACAGAATTTTCATGTTCTTTCTCAAATAATGATTGAAATCCAGACCTACAAATGCTCCAAAAGCCATGTCATGTTTTTGCAAAGTGGAGTTAAACAGACACTTGCTGTATTGCTCCCGTAGGACTGGGCCACTTGGCAGCATGCTGCCCAATGAATTCCATTTCATGGAAGAACAAAAACACCAGACTTTGGCAATGGCGCTCGCTGTCATTTCCCATGTTTCTCTGCTTTGCATTTACAGTAAGACCACACATGTCAAACTGTCTGTTACTATAGCCGCTCTTCTGATTCTGTTTAAGAACAGACATGGCAAGGTTTCTTTTTTTTATTGTATTTGAGAACTACTAGCTACACATGGGCTTTTGACATTAAATCTACCAAAACCACAAAGAGAAGCCAGAACTTTGAACTTGATTATGTTATGTTTGCGTTAGTGAGAAAGACAACACCAAAGTGTGATTTGCTTCTTGAGAAAGTCCCCTTACTGACTGCATTTAGATGTTTGAGAAACCACCTCGCTCCTGGGATTATTTAACAGGATGGTCTAAAGTAAATGCATTCTGTCCTTCCTCAGAGTGTTATGAAGACAGTGGAGAGACCTATCGGGGCACTTTATCCACAACTCGATCGGGGATTCCCTGTGCGGACTGGTCACATCACATAAACAGGTAACAGGAGTCGTTTATCACGCATATAAATGAGTTGTTTTGTTCGCTCTGCTAACAGTCGGCTGGTCTGAGAAACACTGGAGGATTTCCTAGAGAGGCTAACATTCTTTTCAGCTCAGTTGATGAGTGTTTGTTGACGACTTAGCTTCCATTGCCTTGTGAAAATCCCTTTCGTATGAACGAAGCTAGGCAGTGAAAACAAACAGCGAGAGGAAATCAGGGGTTCCTCAGGGGTCAATACCAGGTCCAATTATTATTCATCTAACTGACGAGAGGAAACCCCGGGTGCTCTCCGGGTGACCCATCCTGACGGAAAGGTTGCCCGCTCCAGGGCCGTTGCTCAACGCTTAAGTCGGCTGTTGGAATTACTTAATTTACAGGAATTTTAAAAGCCAAAATGGCACAGACAGATGGACATGTTCCAGAGCCGACCCCTGACCCCAGGAAGTGCTTTCTGAGGAAGGCAGATCAAAGCCAATCAGCTCCCTCGCCTAGACTGCAGCCAGCGAGTCTACCCTGCTCAAGGTTAAGGGTCATCCCAGGAAAAACTGCTGAGAGCTACAGCTTGTTTAACATTCTCCTGGGAAGTAGAATTATCTTCACCCCCCCTGACAAATTGTTGCCAATGGCTTAGCACTACTTTTGTGTTTGTGTGTGTCCAAACTCCCTACCTTGTAATTTTGAGTGATATTTCGACATCTGACGAGATTAAATTTGATTTTCTGGAACATGGAAAAAAAAAGACATGCAATTAGATGTGAATTCCTACAAATTGGGAGCACAACCAAACGGTTCCATAGAGGATGTGGCTCCTGCTGGTCTGAGCCCTGCTGAATGCTTAGAATGCATACTTTCATACTCCCATGAGCACTCTTCAGAAAACTCTGCGTTTCCTTCTACGGGCTCTGTGCAGCGAATGCAAAGGGATTCATTGCACTATAGGAAAGCCGGAGTCAGACTTTCCAGGCATACCGTGGTTACTTACACTGAGTGTGTACTCCATGTGCGTGACAATGTACCATGTATGCGCATGCTCATGTGTTTTTAGAGTGTGTGTGAATCTTATGGGACGTGGCCCTGTGTTAGTTCTGATACACTGTGTGCAAAATAACAATTGGAATATGAGAATGTGTATTTGTGTGTTTTACAGTGGGGATTCTCACTCTACAGAATCCCATGTAGGGTTGGAGAAGAACTACTGCCGGAACCCGGACCGGGACAAACACGGCCCCTGGTGTTACACCAATCCAAATAACCGCTTGGTCTGGGATTACTGCAAACTGAAGCACTGTGAGTTGCTTAAATAACCTCGTCTCCTCTCGTGTTTATCTCTGTAACAGCAGATACATCTGTGTTACGTCAGCCATAAATATGAGCAGGCCGTTAGCTCACCACATTAGAACAGATGTGAAAGATGTATATGTTGTATGGTGCAATTTTTAGCGATCTATTTAGCAGACCTTTGATGGAGCAGTTTGAATTTATTAGCTTTCTCCCGAATTGGATGAAAAATGGACACTGCTATGTAGATTTGCCACATTTCCTGGTGCATGTTTCATTCAAGCGGTGAGAGGTTCGTGCAGAAACGGAGAGAGAGTGGGTGTCTTTCCATCAGCGCTGTTCCCTATTCTGGCCACAGTACCTCTATTGCTGCTGACACAGATACAGCTAATACGACTTTGTGTTCATGCATGTAAGCACGAGGATCATTTAGGAATGTGAGGAATGTGTAGAAAAGAATTTGCAGAGTCTTTGGAGCTCTGCTCATTTTCACACCTGTGTGCACCTGGCACATTGCCGCAGAAAGCAGGTGTGGATTGTTGGTTTCAGGAACTGGCACCATCAGAACCTTCACTTTGCTCATGATATATAATACTCTCTTATAATATATATATATAATATAAAAATATGCGTGTTTCTTGTGTTCATCCAAAAAATGACCTATCTGCAACACAGACTTCAGCTCATAAACAGAGAGGGAAGTACATTACGATGTATGATGTGAAGTAAGAAACGAAACAGAACAACAAAGGCAAAAGTTCTGCGAAGAAGCGAGAAGTGTTGTTGAGGTTAATGCCTCTCCTCATGAAGCGTCACCATTTTTAGGTGCATATTTACATTGTGCACAAGTGTTCAAGGAAGACATGTCAGGGTCACCCAGGGACGGTTTGGTACACTCAAAGTACATTACACAGGCCTCTCAGATCCCAGCTGCTTGTCAACGTGTGCACATTGTTTAAAAAAGCAACAAAACAAGTATTTCATAAGTCTTTCAGACTTTGCAAACAGCACTTCTGAGAGAGAATTGACTGACTTTCAGTACACAGAATGAGACAAGTGTTGGTGTAAAGGTTGACGACAATGAAATAACGCAAGTTATTCAGCTTTGTTGACTTCAGCGAAAATGTCATAACTTTTTTTTTTTCATACCGCTTGGCTGGTCGCTTGCGTAATCTGTTAGTGGTGGTTTTGTCCAATTGGCAGAGAATACGCGACGTTCAAACAGCAAACAGATGCAGGTCTCCGTTGCCATCCTTTTATTTGAGAAAGCACACACTCGAGATGCTGGACCCAACGTTCCCCTCTGGCTGGTTTCAATCTGGCTGCGCTGAAGAGCCTCTTTCAAATGGCTGCAGAAATCATTTCCATAATGTAAAACATATCTTCCGTGAAGTTTTTGAGGTCCTGAGCAAATTTATTTGCTGTGGTCGCTGACTGTTATAGCCTCTAACAATGATTCAAATTCAGAGATAAGTCTTTATGAAGTAAAGCAGGGTGTCTTTTACAATGAGCTTTCGTGCTTTGTGTGTCAGTGTATGGTCGGTGCTCTGAATTGTTTCCTGCTGCTGTGGGGTCTCTTCTTACCGTTGTGCTTTTCTTTACTTCTATAAGGTGAATCAGCTACAGTGGCTCCTCAACCAAACAGTGAGTATAGTTTTTGCTTATCTGGCATTTATCTGTCTAGTCCTCTTCCTAGTTCTCTTATCTCTGATCTCGTCCCTTTTCCTTTTTACTCGTTATATCAAATCCTTCTGTTGTTATGTACCTGACTGAGCAAATCATATTTTATGGTTGCCCTTTGAAGTTTCAAGAAACATTTTCTCACTGAAATGTAAATGATACATCCTTCTAACATGCAGCACCAAAAAATGTCTCCTTGTTTAGCTCCAAGTAGGCCCAAGATATCATGCTTTGTGCATATAAACACCAGAATTGTTGGAGGACACCAGGTGCGAGGCACAGATGGCAGCTGGGTTGTAAGCATCCAAAGAGAGTAAGTCATTTTACATCTGTGTCTTTACACCATGTCCTTCCTCCCGTTTTATGCTTTGTACTGACTTTAATGGTGAAATTTGTCTTCTTCAATTTTCTCAGGAAGGTACATTTGTGTGGGGGCTCGTTGATCAGAGAAGATTGGGTTTTGACAGACCAGCAGTGCTTCACCTCCTGGTAATAATCCACCTTCTGATACTTTCTCCCCTCTGATACTTAAAGCTTTTAACCAAATCATTCACTCTTTCCCCATCTTTCATTTACTCAGTCTCTTAAATGTGTTTGTCTTCTTTTTGCTGGACTCTTTTTTATATAGTTTAAAGTGAAGATGCAGGATGTATCCTGTTCACGGACAGTTACTCCCTCCTAGACAGGCCTGAGCTAAGATATGGAAATGGAGGGTTTGGTCTGAGGATCTGTTTAACTTCTGAAGTTGTCTATGTCAGAGCCAGTCATATACATACAGTATCTCTACATCTGAAGCAGAGGTTTTAGAGAAAACGCTCCTGTCCACGAACTTATGTACAGTAGTGTATGTATTGCATCTGGTGTGCATCAGTAGCTTTTAGCTGATATTTTTTTGGCCCAGTGTGTGTTGTGGAAGCCATGATTTTTTCTGAACTATTCCAAAAATGATATATGTAGATTCTATATTACCTTTAAATGTATATTTCTACGATATCATTTCTGTGAAGATTTTGCAAGAACTTGCACAAGTAACTTATCTTCACTTCTCATCATGGTTGGCTTCACTATAACAACACTTTAGGTTTACAACTTACATCTTGGTCCTTGTGGTCTTCAGTGTTCCAGATCTCAGGGATTACAGTGTGCAGGTTGGTCTACGCCACCTCAATGAATCCTCAAGCCACCCCAGACTGCGCATCTCTCGCCTGATCTGCGGCCCAGAAGGATCAAACCTGGTTATGCTGAAACTAACAGAGTAAGTTTTCAACTACTCAGTCATTCTCACTCGTTCATGACGAGTGATATGGAAACCTACTTAATATTCTGTGTTGTACTAACCACTATCAATGTCATTAAGTGAACTTTGGTCATTTCTATGCATGAAAGTCTCATTGTTGTTTATCTAAATTGGGTTATTTCATATTTGTACTACATTTGCTTTTATGTAGATATAATTGTCGGCCCTTTTTGCCTCACTTGCCTCATATTTGTATGTCTTATTGTGATATTATATTACTTGAATATGTAATATTTGATTGTGAATCATCTATGACTCTTGTTTGTTTTAGTCCTGCCCCAGTGTCTGAAGGTGCCTCCACTATTCATCTTCCAGTTAAAGAGTGTCACATCCCTGAAGGCACCAACTGCACCATGTACGGATGGGGGGAAACCAAAAGTACTGCCTTCTTTCACCCACATGCCATGCCACCTTTTGCATTTGACCTGTTACTCAAACCCGGAGAATATCTGCGACATTTAACGATCGCTCTGCCTGTCCTTCTCTGTTCAGATACAGGATACGATGAGACACTCAACACGGTGACCATGCCCATGGTCAACAACGACATGTGCTCGCAAATCAAAGGGGATGCGGGGGAGAGCAGAATATGTGCCGGCGGCAAGAGAGGGGAAGGTGTATGTGATGTAAGGATTGCAAATACCTGTGTACATTATGAAACAGAAATAAGATGAAGGTGGACAACATGGGATTCTAGACATTTCAGATGTAGCTTTCACTGAAACTACTTTCTACTGAGGAAATAGTGCCATTGAAAATGCTTGGTGGAGTTTGTGGATTATCTTGACTAAATGGGATTATTCATCCATATGTATTTTTTCCTCTGCTCTGGGGAATCAGCTGACATTTCAACATGGAATATCTGAAATGTGGCATATCAAATTGAAACCACTCAATATTAAATAGTCATTTGTGTGAACTGACCTTTTGCAACTCTGTATACATTTTGAATTTGGTTTAGTTCAAACATATACAGTGCACTATAATGTCCTTGTAAAGATGCCATGTCTCTGATGTGTTTTTCTCCACCATTACCTTGCAGAAAGACAATGGTGGTCCACTGGTCTGTCAGGAACATGAGCGCAAAGTCATTATCGGCGTGAGCATACAAAGGACAAAATGCGCCTCATCACAGCCTGCGCTCTTTGTTAACGTTGCTTTCTACTCCGAGTGGATATACAAAGTGTTCAAACTTTACCCCACCTTGGAGAGGAACTGACGTTGTGGTGTGAAAATCAACTCCAGGCATGACTCCACAGCCACAGCCTGCGAAATGCTGGCCGGCTTTGGGCCAACAAATTCCAAAACCTCTCCAGCATGGACCACAGGGGAGAAATGAAGAAAATTACCTAATGGAAAGTGGCCATTTTGGGATTTTGTGGCTCAGTTTGTCATTTTACCAAGAGGACAGAGATTAGTGATTGAACGCTGGATAAACCAAATGGAATCTCATCCATTCTCCTGCTCCGCAAATGAAGACATCCAGGTCGTTAGCCTTAATATCATTTTTACAACCAAAGTCTCGGGCACATGGACGGCATACTAATTGTTTTTTGACATGTTCAGAATTTCTGAAGCCATGCAAGCAAAGACAGTGAGAATGACACTTGCGACTCAGTATTATCTCCTGGAATATACTTGAATACGGACAGAACCCAGGTCTCCTGTGACTGGGTGCTCGCAGTTTTTATCACATGTTGAGCTGGACTCCAAACATGTCTTTTTACCTCCAACACAACAAGTGATGTGGCTGGATATTAGTTACTAATCCGCTCATAAATTTTAGTATTCCCTACAAATATCACAACAAAAATGCTCAATGATACTCAGCTACTAAAAGAATACCAAAAACAAAAGAATGAGTAGGTATTATAAATTCACTGTTAGGAAGCAAAGACATTAAAAGTCCCCATGAGAAAATAGTGATTAAGCCAAGCCTGCAGGTCTAACAGAGGTTAACGTTTGGCTTCAGGTATATGAGTAGCTAAGTATATAAAGTGCACTGTTGCTGCTTGAGAAGCTGACTGCAGCAGCCTTGGCGAAGCGTGTGGTGCTAATTGTGTGCAGTAGCTGGACTACCTTTTCCCCAGTTAGCTGTAACTGTTGCTTTCCCCGTGAGAGGGTCTAAGTAGGACTGAGCGAACTGCTCCAAATCTTATGCTAATATTTGTAGCATGAGAGAGAGAAGAGCCATGCCAAATATAACATGGCTATTTGGTCTCCAGTTTGGAGGGAACTTTGGCCCCTGGTGGGCTGTGTGTGGTCAGTAGGATATTTTATACTTTTTTTTTTGTTTCATGGAAAGTGGCTCCTTATGTACATAACTGCAGATCTGTTGAATGAGTTTCTGCTGTGCTGTAAGATTTTATAGGTCTTATAGATCTGGAATATTTTTGGTTCCCTGAGTAAAGATCAGATTGGCTTTTTCATGCCTCTGATAGGGTTTAATTTAAAGAGTCTGGTAGCTTGTAAGTAGAAATTAGGCATATTTATTTTTTCTTGATTAGCAGAAGACTTCATTTGAAAAGAATCCAGACATTTGGATTTTTTGCTCTGAGACTAATTTGGTGCGTGTTTGACCAAAACTTAATAGCCACACAGGCATAAAATAACATGCTGGGTTACAATATTATTCATATGCTTTGACATTTTAATCCAAGATCTTACTGCAGGCTAAATTAGGATTGTTCTGCCCAGTTTAACATGCAAACACACACACACATACCAACACAAAAACTTGGAGGTGTAAAAGAGATGTAATTCTACATAAAATATGGTGCAACATAGACATTAACTTAAATACAGCAAGGTTTTGTTTACAAAATAAAACCAAAAAAAGAATACAGAAACAGGTTTCCTGCAATTAACATCACCAAAATAATGCATAACAAGTGAATTAGGTTATATAAAAGGAGAACTTTGTTATTGGCTAAATGTTACACGTTACCATTGGCCTGTGATTTACATAGCTGATTAGACAAAGGATATATTTCTCCTACAGATATCTCTATGTCTCTGTTCACAATTATTATAGCCTCATTTAGCATTAATAGCAGCATTTTATTTTATGGCTGTGTGGCTCCTACACAAGAGTGAAAGCATGTCATCTATAATCAGCTCTGAGATGACTGTACTGAACATCACAAGGAAAACGGAGCACAACAATAAAGGAATAATCAGTATGAGGGGATTTAGGACGATTTAGATTTAGTACGAAAAACTGTCAGTAATTGAGTCATTTTGCCTTTGTTTTGTTTTTTTTTTTTTCAAGACCATAACTGTACACAATTAAATTATGACTGTGGCCTTAATTGGACAAATGCAATCGCTAAAAACCTGAGAAAGTATATGAAGTGAAAACATTACCAAACATCACAAATGATGAGTTATTGATCAGTTTTCTGTGCTCTGATGGCGTTGTAACTGTTATTTAATTTACCTTTCTGTAAATAGCCCAGTGCATTCTGTAAATTACTATTTGTATTTTTTGTAAATATCATACTTAAGTATTTTTACTTCATGATCATTGTGTTTATATGTTTGTATACTGTAAACTTTAAATATAACAGCTGCTATTTTGCCCTAGTGAGTTGTTTTACATCTATGACCTTTTCTGGATTCTGTAGCCTTTGTATTATTCCTATTTTAATAAACAACTTGACATTACATTTAGCTCTATCACGTACCACGGTTTCCTTCCTTCGGCTTTTTCCCCACGCGTACTGTGTTTAAAGCCAGCGGCACACACTTCTGTTTACTCAGTTTTTGGCAGTTTACTCCCTATATCGCTCAGAGAGGCAAACTGTAATGCATGATAACTAGCTTTAAGTGGCTGAGAGCAGCAGGGGTCAACAATACGACTGCTGGAGGAGAGAAATAATAACATGTCTTGAGTAACGTTTGCATAACAAATGTGGACATCCCATGCTTAAGCGAGCCACAACTGGACATGGATAAGCTTTTCAGCAGCTCTGAACTGTTTGATTGCTCAATGTAAGATTAGATAAACTTAATTCTCCAAATGTAAGATTAATATTGGTGTCAGATTATCACATCAAGCTAAATACTGTGGGGGATTCTTGGTGCAACAAGTATGCAGATAGTTACTACTGTTAAAGAGGAAATACAAAAATGAATAATGTCTCCATACTAATATATGCTGATATGAAATGATTAGATTGTGAATACCGATGTGCCACCTTCAGCTGTGTTTTGCTGGTGTAGCTGGACAGCTTGATTTAACTACTTTTCAAGCGGAGGTAGTTTCATCCTGTAGTGGCTGTACCTCCTCCAAAGGGTCACGAGATAATATTCAGAAGTCATAAGATGATTAATAGGAGAGGGAAAATGAAAATTCTGCAACCAGAATATGGTTAGGGGGAGGTGTGGTTTTTGAGCTTGTGAAACCATGTGAAGCGTGACAAGAGGTCACACGGTCAAGCCAAAAAGTTTGGGAACCAATGGATTAATTCATAACAGTGTTTATTTTAGAGCCTTATCAAGTGTTTTGTCATGTAAAATCTTAATCTCCAGAGTAGCTAGTAATGACTGAATGACTGAAATAAATGTAGTGAAGTGAAAAGTGCAATTTGCCTCTGAAATGTACAAAAGTAGTAGGAACGTGTGATACTGAAGTACTCCAGTAAAAGCTCCTGAAATATATACTTTTACAGTGCTTGGTCCTCCATCAGTAACACAAAATCTGGGAGGGAAAATCATGTTTCCATTTCAATAACTGAGCTGAAGCCTGTTTCAAAGGCCCACAGATGATTTATATTTGCAGTCGAAATCCGAACATAAGCGCACGCCGTCATGTGGGGATGTCATTTACCTATCTGGCCTCGCAGCGTTAAATTCCGATGGGTCATTTTGCCAGTAGGCTACTTCCACGCTGCTGGCCCGAGCTGTTTGCCTTCTGATCCCAACCTTCCCAACCCCGGTGACCAATTATCGAGGAACTCCAAGCCTTATAGTCTCTTCGCTGTAGTAAAGGGATATAAAGGAACTCAATGCCTCTGCCCTGTTGCAGTCATAAAAACTGATACCGAGCAGAGCAGATATCAGGTCATGTTTAGACTTTTTGAAGCTATACTTTTACAGATTTTCCCACTTGCCTCCCCTGGAAAGAAGCCTTTGGAAGAACGCCTTAACCTCCTTCTGCACTTAAACAAACAGCAAGCCCAAGACTATAAAAGAGATAACATCCATATTATCCAGCGGTAACCTTTAACGATCCGTGGAGCTTTGATTTATGCAACAGTCATCGCAGACCAGATATGCTGCAGAGAACGCAGTTAAAGTTATGCTCATATAACCAAATATCATTTCTGGTTTAATATTCTCCATTAGCACCAAATGTGCACCTCTAAAATCTACACCCTTTCAAGCAGAGCCTGTGTTTATTGGCTAATAAACCTTGGCACATAACACCTTATTTCCTGGAAACTTGCATACATAAAACCGATCATCACTTCTACAACAACAACAAAAAAAAGCAATAAAAGAAAACATTTTCTATTTTATCTGCCCAGCTTTATTCAACACTTTATATCTTATAAAGCTCCATTAATTTCCAGGTCAGTTTAGTGGATTAAAGGACTGTTTGGTTTGTGAGACTGTCTGATGTTACAGAATAAAATGACATCTTTAGATACTTTCCAACAATACTTAAGATATTCATTTCTCTGTTCCCTCTTATTAATGGCAGATCTGATTCAAGGAAAAGTGATGAGTGAGGCTGAGTGTGAGGGAAAAGATTGTAACCCCGGTCCTCTGTCGCCCTCTGCTGGTTAGAATGTGTCTCTCCAGTTTAGAAATCCAGTTGCACTCAACGTCTTTTTTTTTTCTTTTTCGTGAGAAATGCATTTTTAACCATGTGCATCAGACATATTCACCAATGTTTCAGCTGCAGTCACACATTTAGTCCAGGTAGCGATGTGGATTCACATCCCAGGGCTGCTGGGGAAACAGAAGCCTCTCTTCTGTTTGAAACTGGCTCCATGGAAAAGAAAGTCCCTGCTGGTTCCAGCACTGAGTCACTGTGTGCTCTGTTCTTATTGTCTCAGTTGCCAAAGGGAGGAGTGTCCTTGTGTCTGCGTGATGGTGCACTAGCGGGAAAGTGTATCGATCCCTGTGGAGATCCAGCGGGGTCTTGTCTGTCGTGGTTGAGGCCGCCATGTTATTCGACTGATGGAGGAATGATGGTATGATGTGATGTGTGGATGTCACGTATTCGGAATTTGACATACCTGTGCATGAGACTGAGGGAATGAGATTTTTTTTTAGAATTTTCACATTACAAAAGAACAACTACAGCGGTAAGATTTTCACCTATGACAGAAGTCTACAAACAGAAGTTACTCATTACATTCCAAGTGGATAAACTACTGTTTAAGCGATTAAGAATCAAGACGATTAAGTGCCACAAAGAGAGATGAACACGGTGATTTGATGCAAAAGACTTTTGCAGAATCTCACCTGTCTCTGTTGGGTAGAAGAAGCCGTTTTGAAGCTTCCTGGTGACTGTGTTGTATGTAGGGGGGGCATCTGAGTTTTCACAGTAGCCTCTGGCCTTCAAAGAAACACAAACATGATCCACATGTGACAATACAGAAGCCATTTTCTATCTTACAAGTTGTAATCAC
>JBAJHX010000002.1:6750920-6766539 GCA_037176925.1 Amniataba percoides | reverse complement strand
ATCTATCTATCTATCTATCTATCTATCTATCTATCTATCTATCTATCTATCTATCTATCTATCTATCTATCTACACAACAGCTTGACAAGGTAAAAACAAAATTAAACTGCAATATACAGCTATAAGTATATATTAGTGAGCAAATAAGACTTAAGTGTAATGTTAACTTGCTGCTTACATGTTGGAGCAAGAGTAATACATATTAACATATTAAAGAGGATACATATTAATATAACTCTTTTAAATGACTCATTCCACCCAAGAAGAACTTTTACTTGAATTATTAATGCTTGTTCTTTTACTTAAATGAATATAATGACAATAATAATGTATTTTACAGCACAGACAAGGGGATCAGTGAATGCAACCAGATAAAGAGATGCATATAATTTAAAACAAAGACAACAGCTCAAATTACTATGCACAGGTATAGATATATAAAAGTATGTGTATTTTGTAAGTGTATATATACATATATAGGAATAAAAGGAAATAATGATAACAATTATATGTATGCAGTAATAAAAACTAATCTTTGATACAAAATATAGTATTTCTAACATGCACTTTCCTATTTGTCATATTAGAGGGCACACACATGCATGTTTCTGACTTTCCATGCATTCAGTGCTGTGGGGTGATTCAAGTGTGAGGCACAGATTGAGTTCAGGGACTTCTCCCACGCCCCCTGAACGCACCGTCAGCTGAGTTAACGCTATGCTGACGTGTCGCAGCTCCTGCTCCGGAAGACTTTACTCCACTCTGCCTCTGCTGCTCCATCCACTCCCGTTCAATCCGCTCCCCGAGACCCCGGAAGTACTTGGACCCGTGTGTGTGTATATGCATGCATGGCAGAGTGTGTTTCCGGTACAACGTGTGTGTTGATCGGTGCTCAGCCTTTTTCTCTCGGCTCCCAGTAGGACAGTCAGCCACTTTCAAAGTCCCAGCTCCCTCACCTGGTCTCCCCCCGTCGCGGAGTCACACACCTGTATAAATCTATCAATCTCAAACCGGTGGACATGGCATCAGTTTCTGCTCCAACTCAGACAGCCGCTGCTCCGGCTCCAGCTCTGCAAAGAGGGATTGTGAAAATGGTAAGACTCCCAACATCCATGAATGTACTGTGGGCGCACGGCTAGTTAGCTCAGGTGCTAATGGAGGCTAAAACTAACTGTGTAACTCGTCACGCCAGGTTAATTTAACGACATAAACACACTCTACTGTTAAATTTAAGTGTCTGTATTGTGTCCATAACGACTGTCACCTGTATTTTAGCTCACCTGGATGCGGCGGCATGCCGGCTAATGTTAGCTCAACTAGCTAGCATGCTACTAACCTGAAGCCAATTGACGTTAGCACATGTTTGATATTTCATTACTTGGCGATAAGAAACTTAAACTAACAAGCTATGGGGGAGTTATTTTTTAAATATATTAGCCCTTCCAAAGTTCATACATGTGATTTACGAGCACTTTTTAGTCGCACTGCCCGGAAACTTTTACCAACTAGTTAGCAGTAGTGGTAACAGATGTTTAGTTTCCCAGCTAACTGTGAGCTAATTAGCTTTTACAGTTGAAAGAGTTGACTCAAATAGTTGAGGAAAGTCCATGTCTGAGAGCGTAGATGGATTTATCTGAATGGCCACATGTTAAATAGTACTTAAAGCTAGCCTGAAAGCTAACCTCAACACAGCGTCCCCCTGTGTACTTTCATTTTAGTATCCCTGTCAGCGTTTCCTATAAATGCTATTGTGTAAGATTTCCGCGAGTGAAGCAGCATTTATGTGGAGGTCTTCTGGCTGTGTGGTTCTCAGGCTGGTTAATGTTTTCCGACCCCCTTCAAGTCACAGCACTTCCTCAGCGTGCCACTAGAAACTGACACGTAGCTGCAGCTTTCTGGCCCCTGTAATCTCCCATTCATCTTGGGTGTGTGTGTGTGTGTGTGTGTGTGTGTGTGTGTGTGTGTGTGTGGCCTCTGTTCGTCCTCATGTTGCTACACCTCATGGTCACTTTACATTGGGTCAGGCACTTTGCTCCAGCTGCAGGTTTACTCATCTGGGTAACATTTTCTCACTGTGAGCGTTTGCATAGTTTCACAGTTTGACCTGTGGGGTCTCCTGCACGCCACCGTCAGACCACCAGTCATCATCCAGGATAGGCTGGGTTATTTCAGATGTCAGGATTAACTAGGAAATGTTGCTTCTCGACGACATGTTCTTTATCACAGGGAGCATATGCAACACGTAATTACGCTGGTCCCAAGGCTTTGAAGAAGAGGCTGTTTTTAGACCTGTGGTAACTACTATTAACAAGTAAACACTGCCGTCCTCCCTTGAGAAGGAAGTCTGCAAGCAGGTTACTCTCTCGTGGGTTTATTATCCAAGGGATTGTGCCACAAAAAGGTTTTCTGAGTTTCATAAACAAGACCTGGGAACCTGTGCTGATACTGACTGTCGACCCGTCTACAAGTTATGTTTGAATCCAGGTAGCGTGGAGCATTCATGCACATCTCTCCCACTGTGTTGTGCACATTGCGAATATTATTTTAAGTTCATACTGTGAACTTTTTACAAATAAAAAGAGAACAATTTGGCACTTTTATGCACAATCTGTACAGTTCTCTCATTTAAATAAGTCACATTGCACATATTATCTTAACCATAATTTACATTTTGATACTACTGCCTGCTTTATAATATTTTTTTATAATGAATTTATATTTCTGACTGGACTTGGCCATCATCCCTATAGCTTTCTACTTGCTATGATTATGTTTTTTGCATACATGCATGTAATTGCAAGACGGATCCCTTTTCAAATAAAATCCTGCTGGGCTATAAACCTGATTCAGGGGGTTTGTGAAGGGATAAATGTAGCATCTCTTTGGGTTCATATGATTTTGATAAATGAATTTCAAATGAATGCTGAACTCTCACCACATTTGTATTACTTCATAGTCATACTTCACAGTATGCATGATACAGGAAATGTCGGAGGCCCTTATCTGAGCTCTGTGCCTTGAGAAAGGTGACTAGGGAATCAAGCAAAGCCGTATTCTCCAAGTGGAACTTGGCCCTTTTGTAAACAGTGAAGGGGGATGGTGCCTCTTTCCCTCTTTTTTTTTTCTTTCTTTTTTTTTTGCTACCATGTCTGTTCAGTATATAAAAACCACAACTAGGCTTCTGCTCAGCCTATACTTTGAGGGGCCTGAGTCAGCTAGAGGGGAATGGCAGCGATTTGATGAAAGACTTTATCTGGCTCACATCTAAGATCAACAGCCCCCAGTGATGCTCCCCACAGACACACTGGAGAGTCCGCAGATAAAGGGTGTTTGCTCAGATTCGTGTAAATGCCGTGGTTGTCAAACCCAAGAGTAGGTTATCTTTTCTTTCTTTTTTTTTTTTTGTATTTAGCTACGTTATCAGATGGCATGATCTCACCTTACGTTTGAATGACAGACTGTCACCATGGCAACGTGCAGTGTGAATTTGATTTTCATCTCTGTGATAGTTTTCCCGCCTCCTGTAGGGATCTTTTAAGAGTTTACTAATTAACAGCTACTGTGATTAATTATTGTGAGCTGGCATCTAATTTGCATGCATACAATAGGCAGAGCACACGAGCCCGGATGCAATTCACTAAATCGATTCCTCATTTGCCTGCCTACTGTACTTGTTTATCTTAGATTAGTTTCAAGTTTCAAGTTGTGCACAGTAGACTGACACTTCCCACAAAGCACATGCAAATGCAACAGTTCGCTGAATGTTCCAGTGTAAATGTATACTCTGAGATCAAATAGAAACTGAAATCCTAACAGAATTTCTTCCTTGACTGAAGCATTGTGGTCTGGTATGTGTTCCTCACATTTATGGACTGTGTATTTAAGAATTATTTCATTATGAAGAGAGTGTTGAAAGATATTGTCTGCATTCGCCAAATGTTTTCACTACCCATTGTATCTATCCCCAATTGACAGTCTTTATTGTTGTCTCCCCAGGTCTTGTCGGGCTGTGCCATCATTGTCCGGGGCCAGCCTCGAGGTGGCCCACCCCCGGAGCGTCAGATCAATCTCAGTAATATCCGAGCTGGGGCCATGGCCCGCAGAGCCGCTCAGGGCCAGCCCGACACCAAGGACACCCCTGATGAGGTGGGCAGCTTTATCCCATTGTGTCTGTGTTTGTTTGTATTTGTGTGTGTTTGGCAAAGGCAGAACAAGGTCCTGCTAAGTAGCCCTGCAGCACACACCATAACTACAGTTTAGGGGTGAATGCTGATGTGTGCGTCGTTCCTTTCACCACGGGGAGAAGTTTTTCTCACATGGTTTTTCTATGCTCACTTCCATCGATCAGTTGTAACATAATTATGTATGAATTGATATTCGCACCATGTCTGATTGCATGAATGATGATGTTGCCCAGAGTTAAACATGTCAATTCTCAATTGAACGCGAAGCTTCAAGATGCCACTAGTGTAATTTGACATTTTGTTATCACATCTTTTGAAAAGTCCATCGATTTCTTTATCGCAGACAGATGTTGCTACTGTCTGTTCTGCTGCTCATTTAAAAAGAAAAAAATAACTCAATCTCTGAAGGTTGCTTGACTTAAATCTCTGCTTTCTAGTTCTGAATACGCTTGCAAACATGCCTTTTTCTTATCAGACAAAAAATCAGTTTAAATCAGCCTACACAGACAGCGTACTTTGACCAAGATAAAATCATACTGAAAAGCATGTTTATTGTAGTTTTTGCCCACATTATAATCACACAACTAATTATTGTTTAATGGATACAGTTTTTACTTCACCTGTGGCAGTGATGGCAAAATGGTGCAATGGGGGCATATGAAGTTGTTATTGGGGGTTATGTCTTTGCATAATTGTATAAGTTAACTGATAGTAATGAATCAAAATATACTTTGTTTAGTTGTTTGCGATAAACTTTTGATTTGATTGTTTTAAGGTGGTGTACATTTAATAATCCTGTCTGTATTGCAGCCATGGGCCTTTCAAGCCAGAGAGTTCCTGCGGAAGAAGCTTATCGGCAAAGAGGTTTGCTTCACTGTGGAAATCAGGACTACTCTGGGCAGGGAGTACAGCATGGTCTATCTGGGGAAAGGTGAGAGGACTCACTTCTGAAATCACAAACTAGTCTGAACAATGTCCATAAGTAGTTTTTTTTTAGAAGACTAAACTAATCACATATTGTACTGAATACAACATCCCTGTGATCTGGAACGTCTGCATCATTTATGAAGTACAGCTCAGTGACTCCCCATAATCCTGTTTTATGGTTTACAGGTGATGTCAAATTGTTATGTATATTTTGTGCTTAAGTGGCATTATAAGTAAATACTCCATTTTTCTAAAGTATGGAGTAATTGTCAGGGATGTGCCTCCTGCCAGCTTATTACCTGCAGGTACAATTGAACTGAGAATTACCTGTAATCAAAAGTTGAATTGGCACACCTGCAGAAAGTGAATTTGTACAGTTAAATGTCTCTCAGCACTCATGGCTGCCTTGTGTCCAATCAAATTACCTGACCAGAACTAACTTCTCTATAATTGTAGCTACACTGGTTTAAAATAACAAAAATGATAATAACAGGATTTAAATTGTTTCCTGAAGTTTCATTTGTTTTTTTCCTTTCTCTGTCCTTTTCATTTTAGACACAACAGGCGAGAACATTGCTGAGTCTTTGGTGAACGAGGGCCTCGCCACAGTTCGCAGAGAAGGAATCAGAGGGAACAAGTAAGGCTTTTTGTATTTCTTCCCCTTAATTTGGTAAGATTGCTGAAAAACTAAACACATTTAGTGGAAATTTTGTGACCTCATACATTTAGATCCAATATCCAGAGCATGTCTGATTGTCTGTGCTGTTTGTTTTTATTATGATTCCATAATCGACCGACCTCGAGTATGTCAGTGTGGCCAAAATGATTTTGAATGTCAAAGATGGTTTTGGTTTGCAACTCTTCACTTTGGTGCACAGAACGAGGAGGGACTCACTTCTGGCAACGTGATGTGATCTTTTGCTTGCCGAAGCTCATAGCACTACAACTCCGATAAATCTGAAGTCATATACACAAGTCCTCAGCTGGTAGACTGTCGAGAATGGAGTGGAGCCATCATGTCCCAGATGGTGGCAGTATTACCCTGCTGCTACATCGAGGTCCCTCTGAAACTCTTTTCTGCCACATTGCCCTCTCGCAGTAATCCCCTAAATACACTTGCACACCCAGCGCTATATGACAAAGTACTATATATCCCCCCAGTGGCAGTATTTGCACATTACACACATTACAAGCAATTTGACTCATGCTGCTGCATTTGTATCTTCCACTATGGAACAGAGATGATATGAATATTTTGCCACTAATGACCCATATCAAGCATTCTGTGCAATGGCTCAAAACAAGCACTAATGTAAATGATGCTTTAAGTATAAGCGGGCGTCATTTGGCCAAAGGGGAGGCCCATTACTCAGTGAGGGCTTTGGGCATTAGTTTTTCCCTCCGTGCACCAGCATCCGATATCATCATTACCCCTCGTGACTGGCTACGTTGATCACACCAACAATGATGCGATCATAATTATGGGGGTGATTATAATGATGACAGCCTTGGACAGCACAGTTAAAACGTGAGCAGAGGCTGACTGCCGTTTGGGAAATTGGTCAGCCAATTCACAAGTTTAAGGGCTGGGGCCAGCTCTCAGCAGTGCAGCAGAGCAGGCTGGGGCGCAGTTTTTCAGGGCTGATTTTCATCGGTTTATTAGAGCAGGAATGAGTCATGCAGTCACTCTGACACACACACAAAATAACGAAGAACTCAAGTTGGATTTAATGTTATGTTCTGTCCATGTATTTTCAACTTTTGAATTTGTTTGGATGCAAAGTGTCATCTTTATTATTCTAGATTTGCTCCAATATCCAGATTTCTGTCTTTCCATATTTATTATTTATATTATAGGTGATTAGGCCACAACACATTTGTGAATTGTAAATTGGTCTTGAATTACAGCCAAGCAAAGAAATGTGTAACAGACACTTTATAATATGCAACACACACATACACATATAAATGGTGTTCTATGTAGTGGCACTTGCCCAGCTGTGAGCAAGTTTTCATTTTAAAGTGCCACATCAGGATAAATTCCTGTCACAGGATATACAGACACGTGTATATAGATTTTTATGCCCTGTTCATAACTAAATTGTAAGGTTACACATTGAGTGAAATCTCTATCACTCAACTTTTCCCAATTTCTGTCAAATTTAAAGTTCTTTGATGTATTTTTCTTCCTTTCGACTTCTTCCTACAGATTGCACGTTGCGTCAGTGCCAGGCAGATATATATTTATTTAAATCACACAGATGAGTTTTTTGGTTTGCTGTTGGAGGCTTCATCATTTGACTGAGTTTCACTTTAATTTAATCAGGCAGAAGTCCTTGGTGCTGCGCCATACAGTGATTCACATTCATCAATCTCCTCCGCTCAGTATTGCGTCTCAGTCTCTGTCACACAGTCAGACTGCTTTTCTTTAGAAAGTGCTTTATCCATTCACTGAGGTGTCTAGGCCCTGAAAATTGGTCAGGTTGTCACGGCATTACAGTTTTCTTTTTCTTTTTTTTTTTTTTATTAATTTCCTTGAAAAATTAAAGTCACAGACAGGAGAGGGGAGGTTTGACTGATTGGTTTATATAACGCCCACCCACCGGAGCAAAGGGAGCAACATTAACATGGAGACCAACTGTGCTTTATGACCCCCCATTGCTCCTTTTTAACTGGAGCCCCAGAGGAGCGCAGGCTGAGGCGTGTAAACGTCTGGGGGATGAACTGTGCTCATTTGGGCTTTCGCCGCTCACGAGGAGTGGAACCCTTCCAGCCAAGCACACTGGGGAGCCTGACTTCCTACATCCTCTTCAAACTGTACAAAGACAAGTGGGAGCTGTAAAACGGCTTGCTAAGGTTCAACATTTTGTATCTATTTAAAGTCTTTTTAGTTGCACTGGGGAGCCACAAGGGATGAAAGATGTAGCCTACAGCGTGTTTAAATATAAGGGAATTGGAACTGTGTTTTTCCTCGGCCCTTTGTTTCTCCAGCAGTCTTGCACTTTCTTAGCCATCAATATCTGTTTTGATTCGTAGCAACGTGTTGGTTGGAAGGAGCTGCTGACTTAAAAAGAAACCAGTCTATTTGGAGACATGGATAAGTTCACTATCATCTGCCTCCACACTCAAAGTTATTTCTCTATCTTTACCCATCTCTGCTTGTGAGTTGCTTTCCATTTATTTCCGCGGCTTTACAGCGTCTGCTCTCCTTGATTGCATTGTTCCTCTCTCCCGCTCTATCTTTTGTAGCTCCTCTGTTCCCTTTTAGTGCTTAAATTCTAAGTAGCTTAAACGCAATCGACTTCTTACAGAAAGTTTCGGTGTTGTTGCTCAGTAAGCAAGAAGCCGTTTCGATTCAATTTGAAGTTGGTAACAAAATCGGTACAGAGGGGAAAGAGAACTTGATGGCTTCTGGCACGAGTCCAAAAGCCCAATTAGGAAGACCCAGCTGGAGAACAGGCTACATGTGTGTTTATGTGTGTGGCATTTTAATTGAGACCCACTCCGTTGCCTTTCCAAGCACTAGTTACCATCGCTACTCCCATATCAATCGGGCAGCCTTTACTTCTTGGAAAAACAAAAGCCTGTTGGCCATTTGAAGTAATGAATAATTAAAGTTGTACAAGGGCCCTCAAAAAGCATTAGGCTGCACAATTTAGAGAGCCAGCATGGAATTAATTGTGGCGTTTGTAGCCAGCTGCGTGGTCGCTTTTGAAGGAGCTGTCAGACGCTGTTATTGTCTCCTCGCAAAATGCTCGGATACATTTTTTAAGCAGTTATAATCTGGTCTTCAGCTGGTTGCCACTGAAACAACAGTGCGGTTTGTCGGGAACGGCACTTTATGCAGCACTTAATTCTAAAAAAGCTGGAGCCTCACCAGACCCTCACTTATACATGCCTATGCTTTTAATGAGCACTTGTTATACGTGTTGAAGTTAACAACCGGTGACAGTTTTGGAAAAGTGACAACTGTTGCTGTGATTTGATGAATTGTAATGAACCCAACATGATAGAAGTTAAAAGAGCACTGGCCACAAGTTGTTGTAATTGTAATGCCTGTGATGCTAATATTTGCCTGTTGGGACACGGCTCCCGGTAGCCAGCGCTTTAACACGACCTGCGTACGAGTAATGAGAAGATGTTAACAAGAGGAGCAACTCTACAATCAAAGCCTTTTCTGCTCATTAGGTACAGCGACTATCCCTTTCTGACTGCTGTGAAATTAATTGCAACTTGTTAACAGGCTGAGCAAGCGGGGCCTTTATACGTTTTATTTTTTTTTTCTAAAAGGTTGTCAAAGGAGTTTTATGGCACTCAGAAGATCTTCTGATCTTTATAGATGTTTGTAACCTAGTTAATAGGAATGTTTTAATTCGAGCCATCACAGCTTTAGTGCAGCGGTGTTCTCTGACAGGATTTTCATGCGGGCGAGGCATCGCCCTTGAATGTTTCAGTCTCAGATTCGCTCAGCTGCAGGTTTCAGCTCCATGCTTGTTAACTAATCTATTGAAGTAAATTTGGTGAAGTTGCTGTGGAGATTTCATTTTGGTCTCGTCTTTTATGCAGCAAAATTCAGTTTTAAACGTCCCAGTCTGTCAGAATTAAATTGGATAAACTCAGCTGCGCATCTTAAGGTGATCAGACTTCACACCGTCCCTGCATGCACGTTCTTCCAAAAGAAAATAGATTTGCAAGTTTTGGATAGAAGTCAAACAATAATGTTATACGCTCTGTCGCTAACTTCTATGCACTACACATACAGAGAGCAGCATATTGTCTTAACAGTTGTCCTCAGTTTGAAATGTGTTTTTTATGCTGTCTTAAACTTTTTTTCTTTCTGTGTGTGTGACCAGTCCGGAGCAGGCCAGACTCTGTGAACTGGAGGACCAGGCTAAGGCGGCCAAGAAGGGCATGTGGAGCGAGGGTGGCGGCACACACACCATCCGCGACATTAAGTACACCATAGAGAATCCCCGCAACTTCGTCGACTCCTTGCACCAGAAACCCATCAACGGTAATGATTTGGGAGGGGGCACAATGACATCCACACTGACACACTCATACAGAAAAAGCCTGGCCTAGGAAACAAACGCAGGGCTTATAAAAAGCCACAATATTATATAAGCCCCTATTTCCACATTAAAGCCACATTTTCAGGCTCTGTCAGAAGTCAACTATTTTGGTTAAAGGTATTTTGTTCTAAATATCCACTTCAGGGCATGTAATGGCACACACTATATCAGGCTTCGCCGGCTCATTCCTCCAGTCTCTCATCTCTGACCCTACCCGTGGTGCCGTTAAGAGTGGCTCAGCTCATTTCACTACCCTTTAATTGAATGGGGAAAATGAACAGGCGAAGGCATTTTCATTCTTTTATTTCTTGTTCTTACCATTCATGAGAGACAGACGGGGTTGTTTTAAAATTGGAAGCAGCAATCCAGCCGAAGCGCTTAAATGTGCATTGAGTCGCTGTGGTTGAAGTACCAATTTCTCTCTCATCTGCTTAGGCTGGTGCACACACATATACATGCGCACAAATTGTACACAGAAAGAAGGCATATAGAGACTGAAAGAACCCATCATCAAAAAACCATTTATGCGTGAAAATGCCTTTCACAAGGGTGACTCACATCCTGTTCAATTTCTTCATGTACTTTAGAGGTCAGGAGCAACATTTGAGTGATGTGATTTTTGCAGAAAAATACAATGTAATCCCTCAAAAGCTTTCCAAATAAATTGACCTCGTCTGAAGCCTCGATCTGTCGCACATAGCATAGTCAGAACTTTAAAGTGATACCTGAAATCTGTCGTATGAGTATGAAGTACTTACCTTTGTCGGCTTGAAAGGTGGCTGTGATTGCAAACACTTGAAATATGTAGTTTTCTTCTTTTCCAGAGAACAATTACTATGGGAAGTTCATGTTAGTTATAATGGGTTTCAGTGGGGGCATTTTAAAGGTTTCTCAAATGCAGTTCTCTACTGTTAAGCTTTAGGTTTAGTATGTCCCAAACATAGATTGTTTGGGCAAAATATGTCTAAATTCAATATTTTCATCAGTCTGCCTGAGACTATTTTGAACATCGTTTGCATGCTGACAGCAAAGAGGCAGAGTAGATTCAGAAGTTCCAACAACATTTTACTTCTTCTGCTACGAAAACTTGAAATGAATCATCACCAAAATGAATTGAAGCTGATCACAGCCTTCTTGTTATGTGAGGATGGAAGCAGCAAACCTTCATTTCCAGCCACATTTTGAACAGTAGCAAGCGTTTGATGAAGAGTTTCGTTGGAGTATCTCTTGAAGTGGATTGAACAATCTGCCAAGGAGGCCATGATTTTCTCCTCTTTGAGAAGTACCTGAGGGCGATCCTTTAGCCAGACACTTCAATTCCACCCTTCGGTAAAACAGTGCTTTTTTTTTTTTTGCCACATCCCAGACACGATCGCCTTGAATTCAACAAGTGTCATATCGGGCATTGCTTTAGAAAGAGAACACATACCACGACAATTTCCCCAGGATGAGGAAAGATTAAAATAAATGAAATAGATTCACATATTCATTGGTCTGGCCCATCTAACCTTGGGGCAGCTCTCTCTGCCTGAATCAGATATTGGGTTTCACTCTTTTCCAATTTGAAATATAGTACTAATAAGGTAAGTATAAGGCCCACAGATATGCAAGTCTAATCTAATGGCTTGATGTCTGTATCATCATTGTAATTCGACACACTGTCTCCCTCAGACGCTTTTTATATTCTGTTCTTCTTCCCCCAGCCATCATCGAGCATGTGCGTGACGGCAGTGTTGTTCGTGCCTTGCTGCTCCCCGACTACTACCTAGTCACTGTCATGCTGTCTGGAATTAAGGTAACCACCCTTCACTTGCTGCAGATGTGGTGAAATGTGAACTGTTGAGCTCATTTATTTTGTTTGGCAAACTCTCTCTAGCCATGACTGTGATGCTATATGGTGAGCAAATAAATAAGTGCACAAATGGCCAATCACTTCACTTTACTGTCATAAAAACTATTAATAGATTATTTCAAGGTAGACAGTCCAGTCTTGATATGAATGTATACTGTTCATATATATATATAAAAAGACATTAAAAAGAGTAATGGCTCGTTTTTGTCACTCCTCTAAGTCTGTTTTTGTTCCACCAGTGTCATATCCGCTCCGCTAAATTTCCCCATCAATCTCTTTCACCAAGCCCAGCTTTGCCAATGGACCACTCAAGATAACTAATCTTTTACATCTCCCACTTGAAGATATTACATCCATTTCAAGGTGTTCTTTGTCTCGTTGTTCAAAGGCTTGTCTGCTTGTCGCGCCTGTTGTGTTTATCTGTCTGGTGTTTTGCTACACTCAAAGGAGAGAATACAGATAGCATGCAGCAAGGTGACATCGGTTAAAAGTGGATAACGGTAGTACACAGAAATAACAGATTATATCAAAGAGAGTGTGTGCACAAAAAAAGACTCCTGGAGGCACTAGTTGACTATTGGGAATTGCAGTAGACAAAATGTGCCCTTGTCTTGCAATGTAATCAGTCCGGTTGGACACATTTTAACACATTTCTCAATGCTTGCAAAAAAAAAAAAACAAAATTGATTGAGGCGTGACTTTTACTTTGCTAATGTGTGTTTTCCTTCTCTCCAGTGTCCCACCTTCAAGAGGGAAGCGGACGGTACAGAGACGTCGGAGCCATTCGCAGCAGAGGCCAGATTCTTCACTGAGTCCCGTCTTCTCCAGAGAGATGTTCAGATCATCCTGGAGAGCTGCCCAAACCAGATCATACTAGGCACCATCCTCCACCCGGTAAGGCACAGGAGGTGGCAGGCGGCAGTGGTGGTGGAAGTCTCATTAAAATTCAGGCTTTCTGTCTCATTAATTGTTCTTTTCACTGTCCCCGTTTGCCTTTTGTGTCAGAACGGCAACATAACAGAACTCCTGCTGAAGGAAGGCTTCGCCCGCTGTGTGGACTGGTCCATGGCCGTGTACACCCAGGGAGCCGAGAAACTCAGAGCTGCTGAACGGTATGCTACTGTGGAGGCACAGAAAACTGTGTTGGTTGGAGACTTGTCAAAAAACAGTGACAGTACATGGATCTTGAAGATACTAAAAACTGCATATGAAAATGTAGTCTTGAAAAAAAAATCTCGTTGATTCCTAATAAATATGTCATTAAGCATTTAATTCAGTGGCAGACAAGCTGTCATGTCATACATTATTCAATTCAGCTTATGAGGGTAAAAGAAACCAATTTACAATATGTCTAATTCTGGAAATGACTGATTTGATACAATACATAATAAAGAAAGAAAGCACTTGCAGATTCTTGAGGTATCAAACATTATTAATTGTGCAAATTAAATAGTATACAAATTTATGCCACCGGTGCTTGAGAAGAACAATCTCGTGCCATTGTGTTACAATGATATTCATTCTCTTCTGTAACTGCAGCAATGACTATGGGCTAATCACCTTGGAATGTTCTCAGTTTAATGAGCTTTTGTCATTTTTTTCCCAGCCAAATGGATATTTTTTAGTCTTGATTAAGCCCTTTTTATGTCTTAATATCTGGGTCATGTTGAGGACTGCCACTAATGATGACGATGTGTTTTTTTTTTTCTTCTTTTTTTTCCCATCTTGGCAGATCTGCTAAAGAGCGCAAGGTCCGCATCTGGAAGGACTACGTGGCCCCCACAGCCAACTTGGACCAGAAGGACAGGCAATTTGTAGCCAAGGTGAGGTCCTGCGGTGGCTTTTATGAGCTGCTCCCCATTGGTGGAGGTTTCCCTAATTGGCAGTGTTTCTTTGGCCCCTGACCTAATGTCTTTCAATTTGGATAATCTTGCTTCCATCGAAAGTCTTCACTTATCTTTATACTACTGAGAAAAAGCAGAAGTAAGACATAAAACCTTCAGCATGACATGCAGACATTATCCAGCATAAATAAGACTTGCTTCTGTGCTAAGGGGAGGCCGGTCATTTCCCTTGCTTCCACCAATTGATGTCTACTGCGGCATTTCCAATTTTCTCCCAGCACTGCAGCAAAGGCAGAGCCACTTTGAGGTTTCTAACGAATTATATCCTCCTGACACCTCTTATTTTCACATTTACACCCCCCCCCATCCCCCCACTGAATAAAAGTTTAAAAAAATCCCCTCACTGAAGGTACTGGGAGGAATGCTTAACAGCAACCTTGAAGCACTCCCCAGTCAAATTAGGGTGAAATCGCTGGCGTATGCTGTGGCAGCAGCACAGAACGACCCCCAAAAGCGAAGAACGAGAGATATTAGCTTTGGAGGTTATTGGCCAAGGTCTCATGGGAAACAAAGTGTCCTCAATATAAGTACAAGGGAGTGCACTCCCTCCTAGTTGTCAGCACACATTAGTCCAAATCAAGTGAGATGGACTCCTTGATACATTTAGGTAATATAGTCTTACTATGAGATGAAATATTATAGTGTCTCAAGTTGTAGCTTTAACGTAGTAAAAGAACTCCACCTTTAAAACATCAGCTTTAAATCTGGCCCCCTCTGTGTGTATTTTGATGATGAGTTGCACACCACTCGTCCCTTCAGTTGATTTATTTCTCTCTAGAAATCGGGGGGAAAAATTTAAAACCTCTAAGTTTGTCTTTTGTCTATGTTTGCTCCCTCCAGACCCTCAACTTTTAAGACCATGAAAAATTCATGGCTAGCCCGAGGGTAGCATAAAAGGTGTTGCTTTGGCAATTTGCTTACAGTATGAATTTGATAAACTACACACACATAAAGAAGGCGCAAAGAGAAACTATGTGTATGTATATTTTTCCCTGAGTCAGAAGGAAGAGGCTCGAGAAAGGATAAAACATTTATATTATCAGTGTGAGCTGCTCTCAGATCTCTCTGAACCCCCTCAATGAAAGAGGGTTGGATGTGGGCAGTGGCGGGGAGTGTGAGGGAATGTTTGGTGGTGAGCTCAGGAGGGTGTTCGGGGAAAAAATGCAAAAAAAAAAAGAGTAGAGAATAAATTGAAAGTGGGTTTATGTGGAGAGGTAGCTGGAGGCTGGAGGGAAGAAGGATGAAAAGACATGGATGAAAAAAAAAAACACCTAATCAAGATCCCTGGGACTATGCGTGTCCTCTCTCCGGTATCCTTGCAGGTTTTTTTTCCTGCTACAGCACAGCTCTGCACTGCTGATGCCCCCAGTTAAACCTTGGCGCACTTTTTGATCTCTGTAGGACTCTTCGCTGTCCTCTTTCCCCCTTGCTCGCTCCGTATCAGCTGCTTCTGCGCTGGTTGGTTTGTTCACAGGAATAGAAAGCCATCAGCAGCTCCTTGGGCAAAATGCCTCACTGGATTATTGCAGAATGTGGATAAAATAAAACAAAATGATTATTTATAGTAAGATGGCTTTTAAAATGTGTTTATAAAGGAATTAAAGGTCTCTAAAATGTTTTTAGGGTTTGACTCCAAAAACTTTTCTGTGAAAGTTGCAGGCTGTTGCGATGGGGAAATG
>JBAJHX010000002.1:6716044-6743424 GCA_037176925.1 Amniataba percoides | reverse complement strand
GTGTGTGTGTGTGTGTGTGTGTGTGTGTGTGTGTGTGTGTGTGTGTGTGTGTGTGTGTGTGTGTGTGTGTGCATGGAGACACTCCAGGTGTGTGCATGTTAGCTCTGTAGCCTATCTGTGAACCTCCAAGGAAATCTCCAGAGAGAACGAACTCAGAAATTTGGTGCTGTGACAATTGTATGTGTGCGTGGGTGTGTGTGTGCTGCATTCTCTGGAGGTCTGTGGGGATTTTCTTGTGCCAGTTGTCATTATTATCTCTGTCTGTCTGGATGTGTCTGCGCGCCGTTTGACCGCGCATTCTGCAAGCAAGGCCGTTTGTGTGCGGGCGCGTCTGGGGCGCCTGTGCTGTTCCGGGGGTACCGAGGCCAGATGCGATGTACTAGTGCACTGATGAACTGTGACTGTTCCTGCCAAGCCCCTCTACTCCTCCTCCACCTCATCCTCCTCCTCCTCTTCCCCCTCCCCCATCTCCCCTGGTCCTTTTTAGCCTCTTAACACACACCCCCCCAACCCTCGCTCATGACAATATTAATTGTGTTCAGACTGACAGATTGGCGGACCAATGGCGTTCTGCTGCAGCTAAACATAGGCTGCAAATTTCCTCACTTCCTCTTCTCTCCCTCCTTCTTTTTTTTTTGGTTCCACTCTTTCCCAGTGTTAACGCTGTGGCATATCTTAAGATGTGAGTTATTTTGAGCTTGGGAGTTGGAGTCAGCTTTTCTTCTTTCTCTCTCCACCCCTCCTCCCTTTTTTTTTTTTTTGTATTTTGCTCTCTTCCTCCGTTTTCTGTCTCGTGTGCAGCAGGACAAGCTCAGCGTAAACACAAGCGGGGAGAGATGTCTATGCTACTCTGTGACTCACTGTTACACCCACTCACTCACTCGCACTCATTGTGTTGGGACGCGTTTGTTTGCATTCGCATTGGCGATGCACATGCGTCGGCTCTTGAGCGCTCCGTGTGCGTTTCTCCCCATGCATTGTAATGTATTCACGTGTTTGAGTGGTTTAAGTAGGGTTAAGGACGGCGCTGATGGAGCGCGGAGAGAGGTCAACTCACTGTCCTTATATAAGGCAACACAATGACTGTGGCTCATCTTTGCGATACTCCATACAGCCCTGCCTACTCATCTCACCTCTGCAGTCCACCTCTGTGTGTGTTGATTTTGTAGATGATTTAGTCTCACAATAGATCTTTCTCCCTCCTCTTTGCCACTGCCTCCTGTAAACCATCTGTCTATCCCTCAGTCTAGCTCTCTCTCCCCCTCTCTCTTTTCTTCTGTCTCCTCCTTATTTTTACTTTCACATTATTAAGTTTATTTTTATACCGGAGCGCTGCACGTTGATTAGCATTTCTGTAAATACGGCACTTTCAGCAAAGGTCTGAAAAGTCTGCTGAAGTATGTGTGCAGAAGTCCCACATCTCCACAACTATATGAAGTACATCAGAGAGTGTAGGTAAGTCTGGGAGGCTTGTCAGTAACAAACAAGTACATCTTTTTATTTTTTTCTGCACATACTGTTGTATTGAACAACTGCTATAGAGTAATATGGTTTTACTGCACATGATAATGAATTCTGTTTCACATCTACAAGGCATCAAGGTCTACAATAAGGTGGTAGAATATGGAAATAGAAAACGTGTTGTAATGCTTTTACAGCTAGTGAGCTAATTGTCAGCTGTAGTGTAGGGCAGGATGCTCAAAAACAATGGGGGAGAGACAAAAGATATGCTGACAAATTGACGCCATACGAAGCAAAAAAAAGAGAACATGTGGGACCAAAAAAACAAACAGACGGCTAAGATGGTGACAGGAACAACCGAGTAACAAAACCGCAATGTGAAAGACAAATTGGAAGGAGGCTTGGGTATCGTATGAATGGAATTTTGGTTGCAAGGTTTGTGTAATACAGTTTGTTAATATTTATGTTGATTTTCAGAACAGACTGAGGCCATCTTTATTCTACATATGTCAACGTAGGAATGTAATTTTTTTTAATGTTGGCCTACGAAACTGCATCCAGCCAGACGTTTTGAATCAGTCTGTAAGCAGACGGGCACACTTGCTTGCGTCCCTCATTGTTTTTTGTCTCCTCCCTCTGACCCTCCAAATCCTCATGTCTGACCATGTGTGCCCCCCTAGCCTGGGTTGACTTGCTTTGACCTCAAGTTTGGGAGGACGATGACAATGGAGGAAGGTCGCCCACCTCATGATTCACTCGTGCACTATTGGCTGGGTGAGGCAGATTGGTAGCCAGAAACCCTCCTCACTCCTGGATGAGTATTTTTGGCCCCATCGCACCATTTGGCCGACACTGTTGAAAAAGCAAGGACTACGTCCTGCTTGTGATTGCGTTACTGTTGGAAGAGGAAGTTACACAGAGGGCTGCATTACAGGATAATGTGATAACACTGCCCCATCTGTCTCTCCAAAGCAACAAAGTACACGCCACCTGAAATCATTTTCAAACAAGATTTGTTTTGATACAGGCCATTTATAAATGGGGGGGATTTGTGTTCAAGATGGATGCGATATGTTCAATATTATCCAGTGTGAGCTATGCAAATTTGCTCTGTGCTTTCAGGAGTTGAATGGTTTCAGTAATATTAGAGAGTCCTCAGACGGCAGCACTGCGGCTCGTCTAACACTGCATCACTGTGTCTGTCTGCAGGGCCAGTCTGACCGTCTGTCTGGTCCGAAAAGTAAAAACAGCTCTCATGCTTCAGTTGCTTTCAGTTTTTTTTTTTTTTTTTTAATGACATCCCTCCTTAATGAGAGCACATTCAGAACACGAGCTGCAACCTGCCACAGCTGTGCCAGTAAATTCACAAGCATCAGCCTGCTAGCAGCTAATCACGAATTGAGTGGCTGTTTGTCGCTCCGGTGCTACAGGTAATTTCATTCCGAAATCCAGGTTCTCTCCTGAGTCTATTGTCGGATCAGTTAGTAATGACTTATCTGTATTCTGGTGTCTGTGCAGTAATGCGGCGTATGTACGATTATTAGATTAGATATATTAGATTTTGTATTGTAACCAGCTATATCCTTCATGCTCTTGCTCCAGGAAATATATGCCTCCTCGCTCTGTCTTTCTATCTCTCCCCTGCACTGCCTCTCTCTCTCTCTCACCATACGGCCACCCTCTGCAGCCATTTAGTGTTTATGCATGCACAATTGAGTAATGTTGTTAGGCATACAATAGTAAATGTTGACAGTTTGTCCAAGGCCACCAGTGTGTGCGTTAATAAAAAATAATGTCCACTTTGTCTGGAACACATATACACAGCAGTGTCTTTTGCTCAAAATATAGGCTGCACACAAAATTACACAATGTCCCAATCAGTTAATTGTAAGACCATGGCCTAATACTGTACACCCCCCCCAACACCGCACAGCCACGCATCAGAAAGCATGACGTGCTCCTGAGTCAGGATTTCACCCTTGAAGTTCCAGAAGCAGCAAATGCTTCCAGCAGTAGCATCCACACATTTGCAGCCCAGCGCCTGCAGCCCTGCGACACTGTACAATCCAGCTAGCGTCATGCCTCTGCAATAGTCAAAGATGATTCCCGAGCTTTAGCCGGTAATTTGGAACGAAGGGAATTTACCCCAAATAGAACAGAACTCCCCCCGAGGATAGCGAGAGCAAACTGTTGTTATTGGGTCACGGTTGAGACATAACAGTGACTCTCTCTCCTCTCTCTGTAACCTTCCTGCAACTGCACAAGAACAGTTTAAGCATAGCGTTCTCAGAGTTTGCTGGAGTAATTTAATGACTCCAGCGTTGTCAGTTTATATGTGTCTGGGGGGGACTGAAGCTGAAGTCGGCTCCGTAGTCAAATAATCAGAATTGACACGGTCAGCGTTTTCACACATTCATTGTGGAACAGCCTTTGTTTGTTTGTTTGTTTTTTTTTTTTTTTTGATTGGTGGTGGAGTGTATTTCAATTCAGAGTGTCAGTGAGTGCTTAAAGGCCCTTTTCAGTAGCACCGCAACTGATGTGGACCCCTTTTGTAGCTTCATCACAAAGCAGACCGGGCCCTTTTTGTGTAATATTGTTGCAGTCAATTGGCCTGTGTTTTTTAGTTGTAATGTTTTCTTGTTTTCCCGAGTCTTTCACCTCGCTGTCTTCCCCTCAATCATTCCCTGCAGACTTTCGGAAAGATGGAGGAGTAGTACCTTTTGTCCTCCTCGTCTGCTCCTCGACTCCTTGTGTCTAATTGGCATAGAGTGCTGACATTTACACTCTTCGCCTTCAGTGACATAGCTCTCTTCCCACCGTGAAACAGCTTATTAGTATTTTTTGGTCTTTCTCTCTGCTCTTCAGGTTCATTCTTTACTTTTCACCGTTGAAGTTATCCTGTGGTTTTGACCCGTATCGGAGTAATGATAGCTATGTGTGGGGAAAAAGCCCATCAGAATGCAAACACACAATCATTCTGCACCCGGGACATCACGAAAATATGCGCCAACAGGAGGATTTCAACCAAGCCATGTCAGCTTGGTAAAAGGCATCCCCTTCCACCGGTAGCAGACAGCTAAGCCCACAAAATGATGCAAAATGGAGGGTTCCTTGCTGGCACTGCTCCTAAAAGGCCCCATCATCCCAGCGCAACTGACTTGGTAGGGATGAAAGACCCAGACAATAAGCCCCGGACTGACACAAAATGGAGGACACCGGCTCTTGGCTGAGCGGCGAGGATTTCTGCTGGCCATGTGTGAGATTAGCTCACCTCCGAGGTTCCATGCTGTGCTGACGCCGCTCGTGAGAGCGGACGGGGATGTGAGCGAGGGAGTAAGAAAAGAAAGATCGACAGCTATTAAACTCAAAGGTTATTACATTCCTGCCAAGGTTAAAAGAACTCCCTCGGCTGGCAGATTTGGCAGTTTCCAGAACTCCCTCACACACATACAGTCCAACGGGCCTCGTGTTGAGACTCACTCAAATCATTAACAGTATTTTGGAGGGAAAGATTATTGTCGCTGAAACGCAGCTCGGCGTTAGACACCGGCAGAGTTTGTCCCCACCAGATTTATCTTAAAGACCCAAATGGAGCCGCGAGCACCAGCTGGAACATACAAACACATGCTCACACACCCTTTGCTCCACATGCGTTCCCTCCACATCCATCTGCCCAGCTGTGTGCCACACCTGGCAGCTCCGAACAACTGGAGAGGCATTAAAAATGAATACAAAAACCATTGAAGAGGAGAGGAAATGAGGATTGAATCAAACCCTGCGTGTTCATTTGGAAAGAGCGTTACTTCTGTTCGTGTGACAGATAATGATGGCGCTCATAGAGGAGTGTGGGAGGGGCAGAGGTGGCGAGCACACTGGTATTGTCATTCATAGCCTCATTCCTCCTGTTAGCGCCTGTCGTTTATTTTCCCACTGCGTCATTGTCATTTGCTATATTTTTTTCCCCTTCATCCCGCCCCTACAAAAACGGCACCTGTCACTGTGTGTGTGTGTATACTGTGTGTGTTTGTCTCTTCGCACTAGGAACACAAAACCTCAGCCTCCTTTGAAAATGCAAATAGGTTCTATTTGTGGCCTGCTCCTGTCAGAGAGTGGGTGAGCGTATTGAAGGAAGTTTTTGTGCGCGACTGTGCGAGTGTGGCAACATCTGTGTATGCACTCAGTGTCGGCTCGCCTTTATGCATCTGTTTAACTCAGTGTCTTTGGCTTCGCTGTTTGCGTCTGTGTCCTTGGTAACTGTGTGCTTTGATTGTTTTTTTTCCCGCCTTTTTTTGTATTTTGCGCAATGTGTCAGTATTGACAGCAAGAAAGATGTTTGTGTTTGAGGAAGGTATGCGTATGTGTGCGATTGTGCTTGTGTGTAATGATGCTGTTATTTCATGGGGACTGCACCACCTCCCTGTTGCAGGACTGAAGAGAGGGGAGAAGGAACGAACAGGGAGAGTGTGTGCAAACTTGTTTGTTTGTTGTTTTTTTTTTTTGTTCGTGTGCTTGCAGATGTTAAGCCACGCAGCCCTGAAAGTGTAACATGAATAACATTCTCCTTCCCTGTCTTCTCTCCATTTCTTCTCCTCCCTTCTCCACATCCTCCTCCTGACCCTTCTCCCTGGTTCCTGTCCTTCCAGGAGAAGAACAAGGACAAGGACAAACGCTTCCGTCCGCTCTACGACATCCCCTACATGTTCGAGGCCCGTGAGTTCCTGAGGAAGAAGCTCATTGGTAAAAAGGTACGAACCAGTGACAGACTTTTAAAACATTGCATCACATTACCCAATCACCCTTTGGCTCTCTGTGTGTGTGAGAGTGTGGATGCCAGTATGCGAATCAACTCGATTGCCTCTAATCAGCTTTTAATTAATTAAACAATAGCTCTAAACAGGGATTCCCCCAGTGGCTGTACATGTGCTTTCAACACCCCCCCTACTAGTAGCCAAACACACATTTCTGGAGCGCTAAGCTGGATATCTTTTCCTCTCCCTCTCTGTTTGAATACCAAATACTCTCAGTAGATGCCCTGGGGCTTGGTATTGGCCCGGACGCACACCCTTTAAACAAGCAGTGTTGATTTCCCCCTCTTGTGTCTATTGATCTACCGGGTCTGCACACCTTGGGGCCTGCTATGATTTGCACACATCTGACCCAGCAGAAGCCAGCATTGCGATAGGGAGCAATCGAGACACACAGCACCGTTTGAACATCTGCCTTTATTTTGTGATAAATTTCAGTAGATAAACTATAAATTGAAGTTGGATTGAATTACTTAATTAGCTCAATGTTTGAAATAGTTGATATTTTAAATATTATATTGTATTTTAAGTGTGCAAATTGTGTCTTGGATGCCAAAATAAAGTTTCCAGCACACACAGTAGGTTGTTTTTACACCAGGGTCCCAGTAAATCAGTAAAATGACGCCTACATTGTTGTTGTTGTTGTCCATGCAGCGGCAATTTTGCCGCCTCCAGTGGCAGTAATGGCACAGGGAGAGAAGGCGGCTGTTGCTCACAGGCACGCCCAGGGCTGTTGTCCACTGCCTGAGTTGAATGATGGTTTATGTTTTTCCAAAAATCTAACTCTTAACACTTGTCAGATGCACAGAGGCCACATAATAATGGGAGCCATATTGGAAAAGATTGGAATCAGTCTTGCAAAAATCTACATGGCAATGCAGCTGAAAGTGCAGATTGATGGAAAACTCTGTCAAAATGGCGCATTTATGCACAATCATGCGCACAAAATGACTTCCTGAGTCAAAAATAATCTCATAAATTCGATGCCGTTTTGCAGTTTACTTCCAAGTATGACATTTTTCAGGCTTCGACCTCCACAAATCAATTCTCAGTGTGCTTTTTAGAATCTAAGCCTGTGTGTCTGCCGGGTTGATAATGTACCAAACAAATGTACAGATTTCAGGGGTCCAAACTGCCACACCCAGACAATAGATGGAGCAAACACTCCTGTCTCACACACTTTCATAAGAGTACCGAGTTAAATAAAACATTTTCAGTACGGCCTGATAAACACAAAAACATGCACCCACTCAAAGCCAAAAGCCAAGAGAGTTCCTTTTGGCATTCAGTACAGGAGTGAGATTCATATCCCTGTCCCAGCCTCTCATCACAGTCATTTTAATCATCCTCATTAATGTTTTTTTAATGACAGAAAATTCAGCCGTAAGCTGGCTTTTGACGAGTGAAGCGAGAATAATGATTTTGCTGTTTATTTGTGGTGTTTGTGTTTTGGGATAATGAATGTGTGTGTGACGGGAATAGGGCGTCAGAGCCTTGTCAGGATGTAAAAATACTGTACAAAATATGCCATTAGCACCATGTTAAAGTGAGCTCGTGTCTGTTTAGCTCAGATTTTTTACATCAGGCTTCATATCAAGCAGTAGAATGACTGAATGGCTGTAAAGGTTCACTTTCAGCTTGTTTTATATCATGCATGTTCACGTTAAAGCGCAGAAGGTTGTATGTGTGGTGTGCGTACATGCATGTAGATGAAGTCATAAAGCATTTTGAGTACACATGCAAGCTCATACACATCTACTATGGCCTTATTTACTCATGCTTGTACCTAATAAAGGAAACCCAAAGGAAGGAGAACAATAATAATGGAATAAAATAGCTCTGTACATAATAATCAGTGTTGTAATATGTGAAACACAAACAAACCATGATGGCATGATGACAGTCCATACCCAAGGCGAATTGCCATCTACTGTATCTCCCACTCCAGTGTCATCCAGTGACTTTTTTTAAATTTCTGCTTGACCTTTCTATTCAGATCTGCCTAAAATGGCATCATAATTTCTCCTCCCCATCATAAAGCTGGACATGATAAAAATATGAGGGATGTTTAGATGGATAGATAGATAGTTCATACGTCACTTTATTGCACATTTCATTAGTATTGAAGTTGCGTCTCCCAGGTGTGTGCTTGTAGGCTCTTAGAAGTAAGTTAGGTGCAGAGTCTTGCCCATTTGCCAGCAGTACAGCTTCCTCCTTCCTCTGTCTGTAAAATCAATAACAGAAAAGCTTAGGAACATTGCTCCCCTCCCATTTCTCTGTTGTTGCTAAGACACAAGGGTAAAGCTCTGAATTAAACCCTCTGTCACCATGTTTTTTTCTTCTTTTCTTTTTTTTTTTTTTAATTATTAAAGGTCTAAAAAAAGGTTTTTGAAGGTACAAGCATCACCGTTCAGCTGCCTTGGCAACAAGAAAAGAATTTGAATTAGTTTGGCTGAAATGATCACAAGCTCTCCGTGGGTGAATGTTTATTTGCGAGCCCAACACTTAACCCTCAAGGCTTTAATGCTGATCTATGCCACCGTGGCCTACTTGAGTTGTCAAGTTGGATGCAGGTAGGTGCACAAGTGTACAGATGCATGTTGCACTCCCAACAACGAGAGGAGTTTAGTCGACCCACTTACTGTCATCCTGTCTCTGAACACTAAGCTCTATAGAGACAGATTTGGAGCAGTAAGCATTAGTAGAGGACTCTAAGACCACTGCTTTCCCCGAAATTCTGCTCCAGAGAGCTCCACTTTTATCTTTTCCTTTCTTTTCCCTCTCCGACTTAAACCGAGACAAAGATTTCACCTCGGCAGTGGGGTAATTGGGCTTTGACCCGGTGGATTTAAAAGGGAATACTCCAGTCCGGTCTGGGTTTTCCCTGAGAAGAAAAGGAAAGAGAACTTGAATTATCTACAGAGGTGCGACCGCAGATCTACTGTCAGATCACAATATGCGCGCATCTCCGACCAAAGCTAATCGCCTGGCCCAGTCACAAGGTTGAGTTCTCCGATTGACCTACACGTATTCCCCTCGACAGCAGTCCCTCTCAAAGCTCAGAGACTGCCTATGAGTGCAATACGTTGCATGAATTGGGAAACAAGCAGATTTCCCCCTGACTAAACCTTCTAGGACGTGACTAAGCATTAACTATGAGTCTCAGCGTGCTGAGCAAAAGCTCAAAGCCCTAATGCCACCGCTCCGCTTTAGGAGAATAAAGCTACATTAAATGCTTTTTTTCTATTAAACCCCCTATTCCTCGTCTCTATAAGGAGAGCATGGTGCTTTTGATCTTTTATAAAGCATATCTAATATCCATATTCAAAAGACTGCCTTTTTTCCCCCCTCTCTTTCTCTTTTTTTTGGGAGGGGGGGCTGAGCAGCGTCTATATTTGATAGCTCTCAGAGGCAGCAAGGAATAGGTGCAATACCTGTTCTAGTCTCTGAAAGACTACTTCACAGCTGCAGGTGGGGATGAAATCCTGTCTTGTTCACAGCGTGGACTCCGACAGCCAAACACCCTTGATCAGTTTCATGATGACAGAACTCTTTTGAATTGATTTTTACTTTTGTTTTTGCCAGCAAACAGCTACACAAGACATAAGAGTGCACCACTTGAAGTAATTAAAAGGAAGTTGCAATGCGTTTTTGCTTTGACATAAGGCGCTTAGAGGACATCTGTGGCGATCATTGAGTAACTCATTCTACCTTATGTCAACAAAACCTCCTCTCTACTATCCCTTTAAGGTTGTGCACTGAGCCGTTTTCCTTTTTCTCCTTTTCTCTATGTCACTCTACGTCTGTCTGCCCCCCCCCTCTCTTTCCCATATATATTCCCACCCCCATTGAAATGGCAGCGCTTGCATGGTGACATAATCCCAAAAAGCTCGATTTGGCTAACTTTATAAGTATTGCTTCTTGTGCGCCTGGGTCTCAGGCTCAGCAGAAAAAAAAAGTCCAGTGGAAATGTTGCATTAAGCCACTTATCAGGGTTGAGCACATTCGGATAATCCTGCGTGCTCAAAGTGGCTCCTGTTATGCAGCTGCTTGTGTAGTACCGTTAGCGCCAGAGTTTCTCCCCTCTTATTTGTGTGCATGTGAGCGAGAGCGTGTGGCGAGAATGCCGCATGTGCAATGTGGTATTTGATGTGGTGTGTATTTGTGACAGTGAGACTTGATTTTATATGTGTATGGGAAGGGGAGGGAGGGGTGCTCGAGGTGTGCACGCTCAAGCAGATTCTAAGCGCGTAGAGTTGAGCGTCACCAGGTCCCACTGTTAAAAATCAAGATGGGGCTCCTGCTTCTTCCGCCTCCACTTTCCGCGCTCTTTTCTGCTTTACGTCGTGCTGTCCCAGCCTGAGGTTTTCTCTTTTTCTTTTTTTCCTTCCAGCACAGCGCACTTCATTAATTGATAGCCAGCTGCAATTACAGCCTACTAAAAACACAGCACCGCTTAAGCATCGCTCTTGCACACACACACACACACACATACACACACACACACACACACACCTACACACACACACACACACACACACACACACACACACACTTAATTCTGTTACCATATTATTATTTTTTTTTACCTTCCTCTCCTTAGTCTTGTCATTCCTGTCATCATTCCTCCCCTTCTCTTGTCTTTCTATGTCTCTCTACTGATGAAAGTTGGACACATTTCTTCAAAACTGTGGTTTGCTAACATCCACTGTGCCCACATGTCTAATATTTAGTTTTTGCTGGGTCAGTGTGGACGTCTTTCTACATTTATTTGTCAGCAGATGACTTTTAAATATCACAAACAGGAAAAGAAACCACGCCACACATGTAAAAACACAAACAGATAACGTAAGACGAATTTAAGAAGTAACATAAGAAGATTTTTTTTTCTTTTTTTTTCTTTAAAGGAACAAAAACAGTACAGCTACAAACATGTTACAAACACAATTCCTTTGGCGGACTAAACCAAATCTCCCCGTGCAGCTTGTCACCTTAGCCGAACAAAAAACATTTTGTCTCCCACTTCTCCTGCTGTCTTTGTCCTTATCACTCCCCCCACTTTCTAATCCATCCACTGCCGTCCCCTCCCTTCCTCCACCCTCCGTCTCACTCTCCTCTGGGGGGTTCTTATAGATAGCTTTGCCTTATCAGGAGATCGGTTAGATGGCCCGTGGAGAATGGACCTGGAACTCCTCTAATCTAACATCGCTTGGTCAAAGTTTATAATCTGTCATCGCTTCGCTTAATGGGGAACTACTGGTGTTCTGTTTTCACATCTTATGGCATCCAGCATTATATTTTGCTTGTGTGTTTCAATCTCCTCCTCAAATCTTCTCTTTTTCTGTGTATGTATCTCTGCCTCCTTGTTCCTATTTCATTTCACCTAATTTTATCCTCCCTCGCTATCTTGAGTGCCTATGTTGCTTTGTTTTCCCCCTATTTATCAATTACCCAAGCCTGTCCACGGGCAGCCATTAAACACAAACGTAACCATATTTGAGTGGCTTCACTTTTCAGTAAGCCTGAATACACATGAACCTTGTGTGTCATGTTTGGGCTACAAGAAAATAAAGAGCTTCGACGTGGGAGTGAAGATAAAATAATTTCCTGCCAAGACAATAAGAATGGGTCATTTGCATGGTTACAAAAATAGATGAAATTGGGGATGTTTTAAAAGCGAGAATATTGCATGATGCTCTACGGCTGAGAGGATCACAAACCAATTCTGTTGTAGATAATACGACTATTACTCAGGATAACGGGCACTATTAATGTACATTATGTGCAAGGGGACGACCTGATGATACAGCCGAGACGAAAATGTTGTGTCATGAAGGATAAATAACATTTGTGGAGTTTGTATTGGTGTGCAGATCCTACCGTACTGCTGACAAACTATTTCTAGTACGGTTATCTCTATTTTAGATTAAAAATTTCCTGTTTCCGTGTTTATTTCTTCTTCCCTGTATTTCCTACCACATAGAATTTTATCAGGAATAGTGTTAGTTTGCGTTTCTAGCTTAGCAACACCTTTCATTCTGTGCTATAGCAGATTTTAGAGGCCTACTCTTTTGTATTCAGCGGTGCAGCCAACTGTGACCACCGAAACCCATAATCCATCCCCTGGTATCCTTTTTTTATTTTTCGTCTGCTTTTGAAATGCAGACAGCACTTCCTGACGAACAGTACGCCGCAACTCATCCTCTCTGCCTCGACAGAAGCCCCCCCCACCCCCACGGCACCATGTCCTCATCCTGTCCGTCTAACGACAGCCCGACGTCGTTCCGTGTCCTGCTTGGCGTCTCTTTCATGTCCCTGCAATAGGCCTGTCTGCATTGTCTCTATTTGACTGGTGTCTACGCTATGACACTGCCATACCGAGCCAGATTCCCACACAGATTGTCCCCCCCCCCCCACCTTCCCTCTCCTTCCCATCACACTTCTCTGACATGGTTGACACGTAGCTCTTAAACTGATGATTGTGTGTACCGGTACGGCTGCATCTCCGCTCTCGGCGCTGTCTGCCTGTGTCTGGCCCACAAAGCAGGCTTTCCCCGTCACACGCCCGTGGATATGCGCGCACACACAGCTGAGTGACAAAATTGTATCTTCAGGGTGGGTGGATTGGAGTCTGTCCCTAGGGAGCTGTTTTGAGAACACACAGTGTAGGGTCATTTTGGTTCTATCAGTGTTCACTCGTGTGCGTGTGTGTGTATTGTCCCGAACACCCACAGTGCGTTAATACTTCTCCTCTGGGGAGATCTACAGTGCTGCCTGACGTGATTCACACTGACTGGGGGTGACCTTGAGAACTGGGACAAACCCACACACAGACACACACGCTCACAAAAGTCAGAACACTCCCAGCACTAATTATTACCGTAACTGGTGTTGCTTTCAGTTTGTCTTGGTACTCTAGGCGTGTTTTTTTTATTTTCTTTATTTTACTTATTCTCTTGCTTACTTTCCTCTTTTAGGTCAATGTGACAGTTGACTACATCAGAGCAGCCACCCGTCCAGAAGGCGGCGCCCTCGGCTTCGCAGAGCGCACCTGTGCTACAGTCACAATCGGCGGCATGTAAGTAATGTGCAGCATTAAACCATATTTTAGACTGTTCCACTCAGTTCAGGTTCGTTCTTCTATTGTTAATACACTTTATTAGTCAAGATGAACTTGCTGCATGAATTAGACGTTCCTTTTATTTCTGTACTTGCAGCACACATTACCTTTAAGCTTCCAGTAAGAGTCTGTTACAAATAATCAGATCAGACAGTATGTCACTTTTCAACATAAGAGACTTCGCTAACACATTTAATTTCATTATGCTAGCTGTCTGCCTGTGTGAAACTTTATAACTTAGCATCATCTGATGTAAGACGACACTGAATAATCAGCTGTAAATGCTCAGAACTTGTAATCTCGCCGTGAATCAGACAGTAACCTGAAAGGGCTTCTTTGTGTTTTAATTTTCATGAGACGGGTCGCCTCAGTGCAAGCAATTATTTTCCATCTACAAACACTGCTTTGAAGCAATCTGGTTTATCTGTTTGGAGCATGCATTTTATACAGTGCCACAGATATAAATGTTATTAAACTACTCAGAGGTTCAAATTTAATCAAAACCGGATAGAGGAGCTTTAATGCCACATGGCTTGAAACAAAGTCTGTTCTTACCCAAAAGAAAAAGAAAAAACAGTTGAAAGCCAGACTTATCTTCTGTTGGAAGAACTGTTGGAATAACTCAGGGCTCCAAGACACCGAGCGCACATGGAAAAATAGATGCACGACTGAAATAGAGAGATCCGGGTACATTTGTACACAGGGGTCAGGACCTGACCTTGTGATCTGCCAATTACAAACCAGCATCGGCCGACTACACCATCCGCTCTGCTCCACAGCAAACAGTTGGTGCAGCTTCACATGGATGCAGAGGTTGGGAGGGGGCAGTCACTGGGGAGTGGCGGACGGAGGGGGTCGTTTTGACCTTGTTATGACCTTGTCTTATGGTGTGCGGGACTATTCACAATTTCCCTGATTATAATCAGTTGGAGAGAAGAATCAGGCTCCGCTTGAGACTTTGTAGCTTTTGTGCTGTACACTAGGAGGTGAAGAAGCTTGGACCAAAGTGGACACCGGTGTCCAACACAGAAAGTGACTAATTTAACAAAGAATTTAAATATAAGCTAAAAAGAACTTTGATTTTGCTGTCTGCTGGTTCTCCCAACTTATCCCTCCCTCCATTTTTATCCAACTAACAAGTGTTGAAAAAGGTCAGCGAAGAAATGTTTTGGTCACAGGGAATGTAATGTTGTTCCACGACTGCAACACGAGGACAGACAAATACACTCTCCGACACAAGCTCAATTCTGAAGAGTTTTCTTTCCTGTCTCTTCGTTTCTTTCTCCCACACTTCAGCTAGAACACTGATGTCCAAGGGCTAGCCACTAAGTGCTGCATTAAGTACAACAATGCTCTCCTCTTTCTGCCCTTCATCCTCTCCTCTGTACATCGGTAACACAGCAAACAAGTGGGTAGTGAAGTGTGCAGTGTCAACATTTAAGTGACCTTTGTTCTTTAGCACAGCCACCTTTTGGATTTGTCATTCGTCCTTTTTTTTTTTTTTTTTTTACTGAGCTTGTTTAGAATTTCAGGTGAAGCAGACGCATTCTGTTCATTGTTTTTATTAAAGTAATCTCTCCGTCTTTCTTTTTCTCTCCCCGCTTCCTCCAGTAACATAGCTGAGGCTCTGGTCAGTAAAGGCCTGGCCACAGTCATCAGATACCGACAGGATGACGACCAACGCTCCTCCCACTACGACGAGCTGCTTGCCGCAGAGGCACGGTGAGGAACACGCACGCACGCACACACACGCGCGTTCATGCTCCTCCACATACATGCAAAAAAGAAAAAAAAAGCTTTCACACTCACTCCTTCCATCTTCTATTTTTTACATGAATCTACACACTTGGCAAAATGGGTCTCTCCGGCACATATCCATTTTCATACATGCACTTTTTTTGCTTCAAAAAAAACACGTATATGCACACATTCCACTAATGCCTTTTTGCACAGACGCACACTCGTACTCTCCCATCCACAAGTTGTGTGTGACCTTAGGAAATTTTGCCCTTGGGATGTAGACGAGAACTGAATATGACCTTGAGTATTTTTTTATTTGTACATTTGCTGTTATGTGCGATGTGACACAGGTGAAGCAACTCCCTTATTATTGTTCTGAATTTATTTTAGCAGTGACACCGTTGAAAGTCACAGTGTCTCTGCTACATTTCCCCTCGTACTTACTCTCACATGCTTCTTTTTTTTTTAAAACATATTGTACATGTCTGGACACACATACACCTTCCTGAGCACTGGACGCTAAATCAGAGGCTCTCTTTACGCAGGCCCTATGAATATAATTATATGGAGGTGCAGTGGAGAGATTTAGTACAAGCTTTATTACTCTCCCATAGATTAAGATCTGCTGGCTATAGGTAGAGCAGATGCAGCCACAGCCTCTTTTTATAGAACCGACTCCCCTTCCTCTCCAGCAGTGTCACTGCCCACCCGCCCTCTCTCTCTCTCTCTCTCTACTCTCACTCCCTCCCGCTTTCCTCCTCCTTTTGCACATTTCGTCCTTCTTCCTCCACCTTAGCTGTTTTCAGTTTTGTCCTTCTTTGGCCTTGCTGTTCTGTGTCTCCTCTTCTCCCATCCCCCCCCCCCCCTTTTTTTTTTTCTTGCTCTCTCTCTCTTTCTCTCTCACTGTGTCCCTGGTGGGGTCTTATTAGAGTTGATGAGAGGTTTCTGTCTATAGCCTTGGTTTTATTTTTAGTTCCTCGTGCACGAGGCTAGTGGCCCGCAGCCTTTAAGAAATCTCCTCCTGGCTATTAAATGCACATATATACATTGCACGCATAAATGTGCGCACTCAATCTTTGAGGCAGTGGTCTGCTTCGCGGTGACCCATAGGTGGCATAATTCCACTCAACAGGCGCAGCCTCGGTGGTCGTCTTCAGTTCATTCGGCCCTTGAGGCTTTTTAAAGCAGCGGCCACTGTAACCAGCCATCATTGCTTAAACCCCTAGCTGCCTCTAAAGGAGCAACCCATTCCTCTACGTTTCTCTTCATCCCTCCATACTGACAATAATACTCCTCTATTATAATTTCTCTACCCCCACTTCCACATTTCCTCTCTAGCCTATAGATTATCTGAAGGGGGGAGAGAAACTCCTCCTAGTGCTTGCGGTTGAGCCCGTAATGGCAATTCAGGAAAGAGAAATGGGTACGAATTTACATCCTACTTCATGAAGCCACAATGGCTCGCTCTTTGTATCTACAGTGATCACTCAAAGAGCTCCCATTCCTCCTGGTCTGTCAAGCCTCCAGCCTCATGCTTTTATTCGCCGTGTATTATGATTGTGCTCAAGCTCTGCTGGTGACGTGCGTGTGTTTTGTGGTTTGTCCGACTCCAGGGCCATCAAGAACGGGAAAGGGCTGCACAGCAAGAAGGAGGTTCCCATCCACAGAGTGGCTGATATCTCTGGGGTAGGTACATGTATACACAGGTTTATCCTTCACAAGGGTATGAAAGCTTTTCCATGACGTGTAATAGGACAAGTATCTCTCAGATGGCATTTGTATAATTTACACAGAACCCCTAGAAGTTGCCATCAAACCCCAAAAGATATGGACATGTTCTATTACACACAGTAATTCTCCTAAGACAATCTATAATCCCTGACTCACCTCCCCCCCTCCATCTCTGATCCTCGCAGCCGGTTTCCTCATCTTAAAGAAACTAAGCGGCCTCTAAAAATAATCAGCACCATTAATAAAACCATCAGTGGTGCTTGGTCCTAGCTTGTTTACGTGTGCCCAGGGGCTTGATAGAGGCATCATTTGGCTAATGAAGCCTGATTGGGAGTGCTCACCAAATGAACATTAGCATAGGGAACCCATAAAATCTCTCAGTTACGAGTAATTGCTGATTGGTACACATTCTTTTTAAGCATGTTTGTGTTCGCACGACCCTGGAAGCTGTTTTTTTTTTTTCTTTTTTAAATTTGATCTCTACGATGTGTCATCTGTTTACCTCACGCTCGCTCTCTTCTTCGGTCTGTAATTCTGTGAAAGCCAGGCATGTTTTAGTTGCATAATTAATTGTCGACAGTCCTGTTTATTACCACAGGGACTTTTCCTTTTTCCGTCTGGCTGGCGAATTCATCTCTCGCAGATTCCCCTACATACCACAAGAGATGTAGTCCTACATGACTACAGGGCGTCACAGTGCACTTCTATACCCGAGTGCAGCCCTTATTAACTCACTATACGCTGCAGTGTTGTAGCTGTCCGAAGCTGTCAAACTGATTGGCCGAGCTAGATGAGCTCACACGGAGAGCGCAGCAGGGGAAAGTGCGATCAGGCTGATAACAATGATACAGAGATTAAAATGCGGGCACTATAATGGGCTGTGCCTCGCCAGCTACTGCTCTTGTAGCTGGCTTTATTTTACTATATTATTCTCACATCACCCCACCCAAGAGGGAAATTGAGGTCAGTCAGTCAGGTTGTGAATAAGTCACCCTTTTGTTACCTGTGAGATATTAAAGGGGCTGATGATGTCTTGCATAGCTTTCTTCTCATTTATTATTTCCCCAAATTGGTCTCTGCTTACTCCCTCTCTTGGCTTCGGGAGTGTGTTTTCTTCCTTAAAGTAATTCCATCTGCTTTTTGCGCTTGGCTGTGAGGAGCTTCACAAGACAGGCCTAACACGTGGGGTTTGTTATCTGACCACCAAACATCCCACCTCCATCTGCACAGCTTACCTGTCCAACCTACAGCAGCTCACAACAAGCACATGTTCTTTCACCGCCTTCCCACGCACAAACAAGTCAGATGTCATGACAGTTCGAAGTGACCTCAGCTCGGTGCATCGACCACCATGTTGGTATTTGTTTTTTTCTAATAAAATCTCACAACTCAAAAGTGCCGTCAGACCACAAAAAAAGTTCCATTCTTTTATTCAGAATAAGAGTGCCTTTATGTGTATGTATGTATATGTACTTGTCAAACAGCCATCTACATGTCGATAAGCCACTCACTATGTGGTTTGCTGTGAACGACTCAAAATTGAACTTCAGAAACATTAGCACCTCGTTGTCTCTCACTTCAGCTCTCTTCTAGTACTTGTACTTTTAGGCTCTAGAGAGACATTTGGTTAAATTAATAGGGCCCTCTTTTTCTGTATTAGTCTTTTTTTGATCCACCACATCTGGTAGTCATATACAAGCTCTGCAAGTTGCTGTTTAAAGTGTCACCACCTTGCTTCGAGCAGAGGCATTCAGCCAAGTCGTTAAAGCTTTTTAACACCAACAGGACTTAAGAGTCGGGCTAATAAGTCCAACACTGCCTCTGCATAAGTACTCTCAGATGTTAGGCTGTTCCACGTCATCATCGTAACCTCCCTATGTCTTATTGTGTCAGCAGGACAGATAAATTATTGGACCCTGTAAAAATAATTATGACAGGGAATTGTTGTGCTGACTGAGCTGCTCTGTGCTATTTCATCAGGGGTTTCAGTGCGTTTTATACCCATAAACGCCCAGAACTTAACCGACGAAATTGACCGCATTCAGTGTGCGGCAGTGACTTGGGAGTAGTTTCAGGGGGAGGTGCTCAATAATTAATTTACTTTAATAACAAGAGAAAGCAATATATGCCACACCCTACTTCCAACTGGAGATTTCACACATCTCACTCATTAAAAACTGTCCCAGTAACCCAGCAAAGGCTGCAGGTGTTTTTACATTTTGGAGTGATCGTGCTGAGTCACTCATTTGTGTGTGACATCAGCACAGTGAAGCCCCTCTAAAGTCTCCATTATTAGCACCACCCTGTCTTTGGTGAGGTCAGTCCCATTACACGCAGCTGCAGCTCCTTCCCTCCCTTTACATTTCTGTCAGTTTCCAACAAGACACACACACACTGTGTGTGACTTTGCAGCACAGTCCAGGATCGCTGCCAGTTGATGCTGGTAGTGTGTGTGTGCCTCCACGCGCATGCACCAGTTGTTTGGCTAGGCTAATGTAATGAGCATTCTAAAGCACCAAAATAGCAACATTGACTCCCCACCCACCCACATCCTTCCTCTCCCGTCCTCCTTTTCTTTTCCTTTTTCTCATCTGCGATACACGCCCACACACAGCTGTACACGTGCACAGGCGCACCCCCACAGTCGCATGGAAACGAACACTCCCATACGTCAGCATCCTTTAGCTCGGCGGTAAAGGTTTGCTGAAAGGGATTATGTACATTGAGTGGGACGCAGTCACAAATAGAGCAGAGATGGGTTTATAAACGTATAGTGTAGGAGATGATCAGAGGTGGTGGGAGGAGAGTGGATAAAGCACTTGACTCACCTCATACCTCTAAAGGTTGCATAATGAGGTCCTCTCTTCTCTCATGTCTCTCTTTTTTTTCCATCCTGAACCAAGTTAGACTGCACATCCCACTCACTGCAGGTGCTGTAAATGTGTTTGTGTGAACGACAGAATGTTTGGTCCTGTTGTCTCCCACTCATGTGGCTATTTTGGACCGCAGTGGGTGGAGTTCAGGTGGCACATCTTACGGCTAAAGCACATACCCTTCACTCACGACCTCATGTGTTTGAGACTCACTGGTGACGTGCGTTGCTTGATGTTTCTCGCCCATCTTTTCTGTCACTACCCTGTGTGTACCAACACCCCCATCCCTCCCTCCCCCACCTCAAAAAATAGGAAAGAAAATATAAGCTCATCTAAAACATGTCCTATCAGTGTTTTGTTATTTTTGTTTTTCACCAGCCTCAGCTCTTACATCCACTTAGAGCACAAAATGGAGAATGCATTTGTTAGTTTGAACCCTCTGAGGTTTTGAGCCTTTGCTCCCACTCTCATGGCCGCACTGCCACACACACACGCAGACTACACTGGTCCATGACTGACTGGTCTGCTGTGCCTACACGCTCCTGCCTGGAGTAGGCACATATTAGATTCTTTTTTTTATCGTTTATGAATCTTCCCCTTCCACTGCATCACCAGCCCTGCTTGAATACACATGATTTAGCTCTGCTTGTAATTTTGGTCTGGGCACAACAATGAGGTAGTGACTCACCCTTGCAGACAGAGATGGAGGCAGGAGAGGAGAGAATTATTTTTGATTGCATGCTGTTCCAAACGTGTCACAGAGAAGTGGAGCGGACTTCATTAGGCCAAGCCAAGATCTAGAGATGTCTGCAAAAATCCCACAGATTCCATCAATAAACCAATTCATTCTGACTTGTCTGCTTTACTGTTGATTTGGCAGAATATTTGAGTATTGGTTTTTGTGAGCATTTTTCTAATTGATGTTTTTCATTTTTTATTTTCACCAATAGCTTGAAATAACTCCATACAAAAAGCCCACAGTTTTCTTCTCAGATGTGAAAACCATATTGCTGCGGTTTCAGTAGACTTTTTAAACATTATCTAACCTTATTTCTCTTTTCTTTTTGTCCATTAGGAGACACAGAAAGCCAAGCAGTTCCTGCCCTTCCTGCAGAGAGCTGGCCGGTCAGAAGCTGTGGTAGAATATGTCTTCAGCGGCTCGCGCCTCAAGCTGTACATGCCCAAAGAAACCTGCCTCATCACATTCCTCCTTGCCGGTGGGTTGAGCTCTTTCTCTTTCTGGTGCGAAGGTCACTTCCTACAGTGTCATCCAGCCAACTCACCTCTGTTTCTGCTCAGACGCTAGCTGCTGCCGTATGAAAGTTCTTTGGCATATCCTCTAGAGAGTGTGTGTGTGTGTGTGTGTGTGTGTGTGCGTGCGCGTGCGCGTGCGTGTGCACGTGCATGTGCGTGTGTGTGTTGAAGCAAATGCATATTTGCCAGATTGAGACTCCTGTCAGCCCAGAGATCAGAGTTGAAGCCGCCCCTGCACCTCTCAGCAGAGAAACCTGACAGGGAAAGGGTGTAGCTGGGCGTGTTGCATCGACCACGGCCCGGCCTCTTTCAAAACACCACGACTGGCGTGAAGCATGTGTCCCCTTTGACCTCACATTCCCCTTGCTGGCTCTCTGCCAAGTATGAAATGGACTCATGCTCTGCTCTCCACGTCTTTTCTATTTAATCACCGTGGCCATCTTTATTAGAAACTGGCCACCATGTCGAGGTAAAGGGAGATTTAAACTCCAGTGGATGGGCAGGTATTGACTTTTTTTTAAACACTTAACTTGGAACAAAGAAGAAGAAGTCACATTTTTTTCTTTTCTTCTATACAATTCTCACTCAGTCTGAGGGGGTCAATGTGTGAAAGCTTGATATGTTCTCTGGAAGTGTGATGAGCACTATGGGGCACACAGAGGACTGATAATGAGGAGGGGAAATAGACCTGCAGTGACATGTTAAGTCCAGTAGCCACTGGTAAAAATCAATTGGCAGCTCTTTCAATAATGATATAATTATTTTTTCCTTTTCTAAGTTAAAACATAAATGTGAAGATGTGTTGCTTCTTTACATGATTTTTCCAATGAGGGTTGAATAAAACAAGGGAATGGACTTTTCCCCATATTCTCTCAAATTTTATAGACAGATAGATTAATTGAAAAAGTAATCATCAGATCAAAGCATAATGAAAATCATCCATCCATGAATGGATCCATTCTTTTAGCTTTGCAACACATTCTCAGCGTGAGAAAATAACAGTAGTTTTTGGACAAGATGCAGATGAAATACAGACTGTTTGATAGCAGGTCTAGTCATTCATTTCAGCTCCTCGACTGTCTTGACAGTTTGCGCTAGTAATAAAAACACTGAGACTGTATCTTTGACAGCCAGCTGTGATTTGCACATCCCCCCCAAGATCATGGGAATGGTGAGAATGCTTATTCCCCTTCCACAACTGATGATACTCTTTGTTATAGTTGCAATAAAACTCCTGTTTCAATCCATCTCCATTTCAGTCAGACACTTTGCAGCCATACAGTTCCTCTCCATTTCCAGTTGGACAAACACCATATATTTCTGACAAACACTCAGATTCAGTTTAATTATGCGTGGCTAAATTGTCGATGCATTAATTAATTTTGTAATTTGCTTCTGATTGTCTTTGCCACCCACCGATAGTTTTCGTAATTACATTTTTTTTGTCCACTGCCTGCTACAAGATGTATTGACATGACCCCTGCTAAAAAGCAATCTGCACATAGGACTATACCAATTTTTTTTGTTGTTTAAAGCATTCTCCCTTTTTAATGAGAGTGCTTAGCATAAACACACGCAACCATGTGTTCAAGAAGATGTCAGGTGTGCGCGTTTCTGTGCGTGTGTGAGATGGTGTTTACGTAGTCGGTCTACTTTTGGGATGATTTCGTTCAATCAAAGTTTATTAGCAAATCGTAAGAAGCGCATTAGAGCTGATAGCCCCTGAGCGTATTTGATTAAGGTCGTCCCCAGAAGAAAAGATTCATCAGCTGGAAATGAGACGATACACATTTTCTTTAATATAAACATTAGGCAGGATTAGCCCTGATTGATACAAATGATCCCCAATCCAATTTGTAGTATTTCTATTCCAATAATACTCTTCTGTATCACATGAAGGAGCTCCCTCATGTGCGTCTCCCCATAGGTGCAAGAGTGCTTTTTCTTGTCATCTCATCGTCATCACCTTTTTCTTCTTCTCTAATGTTTTCCCTTCCTTTTAGAGATGTGATGTTTATGAGATGCTTTGTCTGGGGGGTCACAGCCCCTGTGTTTCTGTGCATGTATGTCGCAGCGTCGCGTGGATTTCTTTACATGATAACCGATGTTAAACCTTTAACCATACACGAAATGAAGCCCTCAGGCACAAACAGCCCCTTTATAATCTCTCCGCCTCTAATCTCCAAGCGCCTCCTATCTCCTTCCACTTTCTCTTTTCCTGTCAAAGTTATCTCTTCGTGTTTTATTCACCCATCCGCACCATGGGCTGTGTTTTGAAATGACACATACATGATGAATTGGACGCCCCAAACCTCTTGTGTTTATCTTCTGTGTGAGTGTGAAATGGTGAAAATCCCTCGGACATTTTCTCTTTACACTTATCACATATCTGCGACAGATAATGAGGTCTGTTTTGAGAGCAGATTTTAGTCAAACATGTTTTAGATTTCAATTTAAAAGGGCCTTTAATAGAAGTAGCAATGTTGAAAGAAATGTACCTTAATGTTAGCATATAATTGTATACATGAAAATCTTAAATCTACAATGTGTGTATACTTAATAATGTAGTCATCTTCATAATGCCTTAGTGACTTTTACAAGGTCAAGTATCACAGTTGCTTATAATTGCCTGATTCATTTTGTATTAAAGGTCAAAAAATGTTTTCCATAAGCTGAGCTCCTTCGTGCGCAGAGATTCTAAGTCGCTCTGAGTAAATATTGACAACACGCAGGCAAATGGAGAATAACATTCAAAGGGTGCTGCTGTTAAAAACAAGTGTTGCATTAGTCATCTGTTTCATTAGCCGTGCTCTCATCGTACTGTATTCATCCTGGCCAAATTTTTATTCTTTAACAATGTAGTGGGAGGCCATTGAAGAACAAACTGTTTACAGTAGGAGCTTCAAATGAAATGATCCCAAGGCATTAAGTGATGTAACACAGTAAGTCAAATTTATGCCAAAAAACAGTGCGAGAATCTTAATCCAAACTACTACCTTTCTTATCCGGAAGCATTTTTTTCCTCCCACCATATTATTTGTCCTGATTTAATACTGAACCTCGGCCATTGGAAAGGATGTGTTTCTCCAGTGAAGCACCTCAAAGCCTCAGTATCCTCCTCGCACATAGTCTCCTTCCGTTTCCAGAGTGTTCCTTGATGGATAAAGACGGCACTTTGAGCCAAAAAAAACAAAGAGTAGCAAAGGGAAGCCCACGCTTCAAAGAGGGCCGGAGGTGTTCTTCAGGAGTTGAAGGGAAGTTCCCCTTTCCTCTCCTCCCGCCTCACCTTTCCTTTCTTCTCCTCTCACTTGCTGCCCTGCGTTGTGTCGCTTCCGTATGCAAGTTTGATAAAGGGTAAAAGAGTCATCCCGCCCCTGAGCGGGAAAGAAGGAGGGCCTTCTAACACAGGAAAGGGATTTGAGAGTGTGTTGGTGCAGGGGTAGAAGGATGATGAAAGGAGGAGGAGGAGGAGGTGAAGTAGGAGCTGTGGAGGCAGAAAGGACAGGGGAGGGTAAAGAGAAGACTTTAAAACAAAAAAAAAGAGCACAATTGATGTGAAGTATGTGGGTATAAAAGGCCTGTTGAAGCTCAGGGAGACAAAGCAGTGAAAGAGGCTGTAAAAGTTTACTAGCTTCAATAGCTTTCCCAGAGTTTCAGACGGAGGCCACAGCAGGTGAAGTGTACTTTGAAAGTTACTCAGAAAGGTATGTTGAGCAGCAGTCTGTCAAAAAGATGAAACACCCATCACTCGGACACAAAGATTTACAGTGTCAGCAAGAAGCATTAGCCATCGCGGTGTGTGGCTTAGTGCCATTTGTCTGATTTTTGATATCGGAGTGTGTGTGCGGTCGTGTTTGTGTGCATACACCTGTGTGCTGGTATTCTCCTGCAGTGTGTGTGTGTGTGAGAGAGAAGTGGAGCAGAAAATTTGTAGACTTGTTCCCTGAAGAAAATATGTCTGTGCAAAGAAAAAAAAAATGTTGGCATAGTAGCACGCCAGTGAGGAAACGTCTGCAAATAAAATGTTAATGTGCTCCGCTATGACCTCTACTTATCAGCGTCCTTGTGTGTGACGACAAAGCTGCATCGCATCGAGATCCGCACATTTATTAGAAACCGGGCTGTTTTGAGGCCTTGAGACAAATTTTAAGACCTGTCACATAATAAAGTTGCCCATAAGGAAGAAATAATAACTTGAGTCGTTAATAACACTTTATTGGCATTGCGTTTATGACACTAGAAGCTATAATCTTGAAACTAAACACGGGCTTCGAGCTGCATCAGCCTACAGCACATCAATCACCCTACATGGCTGCCGCTCTTGGAGAGGGGATAAGAAAAAAAAGTTCACAGAAAGCCCTGGAAACACGCTGACGTCTCCCTACAACTCATACTAAACTGCAATAAATAAGTTCAGTTTGCCACGCACGAGGAATAATTGAATGTATGGATTATTATTATCTTGCTACGTTGTGAAGGTGACATCAGACAAGAATTGATGCCGGCAGGAAAAGTGTAATTTTTCTAAGCATTACTAACTCATCACAGGCCCTCCTCAAACCTCACATCTCATTATTTGGGCTGCGTTACCCAGACAGCAGACCATGCCACAGGGTGGTTTTTAATTTAAAAACGCATTCTTGAAAATGGAAGAGGCCCTGAAATTCACAGAATCCCTCCTCCTTTCTTCATTTTTTTTTTTACAAATCAAATATTACAAACGTAGTAATGTTGAGAATCATTTTCTCAGAGATGTTTTTTTTTTTTGCTTCCGAGGAACGGACATAGCGTTCACCAAGCCTCATCTGAAGTAATGAGGCCTCACATTAAACAGCCATAGTGAGATCATGGTAACACGAAGGGAAGTATTGAGGGGATAAAAGTGAGGGATAGTCAAACAATCCCAGGATTTTCCCCCAGCAGCGTTCTCCCTGCGTCCGCCCTCCTGTCCACTGCTCTTCCTCCATCACCTCTCTGTCTCTTTTTCTCATCCTCCTCCATCTTTCACTCATTGCTGAACTGACTTATGGCGAGAGAGTGAGAGGAGATATTCTAAGACAGGATAGACACCTGACACTTCCAAACAGGGGTGGACGGGGCGGGGAGATTAATAAGATGGCTAATAAATTTAAATGGAATGATAGTGTTATAGGGGATTGGGGGAGGAAATATGAATATTAAAGCTGAAATGACACACAAATGCGCGCACTTGCTCACTTCCTCAGCTTTTAGGTCTTTGTTTGTTTGCCTGTCGCAGTGATAATTATGCCCTGCCAACAGCCTGTCAAAAAATCAAGAGTTAGTAACTTAATAACATTAAAAGGATAGACACTAATGGCATTCATACTGAGCCGACTGTATCCAGCAAGGCTCCATTTATACCTGCAGACGTGCCGAAGCGAGAGCACAAACACGTCCGACAGGCCGTGCTCGGAAAGTCGCAGGCTAATCAATATGCATTATTAGTGAAGGAATCTGCCACATAATGTATGTTTGCATAAATTGCAGCGACGACACTAATGCACGGCCCCGCGCATCGCCACATTTGTCCCTCCAGACCCATTTCCAAGAGATGAAGCTCATTATCTTGGCTCGGTTAGCGGAGGAAGAGAGGTCGACTCAATCCTTTTCCTTCCATACGTCGGGTCAGCAGAAAACGCGCTCAGTTACAACGTATAAAAATATATATCACAGAGGAATTTGCCTCGATCGAAATGAATGCATATGAATTCATCCAATTAGTTTTGGTCTCTGAGAGGAATTACGAGAATGAAGATCCTTGCACGGTGAAAAGATCCATTCTGTACGCGTCGCTGTATTTGCATGCCAATGGTTTCTGTAAGGACGTCTTAATGGCTTTGAGTATTAGATTACATTTACCACTACTCCATTTTAAAGTACGGCAGTTTGATTGTGAAAGAACAGTTGAAGGAGGAATCTGGCATTTTGGTAAATACACAATAAGCAGCTGGGAGGTTAGCTTAGCTTAGCACAAACAGTGGAGATGAGGAGAAACAGTTAGCCTGTAAATATCCAAAAATAAGAAATGATCATAAGAGGAGAGCTGAGGTGGTATGAGGGGGAAAAAAAGCAGCTTGTGTGTGTTTTCTGTCTGTAAATGTTTCAGTCATCTTCAAAAATGTATCTAACACGATTTTATGTTAAGGTGGGGATTGATAGAGAGGACAAGTTGCTGAGAAAGTCCGCACAGATGGAGCTGACAGTTTTTGGGGGATGAAGAGGAACAGCTACAGTGTGTGTTTCTGTGTGTGTGTGTGTGTGTGTGTGTGTGTGTGTGTGTGTGTGTGTGTGTGTGTGTGTGACTGAGCGAAAAAGCTGTGAGCTAACGGGGGAAGGCAGTATTTCATCAGGTGCATTGGCTCACCCCGAATAACA
>JBAJHX010000002.1:6619049-6706429 GCA_037176925.1 Amniataba percoides | reverse complement strand
CTCTCTCTCTCTCTCTCTCTCTCTCTCTCTCTCTCTCTCTCTCTCTCTCTCTCTCTCTCTCTCTCTCTCACACACACGCGCCTCACTTTCCCTTGGTCGTACTGGCCTGCTGTGTCGACACGCATTTGTGTGTCTGTTTATTGCTTCTATTTTTGACCTGTTTTCTCTCTCATACTTTGGCATACGGATGCAAGGTACGTGTGTGTATGTGAGAGCGAGAGAGAGAATGAGTATACATAATGAATAATGCATGGTGTGGTTTCCTGGTCGGCCAGACAGACAGACAGCGGGGACGGTGAACTGCCCCTCGGGTCCTTTCCCCCCCCACCACCACATACTGTAGTTAAACAAACCACGAGTGCAGAAGGCAGCCCCATATCCAGATTACTGCTGCTTTATAGCCACAGACAGGATCAGTCCCCATCCATTCATAACTCCGGCAGCCGCTGAACAGCATGACCAGTTTGGACTACCTCCACACCAGAAATATTTAACACTTTTTACCATCATATGGTGGCCAATCCTTCTGATGGTGTCACCAAACAGTTACAAGTGTGTTTTTGTATTTTAGTGAGATGACCCAGATGGGACTTTTTAATCATTTCAAATGAGCAGCAACACTAAAATGAAAGCCTCAGTGGCAGATAAAGATATTTGAATTGACACTCTTGTTGCCTAGTTGTCAATTAACCCCTCACACAGTGCCAGATGTTCCAGATGTACATTTTATTCTGGTGTTTCGCACAAACCTGAGTGGAGCTATGAGAAAACACAACCCCCTTTGCTCTATCCAGTCACCCATCCATCCAGTTTCAAGTCATGCGTCGCATTTGAACAATAGCTTTGGTTCTGTGTTGACTGTGGATGTGTCACGCTTTGTGAAATAGAGCAGCAGCGGCAAGATACCCAGCAAACCATGCTAGTTTGCAATTTAAATAGAGATTCACTTTGTAATTTAAAGTGTGACCTTGACACCCACCTTGTGAGCGTAATGCCATTAATAGTAATTTCTATTGAGCACTGACCATAAATTCTGATTCTCACAATAGCCTGTCTACATTACTCTCATCTAATTGGTGTCGCAGGTAAAGTTCAGCTTTTGGTTTCGCGGCAGCTTGCAAATGAAGCGCCGCTTGGCCTGTTTGTGTGTATCGGTGTCACAGTTGGGCGGCTTTGTTCCTTGAAAATCGTGAATTATAGCCTGAAGGTGAACAGAGCGACCCACATAAACGCGTTCACACCACAGCGCTGACGGAGAGATAGATGGGCCCGAACAGAGATGGAGAGATGAGAGGGAAGGCAGAAACCTGCTCACTGCGCTTTATCGCCCCGAATCGTTTACGAGGGCGACCTTGTGCTCAACATTCGAGGGTGTGTGTGTGATGGAATTGCAACTTCACCGTCCACCCTGATAAGCATACCCTGAAAACAGTGCAAAGACAGAGGCACAGACTGTGCTTGGGGACCAGCTGAATCCTCTTAGCCTTTTCCGCTACATGAAGGGCACTGCAGCACTCTTCCACATCAATGAGGGCAATAGTATAATGCTCTCATGCACTTGCACTGTACTGTTTCACAGTATATCACTCACTGGATTCTTCTCATTTTTAATGCTCCTCCTTTCCGTGGCTTTCCTGCTCTTTTCTATACTTTTCTCCTCCCTGAACATTTCAGTTGCTTTTTTGTCAGATTTTAAAGCTAAAGTCACCATGAGACAGAGCAGAGTGAAGGTAAACCACATCGGACGTCTTTGTGTGCATGTGTGTGTGTTCTCACACTCCTAACCAAACACCTTTCTTAAATTATTTCTCTACCTGAGGCCAGAAGACTGAGCATGTTTCATAAGTGATTGAAACAGCAAGAAAAAAAAGGAGAAAAAGCTTTTATTGTCTCTGCTGTGTCTGTGTTTGTCTTTTTGTTTACCCTACACCCCTCCCCACACGTTATCCTCCAGTCCCTCTCACTCTAAAAAGAAAATAGCCAAACTACATATTGAGCTTTGGTCTGTCTGAGAATACTGGAGGCAGTCAGCCAGATAGCCGGTGGCTGTGTCAATAGACACGTCATTACCTGTCTTATTATTTGGCTGCTGTTCTTCTTTCTTCTTTTGGCTGTGATATTCTCACTTTTTCCTAAAAGGCCATTGTTCTAGTAAAGAGAAGTTTTGTCTATATGTTTGTTTCAATGTCTCACTTGATGCTGTCAGTCACCACCAGAGATGACAAGTAGAATAAGAATACGTGGATTATGAAAATTAAAGTTAAAATACATCATTATTGTGTTAAATTGAGAGTTTGGAGTTTGTGGGGAATATCGACTACATTATTGAATGAGGCCAGTCTAGTAGGGCACACTCAATAGCTCAATTTTCGCCTGGCAGTCTGACCAATTTTAGTCTTATTCTGGCTTTTTTTATTGCAAACAAGAGGCTGGTTGCATAAATGCTTCTGTTAGTTAACTTCAGGACTACATTAAAATCTGTGGTAATTAAAAATAAGATGGGAACTGTTGAAAATTGAGATTTTCGTTATTAACATGAGACAGTTACCAAGAATGCCATCTTGCTGTCTAAAAGCAAGTCTGGCTCAGCTTTTTTTTTTTAATCCTTCTTCGGTCAGCTGATTCTCCTTCATGCCTTGTTCTGCCCCATGAGGCAGCTTAATTTTTATTGCTTAAATCTTAATGTGCTATCATTGTTGTCTTGCCTCACCATTCTTCTCACTTGACTGGCATTTTATGGTCCCAGCTAAATTAATGTTAGTATTTGTGCACACACACGCACACACACGCACACACACTCCTTTTTGTGTCGTCATGTTTGCCTTTCATTACTCCTACTTGCACCCCCTTTGTGAATTTTATGTCGCTTTCAGCAACATCTTTTCAATATACCCTCCTTTTTTCTCTCTTTTTTTTTTGCTTAGCCCACAAGGAAAATAGTCTTGTCTAACACACGGTTGCATGAAACACACTCCCAGACACACATACCCGAACCCCCCCTCCCCCTTTTTCGTTTGCCTTCTGAGCTGCTGGCCTCTAGGTGTTTGTTATCTAAACATGAACACTGTTTGACACTGTAACAGAAATGGCGTGCAATTGGCAATCGGAGGCAAAATTAACAGTCTGATCGAATTCATCGTCAGCGGATACAGGCTTGCTGTAGTAACATTTTAACGCTATGTCTATAAATGCCCTTTAATGACATGTAATGCAAGAGTTGAAAAACAGGCCTGGATTGTGCACATAGCTCAAAACAATATATTGCCTTTGTCCATACGCTGTCTGACGAACCCTCTTGAGGAAATGGCTCCAGGCCTCTTTGCTTTATTGATGCTTAGATTGATCCTATTCTGTTTGATTGCGACTCGACAGCGAGATGCATTGACAGACACATGCACTCTCTGTCACACACTCTTCATCTGTTTGTGCCTCCACCACGCAGACATCAAACACAAAAGTAATGTAATAAAGCTGCCTATTGATGTTGTTTACATTGCTGTGCAGTCAGCGTCAATTGTACTCGTAGCTTCTTACATCCTGGGGATCTATATGTTGGGGCCCATGCAGAGGAATTCCTTTCTGTCATCACTAACATACTTGCAGGAGGGTTGATGTGCGTGTGTGTGTCTGAGTGTGAGCGCACACACAGGCAAGCATAGAGCAGATACCAGCCTTTCAGTTGCGCTAATGTTTCCCTTGACAACAGTTGCTACACATCGAGCGTTGTCTTGGCTGTAGGGTTAAAACACATACCAGAAAGAGAGACAGACACACGCATATTTGGGGTTGCACATGCACACCGTGAAGTCAGCCATGATGATAAAAGGAGCCCGTGGTTCTCTGTGCCTTTTTCGCCGCGACTCCTTGTCTCTCCTCTTTGTCTGCGGTGGCAGAATTTACATAAGGCTCATGAATGCATCACACACACACACACGCACCCTGCTGTTCACGCGGAGGCTCTTCACCTGCCCACTTGCCCACGTCTTCCACGGCGTGTGTCTCCACGCATCATGTCAGTCCTCCGTCGCTCGCTTATTGAGTTGTCAACGTCTGACCCCCGCCGCGCAGAGGGCACACCTACCTAGACCTCCCCATCTCCTCTCATCTTGTCCTTTTTTTTTTTCTCCTCTCACCTTTTTGCTTCTGCTTCCAGGAGACGCTCCTTTTATCGGTGTGTGTGTGTGTTAATGCTTTTCAGTGTGCACCTGGTGTGGGCAGCAATATACCCTCAAAGATTTGAATAAATAAGTGCAGAGTAAAGGCCAGAGAAAGAGGAGAGATTTGAAGCGGTAATCCCTCACCAGCTTACCCCAGCATAACGTCCTCACGCCCGCACCCTTATCCCCATCTCAGCATCTCCTTCCATCTACCTCGCCTCTCATTCCATTTCTTTATATCCCTCACCAACAAGAGAGAGGCTATCTCAGCGGCTGTGTCAGCGATCGGCATCTCTACTCCCCGCTCAACCACCCACAAACCCCGCCCCTCCCTCCGATCCCTCGCCCTCTATCTCTGTGTCTTCCCAGAGGAGAGTCGGGGGCATAAAGGGAAGAACAAGCCTGGCAAAATCTTTTCAAAAAAACCAACGGGGATTGGGGCTCTCAGCTCTGAATTCAGACAGATAAAGCTAATGGCAGAAGTGGGCGAAAGGCAGAGGAGCTGTGTGCGTATATGTGCGCGAGCATGGCTTCAATCGAGGCCAGCTATAGAAATGTAGTTTCTTTAAACCCCTTTGCTGGCTGAATCTCTCTCTCTCTCTGAATGTGCAGGGGTGTATGCAGGGGAAGTTCCAAGAAAGGCTGGCCGGGGCACTGCAGTTTCTTAAAACGCTTTGGTTGCCAGCTGAATCTCTCTTAAAGTGAGAGCGGCTGTTGCTGCTGTGCAAGTGCGCCCAGTTCGGCTTTCCTCGGCACGGTGATCGATACCTGCGAGGCCTACAGTAAAATTTCATTATACTTGATGTGTAGGTGCATCGGTCTGCTTGTCTGTCCATATGAAGAAATATCTTTAATGTGATTGCTCTTAGGGGGGAGGACATGTGGTCACTTAATGAAAATGTACGCTTGGGCTGAGGAGGTTGGATGGCTGAACCACAGAGCCCACACCACCACCTTCAAGGTTACCTTTTTCTCCAACCAGCGGTCACTTCTTCACCCTTTTCCCCACAGAGAGTTTGCTTCATCATCCTTTTCTAAAGGTCCATTCAGCCGCTACAGATAAGGATTTGGATAGTCTGCCCTCTGTTGCCAACGCTCACAGAAGCCGCAGTTGTCTGGAGCCGCGTTGTTGTTGTCGTCGTTAGCACCGTGGCCTCAGGTGTTTCTATAGCGCTGACATTTAGCAGTGAAGTCTGACACACCCACAGACAGACAGACAAATACTTTGCCTCCTCGTACATTTTACATCACTCGCTCCATATTGTTCGTCTGCCACCTCATAGCAACTCGTTTGCCACTTTTGGCTGAGAACTGACACACATGTACATCCACACACGCACACACAATCACACACACAGAGTTATTATCTCCTGGAACAATACTAATAGATGCATGTACTGCTGTGAGCAAACAGTTTGTGCCTCTGCTGCCAACAGAGTGGGAGGGTGAACGCTTGCCAAGTCTCCTCTAGCGTGAGCCTCCTCTCCTCTCCTCTCTCCTCTCCCTGTCCCCCCTTTGTGTATTTTCTTCCTTTCTTTGATCATTTCTTCTACTCCCTCTCAACACCCATCCCATGAGCCGAGCCACATCCTCCTCCCTCTCGTAGTATTAAACTCCCATTAGAGTAGTAACTCTGTAGGCTTTCTGCTTCTCATATCACTCTTGCACGAAGCCACCTACTTGTTTTTTTTTTTTTGTTGTTGTTGTTTTTTTTTTTGTCTTTCTTTCTTTCTGACTTGTGGCACTAATCCCTCATGTTTACACTCTTCGTACTTTCCTAGCTATGACTCACAACTTGGTTTGAAGTAATATTACTGAAACAACAGCAGCAGCAGCAGCAGCAGCAGCAGCAGAACAGTAATTGATGGACAAACAGAGGCCCGCTTGCACATATACGTCTTTGATGTGTCTGGTCGTGTTTAATTAGCCGAAGTGAGGGACAAGAGAGTGTTGAGGGGAGAGGAGCAGTATAACTGGCTGTCTAATTACTGGCTCCCCCGTTGGGCAGGTACTCTTATATCAGCCGGGCCGACGAGGTCGCGCTCAGCTTGGGGCCACACAGCGCCTCTGATTCACCTCTCGCGGAAAAGTTCTTGGTGCTGAAACGTGGCCACAAAAACAATTATTGTTCAAGGAACACTTCTGCACGTCTGATAAGAATTTAATATAAATCCTTCCCGGTGCCTGCGCCTCCACATGTGATGTAGAACGTGCTGGCTTTTAACAGGTGTTAATGAAGGATTTCTTCTGACCCTGAACAATTGTTTAATGTATTTGTGTTGTCAGAGAATCGAATCAATCTTTTCTTGTAGAGCAGCCGTTCCTTTATGTTTAAAATATGCCAGGTTTAAAAGTTCAAACTATCATTTAATTAAGTACATCTTCATATTTATAATTTCCTCCTCTGCTTCCAGTGACTCACTGTTTAGGCTGTCCCAGCGCTGCTGTAGAGGATCTCGCACAGCTGAAGTTTAATGCGACGCCTCGATGTCTGACATAAATAAGCAGCTACTGGATTTAAATGCTCTTTGCTGTCTGTTTTCTGGGATGGCATATGCTTTGATCAGTTTGAATGCGGAGGTGGCATAGTTAGACTGGCACAGGTTCACCTGCAGTGACTCCTACACGAGCTCTTCCGCGTAGACAGCGTGTAGTCAACCATCTGTATTTCACGTGTCCTAATGGGGCTGAAGCCCATCTAAAGACTTGACCACTGGACAGTGGACTGACTCAACAACAACAGCTGCTATGTATATGCAAATGAATATGTTTTGCTTTTTTACTTGTGTAGTACAAATTCAAACAACTATGCCCCGTACGGCACATGCAAATACACAAACGGAGCTCTTCACAGCACTTGTACTCTTTTCTTCTTTAGGTTCAAGTCCAGCACGATTTATTTGAAGTCAGAATGAAGGGAATGAGCTAAATGTTTACAAACGGTCTTGTTGTTTCACAGCTGCCTCAGATCTGCCAGCGAACCCACATCCTTTTCTATTAAGTAGGGACTGTATTTTAAACAGGCATTTTTGGAGATGCCATTTATTTGGGATCCATTAAAACTTGTGGCTGGGATCAGAGCCTGAACTCTGCCGCCTCGTAAAATCAACTTCTGAGGTCATTTCCCCGTTTCTGTTCAGAGTATACCACCCTTGCATCTGCAGTTTATCCCGCTTAGATTAAGTAATTGAATAAAGCCTGAAAAATGTTCCATATGCCTCCAAAATAATAAAAACTCAAGTGGGAGTGGAGGCAGGACCGATCCTTCATCGCCACTACTGACAGAGCAGCGAGGCTTTACTTGTCCACGGCAAACAGAGGTCGGGTATTGATTTGTTTGATCTTTAGAGATCACTGCTGACCCAAGTGCACCCATACACATTGAAACACACACAGCAGTTTGCTGCAGCGGCTGAATAATTCTGCCACCACATGAAAACTGCGTTTCAACCCGCGGATGCTCCGCGCGGCTTGTCAGAGCTTTCATCTTGACGTTGCTTTCATGTGCCATTCTGTGCTCAGCAGTGCACGTTTTCTCAGCAAGCCTTTGACATTAGCACACTGCTTGTCATCTTGAAGTCCACATCAGTGTAAATTCATGATCCTCCAGTTACTACAGAACGGATGCCGAGCTCTCTTTAATGTGCCAGATAGGCGTTTCTTATCGTTTGCAGTCACATTTTCAGTTCTCCTCTTACTTTTCCATCTCTTTTGTTCTTTGCTCCTCATCTTTGCCCCTCATTCTCCCCTTTTCAACTCTCCTTTTCTTGCCTTCTTCTTTCTTCCTTTCCCTCCCATTTAGCACTGCTATCCTCTGACATCCTAAATCAGGGTGTCATAGCTAAATGTGTTACCCTCGCCATGCACCTCAGTTAATTCTCCTCCCCATGTCTGTTTTTCTCACTGCCTCCTTTCTTTAATGTCTTGAGCAATGAGGGAGGCCATTTTGTCACCCCGCTTCCACCCTTCCACTATCACCAAAATGTCTACACCCAGATACACTCATTTTCATCCTAGAAAAGATGAGACCCCAGACAACTCCCTGTAACCCCCAAACTCCCCCGGCTTTTCTCATGCAGTGTCTCCAGGTTTGTAATAAAGCTTCAGTTTTGCTCACTTCTTTCCTTCGACTCCACTTGCATCTTAAAAGCAAAGATTGTTCTCGTCTTTCTTCGACTCTGCATCTGCATGAGAACATGCAAAGAGTGCCATGGAAACGACAAAAACTGTCTCGAAAATCTGTGCACCCTTTTGGTAATGGAGCCTGTGCATTAAGATGTGGATAGAAATGTCTGAATAATGGGGAAAATCACACGAAGAGAAGGATGTTTCATACTCTTCAGTATACTGCATACACGCGGTATACATGTGCTGCGGTGAGGTGATAAGAAATGCTTGATGAGTAGCGAAGAATTCTGAAACGGTAACACTGTCAAAGGATGTTTTTTTTGCTGTTTTTCCACACCAGCCTAATTAAGATATTCTTTTTTCTTAAATGTTTTATAATTGCGCATAACAAACCCTGGCTTCAGCTGCAGCAGCCTCTCACTGCGCTCAAACACAGCCCATACCCGAGGCAGGGGGTGTCCTAAATGAAGGCAGGACAAATAGATTTTTTTTTTCACTAGGACATCTCCAACTGCTTGTCATGGTTTTCAACAATCACCGCAGTTTACTGTGTTGAAGCAGTACCTTTATACAGTCTGAATTGAAAGGAGAGAATTTTAACTGTGTGGCTTTGGATATTTATCCCCTTGTGCTGGTGTGTTTCTGTATTTCTCTGTTTGTGAGCGAGTGAATGAGGGCAGATCCTGAGCACAGTATCCTTGGTGATGCTGCGCCTGTGATCATGATTTCTCTCCAGGCTGTAAATCTCAACAAAAGCAGTGAAATTAATGGTCAATGGCTTCATCTTTTGCTCTCTCTCCTTCTCCCTCTCTCTCTCCCTCTATATATATGTGTGTGTGTGTGTGTGTGTTAATGTCTTTTATTTGTGTTTGCGGCACGCACAGAAAACCTCAACACACACACCCTCCTCACATGTCTCAGTCCCCTCGTTTGCTGCTCTCAGTGGACATGATTTACTGCACACACACACCTCGGCCCCCAACCACTGGACGTGGTCATAAAAGTAAGTCGTTGCTGGCTGCAAAGAAAACACAGGGATGTTTTTCACCTACCAAAGGGGCAATAAACTCTCACGGGGAGTAACACTTCAGTGGTCCTCTACATGGCATATATAGCTCACACCTGCCATTCATTCTGTTTTAGCAACAGAAACTGTTCACCGCAGTATACATCGAATAAAATCTGTTGGCATGTACCTATTCAACACTGCAGCCTCGACGGCTCTGGGCTTGTTGCCAGCAGTTACGCTGTGATGAAATTTTTTTTCTCCTGCCTCTGTTGACCTCGGTTACAACAAATCGTACAACCAGCTGGTCACTGAATATGGCTATTTGCATCGGTTTTCACACGGTCAGTCAGTTGCACCCGCCAACGTCAACTTGCCTTCACCATTTCCTCCAGCCTACCAACACCCTCCGCACCTTCTTGCTTTATGCTTCTCTGTATTCCTAAGAGAGATTGTGTATTTGAGCAGCAAAGATAAAATGAAGAAACTAAATATTAAAGGCAGGTTAGTTAGCACGCCTAAACAGACCTCACTTCTCTTTTGACATAATGAGCCTTGCCCTCTGCATACATGATGTGCTGTTCCCACTCTGTGTCCCGTCCAGTCCCTCTATTTGACATTAGGACCAAACAACTCTGTGGCCCTGACTCATGTTGACTCACAAAGCATCGCGCTCCCAGGCCTGCTTAGAATAGCCTGCTGTCTGCTCCACTAGCACACTAGCTAGTGCTCACACACAAATCCTGCCACATGCACTATGTGGCACACATCTCTTGCTTAAAGTAGGATGCAGATTTCAGCCAGTTTCCATAATCGATTGTTTGCTACAGTATGTTAATTATTGAGAATCAATTAGTCAATAAAAGCTTAGAAAATACGAATGCATGAAAACATAATTAAAGCAATTGGCATGTGCTAATTTTGCTGCAAGTCCCAGGTAAATTAGGTGTTTGAATGTTTGAATTATATAATAATGCAGCCATTAAAAAACTGCCGCTCCTGCTGCTCCACCCCACATTGATATTCAGCAAATAATGAAATGAATTTAAAACATTGTGATTATACATAACTAATTTGCATGCTTTTTTAAAAAAACATAATTCAGTGGAAACTCCACGTGCAAAGCACTTCTTCCCATCAATGAAATAGGCATCTTTAAAAAAAAAAAAAAAGAAAGAAAAAAAAAAGGCATGTATCAAGTTAATGGGCTAAGAAGCACCTTTTTATCCTTGTGCCTCCTTTAAATAGAACGTCCTTGTGCCAAGCCCTCATCAATGGCTTTGATCAAAGATAATGTTGTAATCCTAAGTGTATGGATATTCAGCATTAAATTCAACCCCATGAAACACGTGCAGGAGTCGACCTCGGGTCCCTGGAACTCAACATATTTCTTTAAATAGAGTCTTGCTCCGATGTATAACAGAGGTTATACAGAGGTTGCTGTATATGAATATATTTACCAGTCACTGGTGAAAACAGTTTGATTTGTAACATCTCTGATAGAATTAGAAATTATTTTAAAAATGCACTACTTTGCTCTACTGACATGAGTGAATGAAGAGCTTCTGTTGATAAAAAGCAGATGTAATTGCGATTAGAATGCCCATTGGTCTAGGTCATTTTAATGGAATAACATTTTATTATAGCCATCTTCTGCGCCTCAGTGCATAGTAATTTACAATGAGAAAAAAAATCTAATTAAGAGATTGCATCAAAATAATTGGGTTTCAAAATGTCCTACGAACCCTTTTAAGTTGAAAATGAGCCGCTTTTTTAAAATTGAATAGGAGAGAAAGTGTACAGTTTGTTTTTGCTGCTGTTTTAAAGGCTCTGACCTGTAAAAATTCGGTGTCGTCTCGATCACGCTGAAAACACGTACGCCTGCACATGGCTGCACCATGGCAGTTATCGTCCCTGCAGTTCCATTTGTGCTGACCTCTTGATCCTCCCGGCCCTCTCTGCCTTCATATTCACCGCTCTCCCTTCCCCAAGTACCCCCAGTGGTTTAGTCTATTACTGGTATCAGCGCTTCTTATCTGCTGCACTGGTAACACCCACCCCCCCTCCAACACTGCCACCACCACACCCTTTGTGGTGCAGTCCAGGCCATTCACCAATCATGCAGGAGCCATGATGGCCAGGCTATATATCCCCCATTCCATCTGTAGCTGGCACTCTTGCATCACATTTGCTCTGCTTACTCCTTTCCTAAGCGCCTTTGCTCTCTCCTCTTCTCGCTCTCACTGCTTTGCTTTCTCCCCCTTTTCGGTAGCTGCAGCTCTTCTACTTTTTCTCTCATTTTCATGTTTTCCTTTTTAGCTATTTTCACTTCTTTGGTTTATTTATTTTCTCTCCTGTTTTTGCTTGCTCCTTCTCCCACCCTACTTTCCTTTTCACCGTTGCCTGATTCCCCCCTTCACCTCTCACTTCTCCGTGTCATATCTTTTTCTTTTAGTCTCCCAGAAATGCCTCTCTGTACCATCAGCCAACTTATCCAACCCTGCCACATTTCTCTTGTTTTTCCCATTGCTGTCTGCTCTTTGCTTCTTAGGTCTACTCCCTTTTGTAACCCTAACTGTTTTCTGTTTTGGTAAAAATTTCTCACTTTTCCTCGCTCCGTAACGTATTCTTTCTAACAACCCCCCTTGCTTTCCTTCCCACTTAAATCTTTTCTCCTACATCTCAATTTCTATACTACTTTATCATCCTCCAACTCTAATCTCCCATCCTTTCCTTTCCCTCCCTCCCTAAGCTATGTGAGCTGTGGGTAAATAGGTGCGTCTTGCCTTGCTTCCTCTTTCAAATGGCTCCGTTATTGCTAATGAAGTGCACAGATAGAAGAGAAAAAAAAAAGAAAAAAAACATGATGCGGAGGAGGAAGGGATGGAGGGGAAGGAGTGTTTCCCATGGAGACGGGCACTTCAGTAGCTGGCAAGCTGATTGGCTGATTGATGACCCTATAGCTATGTTAACTGATTAGTTTGACAGGAGGCTTTTATAGCACAGTGCAGCTTAGTATGTGACTGTATAGCGCTACATACATGTAGCGGTAGCACCCTCTTCCCATATCCACAAGGCACTGGAAGTTACGGCTAAGCTTGTATCATAACACAGCTTGATGCTTTAATACATCACTTACATCTGTTCATACAACTGCTCACAATTTACCGAACCCATTTATCCATCCCCCTGACCATTCAGATACAACACATTAATACCTACTTGTTTTCAAATTGTATTCCTCTCAACTGCTTCACATTAACTGCGGTCTGCTTTTGCGTAGCTGTGTTATCAAAATGACTACAAGTGGCAGATAACGACATACTGTCAGCATAGTGAAAAATGTACAGTACATTATGCAATGGGCTTTTTTTTTCATATAGAAATTGTCTTTATTGAAAGCTGATAGAATAAGAAAGAGAGGGGTGAGATGTGCAACATAGGTCTGCAGCTGGCATCTACCCGTGGACACTTATGTGGCACACGCCTCAACCACTTGACCACTGTGGCGTCCTTATGCTCCCTCAATTCCCCTTTTCTGCGTTTTATCTCTCCAGCATTGTGGAGCACGTACTGTCTCTGTCCTACCCGTTTGACGCAGCCCAACACACAACAGAAAACATAAGTGGCGCAGGAGACACACATGCACAGACACATACAAACAGACCTGCACATCTGATCTATCTATCTCACTCTTGCACCTGTAGAAAATGCTCAATATTTCAAATGCAGTCTGAGTCATCAACAGGTGGAGGGGAGGATAGCGAGAGCTGTAGTTGATTTGGTCATGTCGGATTTTTGACTAAGTGACCAGTTGTGACAGCCCTGGGTACACTGCAGCAGGTTATTTTTACCTCAATTCAGTGACAGTTCATATACAGTAAAATTCTCTTTTTGAGATGCATTTCAGACCACTTGGTGTCTAACCACACCTATATCTCAGCATAGAAATGTGTTTTTTTTCAGTTACATTTAGGAACTGATAGAAAGTTTTACTTTTTTTAATGTCTCTCCCGTCCTCATTGTTTTTACATGCCAGATGTCATTAGTCTCTAAGATCGCACACAAAGTCCAGTGTGCAGCTTCTAAAAATGTTTGTCAGGAAGAAGATGTACTTTTTTATTAAGTTAGAATTCTCTTTTGATATCTGTTTGTGCTGTAATGCACAATATTGTCATCCATGATTTTAAAGTTGTCTTTACCTTTCAAGATGATCATTTTCATCACAGCCCCATAATGTTGCACAATGTTAGAGGGCATATTGGAATTACACATTTACCCCAAGTTTTGTCTTACTGTACAATATTTGATGCTCAGAGCTGGACTGTCACCCTCACAAACACACACATATCACTCTCCTCTTCTGACAGCCTCTACTTCACGTTAAGCACATCACAAGCTCTCAGCTAGCTACAACAGTCTTTTTGTGATGCACCATGTCAACCCCTCTCTATCTTTTCTATTCAAACACCCCACCTCCCTTTTTTTTCTTCCTCTGTTTCAAATGTCAAAACACTATGGTGTTGGAGAGGCAAACCCTCACATTATTCTTACGGCCCTGGCAGGTACTCTCCCTAACCAGGTCTCCATTTGTCACAGTTCTTACTGGTTATGTAAACTGGTCTTGTCAATTTACACCACTAGACCAAAGCTTTGTCAGCTTGTACAGGCCTGTCTGTGACTGTGCAACTGAAATATTATGCATCTCCACAGCACAGTTATTGTGCTTTTTTTTTGGTTTAGTTAGTTTACTGAAGAATTGTACAATTTTATAGAGGTTAATGAGAAGAGCATATCTCTATTGGCTGTGATGATTTTGGTCTACACTGCTTTCAGTCACCCCCCTGGAGTTCTTTTGTAGTATTCTCTATGTAATCTCTCACCCACATGTTGCCCGCTCTGAAGTCATTATTCTGCTCTTTACTGATGTATGCCATCAATTTAGTTAACACCAACTTTCTTTCTTTTAACATATGCTTATTTTCCCCAGTTTTGTCATTAATTAAGAGCAGAAAAAGAGTTACAATAAAGAAAGAATGGCAACAGCACTGCTAGTCAATCCCACATACTCTGGTCTGCAAAAACAAACTGGCTCACATTACTAATTCATGCATACTAACCACTGCGTATGTTGTATGTTATCTTTCTTTGTTAGGCAGAGAACTGTGAGGCTGTATTATGATTGAGAGGGGTGATATTGTCAAAAATGAAAAATGCACAGTTAACAGCGAGACCCAAATGCATTTGTCACCATAAAAAGCCCCCATACTGATTGATGAAGGCACAACAGCTGGCAATGCAATGAAAAGTGAAATGAGGATCTATATTTTTTGGCAAAGTGCAAGACAGTCTTAATACCCAAACAGTATTTCACCTTAATTTATCACCCTTTTCACTCATTAGATACATGAATAATAACACCAGTTTGTAATGTAGAAAATGAGCTTTGTAACACAATCACCTTGCATTGTTAGAAAGCTTTGTATAATGAGCATTTCAATTAACATAAGATTTTATGATAGCACAGCTATGCTTGTCTGTGTACACATCAGTGTTCCATATCTTCACATCTCATTTCGCATTTGTAGAACTTAAGATTAAATGCACCCTTTTTATCAGCCACACCTTGATTCACCAAGACTCTCCTGGTGTTATGAAATAAGAATTAAACAAACGCTTCTGTTACATATGAAGAAAATTATAATGGGGTATTGAGAGATTTAAAAAAAAAAAAAGCACCATCCACTTCTGCACCGTGATTCATTCTGTCTGAGTCATTCAGCACACATAGGGTTAAAGTATAGCTGCAGCGTCTTACTGCAGTGTCTAAAGCATTTGGCTGATCGTTACAGTATACGCCAGGAGAAGAAGCAAAGGGGAAAAAAACATCTCTTTCTAATACTTCCTTTTTTCTTCCAAAAATCCTTTTTATTGCATTTTATAACATTTGGCACAGTACAAATTCTTGGTGCTTTTACAAGATAAACCTGTAAAGATCAACACTGACCTTTTTTCGGTTTTTGTTAAAGAAAGTCTTCTCAGTATAAATATTTTTTCTTATCACTGCATTCTCTGTAGCATGGTGTAAAAATCACACAGAATGCCCCTTTTTAAAACAAGACTACCCTCATTTGTCAAAGTCAAGACAGCATCTTAAACAACTCATTGTTTTAAATAGAAGTTACAAGTTAGAAAATAGTTTCAATTTCTTTTAATATATGTTTCTCTATCACCAGCCCATGGTAGTTTCAATTTGTCCATATATATATTTATTTATAAGCATGTACAACAAGAAATCATCAGTCTTTTTAAGTTTGCACTCTGTACAAAAAAGTAGTTCCTGTCCTTTTTTCGTTGTGCATTCTATTGCATGATTTTATGAGGAAATGACGAAGGGAGGGTGGGGGGTGTGGGGCAGGGGTGGGTGAGAGCTAGGGACCTAGGGAAAAAGTGGGAGCCTTTTGGGGGGCCTTCTTAAATCTGAGTCTCCTGTACCTTCTCCTTAGTGTGAGTTTTTATGGCAAAGGGCTCAGCCATTGCTGTGATGGTGCTGGGCAAGGTTCGAGGCAAAGAGTTCCCAACATTGTTCTCTGTCCATTTAGCCCCATGGCCAGTTGGTTTATAGGTGTTGTATTTGGGCTTTAGAGTGCTGTAGTCCACCTTATGAGGGCTGTAGTCCACTTTGTGAGGACTATAATCAAGTTTAGGTCTCTGAGTGTGTGGACTGAAGTCAGACTTGAAGGCGCTGTAATCCGTCTTGTGGGGGCTGAAGTCGGTCTTGAAGGCGCTGTAGTCAGTTGCAGTCTTATGGGGGGTGTAAGGATCCTTGGGTTTGTAGGAACTGTCAACTTTAGACCTCTGGGAATTGTAGTCAGCTCTGGGTTTAGGCTGAGTGCTGTAGTCAGGCTTAAATGGGCTGTAGTCAGGTTTAGATCTTGGGTGAGTGCCAAAGTCGGGCTTGAATGGACTGTATTCAGCCTTAGGTTTATGTTGTGAGATGTAGTCTGATTTTAATGGACTGTAGTCATGTTTAGGTTTTGGTTGGGTGCTGTAATCTCGTTTAAATGGACTGAAGTCAGGTTTCTGTCTAGGATGAGTGCTATAATCTGGTTTGAAGGGGCTGTAGTCTGATTTAGTTTTTGGGTGAGTGCCAAAGTCTGGTTTGAATGGGCTGTATTCTGCTTTAGGTTTGTGAGTGCTGTAGTCCTGTCTAAATGGGCTATAGTCAGGCTTTGGTCTATGAAGGCTAAAATCTGGTGTAGATTTGTGAGTGCTGTAATCTGGGATGAATTTGTGGCTACTGAAGTCCATATTTGGCTTATACGTAGTGTATTCGGCCTTGGGCTTGTGAAGGGTAAAATCAGACTGGGGTTTGTACTCGGCCTTGGGTTTGTGAAAGCTGTAGTCAGTCTTGTGGCTGATAAAGTCCAGTTTGTGTATGCTGTTATGGTCCCGGATTTCAGGCAATGTGAGAGCTGTCTCTTGAGCTGCAGACGCTGGTGGTGGAAGGTCCTCCTCATCCACCTGGATAATTTCCACAGTACGGGCAGCTGCCACTGTGCTCCTCTGCTGGTGGCGCTTTCTCAATTTGTAGAAGGCGATGAGCATGACAGCAGCCAGCAGTGTCACAGCCACAAAACAACCGATTATGATCTTAGTGGTCTTCATCACTTCATCCAGGCTAGGACCAGGCTTGCCTGGCTTGCTTGTGGTACCTTGGAGTCCTGGTGCTACAGATGTCTTGGCTGCACCTAGTGGGCTGTCGGTACTTTGCAGCAGCACAGTTGGTGTGGAAATGAAGACAGGTTGAAAGACTGAAGGAGAGGCAGTTGTAGTTGTTGTCCCTAGGCCTACTCCTCCTCCTCCAGCTACTCCAGCCCCTGCAGCAGCTGTGGTCGTGGTGGTTTTAGGTTTGGGCATTTCAGTTGTTGGTCCCAAGACCTCCACAGTTACTGTGGTAAAGTAACTCAAGTTGGATGTATTAAGCTCAGCTGCACTCACGTTGAGGTAGGCCGAGGCATTGGAGTTCCCAGCTGCATTGGACACCATACAGGTGTAAGTGCCTGTGTCTGCTGCCAGGACATTTGAGAAGTTAAGGGTACCATCATTCAGGACTGATATTCTCGGATGACCAGAGGCATGTGTCAGGATAGTTCCATTGGGTAGGAGCCAGCGCACTGAAGACATTGGGGCTGTGCGACATCGAAGTTCAGCCACCCGCCCTGCTGAGATGTTCAAGTCCCTTGGTGCATCAGCAATGAATGGTGCAGAACACTGGACTGCTGCGCCCTCACCTCGGTCCACCTCAACCAGCTGGCGACCTCTCATGCTGGCAGGTGAGTGACAGCGTCCACAGCAAGTTGAGTTAGTAGGAATGTACTCCCTTAGCCAGCGTGCTAACCATACAGCCTCACAGCCACAGTTCCAAGGGTTATGATGGAGATGGAGCTCCACCAGGTATCTGAGCGGGGAGAACAGATCATGTGGCACAGCGCTCAGGTTGTTATGGGCGAGATTAAGCTCCACCAGTGAAGATAGGTCATCAAAAGCGTTGCGCTCTATTACTGTGATTTGTGAGTTCATCACCCATAGCTTTTTCAGTGAGCGCATGCCTTTGAATGAGCCCGGCTTTAACTCTGGGAAGAGATTTTCAGATATCTCCAGCTCCTCCAGGCCCTTGAGGGGACTCAAGTTTGGCATATCACCCTTTATGTTGCACATGCCCAGGTTGAGGTACTTGAGGTTTTGTAGGCCCTCAAAAGCTCCTTCTGAGATGTACTCCAGTTTCCGTAACTCTCCCAGGTCTAGTCGCATGAGGGAGGGCACCCGGTTGAAGGCGTAGGAGGGGATACTTTCAATGGGGTTATTCCTCAGCCACAGTTCTCTTAGTTTAGACAGATATTCAAAGGCCCCACTGGGCACCACTGTCAACCGGTTGTCAAACAGCTCCAGTGTGTTGAGGCTAGTAAGTCCATTAAACGCGCCCACCTCAATCTGCCGTATGGCATTTCGCCCGAGCTGGAGCACCTCAAGGTGGTGCAGGTGCCGGAAGGAGTCAGCCTGCACCGCCTCGATGGCGTTTTCCATTAGATTGAGGTGTCGCGTGTTGGCAGGAATGCCAGGGGGCACACGGGTGAGGCCGCGCCGGGTGCACACCACCTTCCCCTGCTGATTACTGCAGGAACACTGCGGTGGACAGCCCTGGGGTCCCTGAGACACCGCCGCCCCCGCCAAGGCCAGGGAGGCGCTGCTCCACGCTCGCGCCATCAGGAAGACTACACAGAGCAGGGCGGCTTTCCTGGCACGATGCACAGCTACCCGCCCCAGGAGACTCATGATGTGGCACGTTCATAATTCAGCATCATCTGGGGGGGAGGTTGGGGTGTTTAGGGATGGTGTTTGGGGGCTTTGGGGACAGGGAAAGTGTCTGGTATGCTGGTAGTAGTGTTAAGGGGACCAGAATAAAGAGGTTAAAGGAACTGAAGAGGACAAGGGGAAAACGTGGGTTTTGGATGCTTGCTAAGGGGCAAGAGGGCTTGACCTAGCCTTAATTAAGCAATGCTTTTATTTCCATGAACTGTGCTCAGGGGTAGAAAAAGAGGGAAGGGGAGAGAGAGCTGGCTTTTCTGAAATGTGTGTATGAGAAGGACATGATGGTAAATTAAGCAACCAAAAACTGTATTACAAGACAGAAGGGAGGGTAGGGTGTTACAAATTGATGCAAAGAGGGGTTGAAACACTAGACACCTACCTCAAGTTATTATTACAGGTCCTTGAACTGAGATATATAGCTTCCCTCCTGTTTGCAACCAGAAAGAGCTGTGGTATTCACATCAGATGTATTTATATCCCAAGAGCAGCAAAGAAAGCCTTTTTATATTTGCTCTGTCAAAACAGATATCAATGCCAAAGAGCTTAACCAGAGCTATTTTGTAAATCCACACATCCAAAGAGAAAGGTTCGAAGGCCCTTTGTGAGTGTTTTTTTCTCCTTTTCCTTGTTGATTAGAAAAAAAGAAAAAAAAAGAAAAAAAGATTGCAGATAGGAATCCAGTCAGGCTCCCAAAGCAGCAGTGCTCCCTTGCTCGCTTCTTGCTGTCGGCTCCTCTTCTCTCGCTTGTCCTTGGAATCCGACAGTTGATCCCCCTGCTAGACACCTTACCAAGGTCTCCATAGCACAGGCGACCACACAGACACACATGCACAATTTCTTGTGCACCAAAAGCCAAGGCAGAAAGGATGAAAAAAAGGGAGGTAGACGGGGTGGGATTGGAGAAGGTTGAATGAAAATTCTACAGTCTTTTCCAGTGTTCTTTGCCTTTTGTTTGTGAAGATTTGGAGGGGAGACTGACGAGCCAAAAAAAAAAAGACCCCCTCCTCTCTGTATTCCTCTGTTCACTTTTTAGTGGTCAATCAGTTGGTCGGTTGGTCAGTCTGACAGCCCTTCTCCCTCTCTCACTCTCTTCCCCTCGCTCCCCCTCTTAATGTGGCATCGTGTCCACTTGATTTTTCTTTCTTTCTTTTTTTTTTTCTTCTTTTTTTTTCCTGGAGTGCTCAGCGGGGGTTGACAAGGCTAGGCGACACGCACAGCCTTCATTAGCTTCTTCCTCCCCTTAACTAGCCACACGCTCCAGCCGTGGCAGCCGCGGCGGCGACAGCAGCAATTGCAAACGCGCACACACCATCCCTGCGAAGCACACAGCAGCGGTAGCGAGCACACACAGCAGCAGCTGCAGCCTGCCTCCCTTGCACTTCCCAATAATCCGTCAATTTCTTCAGAGGGGGAGTGGGGTGGGGGATGGAAGGGGGTGCTGGAAGGAGTGGGGGTGTTGTAGCTGGGTTGATCGAGGTGGGTTAGAGGGAGGAGGGGTGGTGCGCAGTTTCTCCTTCCTCTCTCCGGCTTGTTTCTTTTTTCTTGTTTTCCAGTTCTTTTTTTCCCCTCTCCTTTCCTCGTGGTGATCAGCACCCCCTCGCTAATGCAGCGTCCGACTGGGGAGAGGAGCAAGACAGGGAAGGCAAGCGCTGGGCGAGCGCGCGGCTTACAGGCGTGACGTTAACAGTAGCGTCGATGTGGAAAGGATCCGTTGTAGCAGCAAAAGAGAGAGCGTGCGCCGGCTTGGATCTCTCTCTCTCTTGTTCTCTCTCACCCTCCCTCCCTCCCTCTCTCTCTCTCTCTCTCTCTCTCTCTCTCTCTCTCTCTCTCTCTCTCTCTCTCTCTCTCTGGCTATCTGCCTCCCTCCTGCTCTCTCTGCAGTGTCCTAAGGTAGTTGGGTGAGCTCAAAGCACTCAGACCTTTTTAGAGATCTACCTCTTCAAAAACCAGTTTGCTCTTGCTGTTCTCCGCGCTCTCTTTTTTTTAATGCTCACAGTCTCTTGTTTATGGCTTTCTGGGGCTTTGTGTGGCTTAAGGGAATAGACAGGCTGTCCAAGCAAAAGGCAGAGATGGACAGTGGCATCCCCACAGCAACCAGATTTTAACCCCCTCCTCCCCAGCAATATTCCGGCCATTCCAACGAGTCCGGCAAAGCTTTCCAACATTGCTGCGGTGGCAAAGGCAGGCAGATGGGACACAGTTTCTCTCACTCCCTTGCTCCCCCTCTCTCTCATGATGTCCTCTCTCTTTCCCTCCTGTGCTCTCTCTCTCCCTTTGTCTTTTGATTTTCTTTCACTTTATCTCACTTTGCTCTCTCACTCTTTTTGTTTTGTCCTTTAGTGGAAAATAGAGGAACATGAATGGACTGCTGACGCATCCTGCTCGGAGCAGTGCTTTGGTTTGATGCAGTGTGTTTTGTGCATTAACTCCCCCCACCCACCCACTCCACCCTCACCCTCCTCGCTGTCTTTCCGTCTCTCCTCACTCTTCGCCCGTCACTGTGTCACACTACTCCATCTCTGGCTGGCTATCTCTTTATATACAATCTCCCACAAGCTCACTTTTGCATCCATTTCTTGACACTGTTAAACTGTGTGTTGTTTTTTGAGTTGTTAGGATATCAAGTGGGAGTGCATCCATCTTGTTCTCTCTTCTCTGTGCACTGGAACAAAAAGTTTAGATGATAAGAATTTGATTAGGTTCTTTCTTTAATACTATCTTTTATATTGAAAAAAATATGTTTTAAGAAGTGTCTTGTTAAAGGGAAATATATTAGTCGTTTGAAGACTGAGAATATATGCAGAAAATGCAGGTTATGATAAAGTCCACACCTTTTGCTCTTTCTGGACTCTCCACCTCCCCCTCTATCATGTGTGCCTTTGCAGGTAGTTAGAGCACTCTAAACAGGCAGGCCTTAACCCTCAATTTGAGCACAAACTGTCGCTTCAAAAACCACACAGCCATAAAGGTCATGTTGAGGAAGGCAAACAGGAGAAAACAAGACATGCTTTACCTTCCTGCCGCAGGAGGAGAGGCAAAACAAACGCACCCTACTGTCCCATCACCCCCTACCACCAATGATTTGTACAAGCCTCATGTCCATTAAACTAGGAAGCAGTATGGGTAATTGATGGTCGGTAAAGCTAGCTGTGACAGTGCTGCTAGGTGTGTTTGTGTGTGTGTGTGTGTGTGTGTGTGTGTGTGTGTGTGAGCTAGAGAGTAAGCGTGTGAAAGAGAGAGAGGGATGGGGAGAGAGAGAGAGTAAGAGAGAGGGAGGAGAGAAAGCACGCCAGCTAGAAAAGGTCACTCTGCCTGTAGCGCAGTACGTTATTCCCACCGGCACAGGAGTATAGAGCCAACTCCTATATTATACACACACATATACACACACACACACACACACAGACTTTCTCCTTGACTTCACTGCAGTTGAATACGAATGGGCTTCAATGAAGCACATGTAACAGTGAGGTGGCAGCCACAGGAGTATAAGGGGGGATTTTCCTTTGTTAAGAAAGAGGCTATTTCCTTTCCTTTCCACAGGGATTCCCTTGCACCGCAGCCATGTGGACGGTGATATCAAAGGTTGCTGCACTACTGCATTCTCCAAGCAACTACAAACACGAGTTAATGCAGGCATATATTCAAATGGGCACGCAACAGCAGGATATATTACAAATGCAGGACGTGCTGCAAATGTGCTGCTCAGAACATCAACATTTCATTGATCTGTTGCCAGTTGATCCAACTGCAAATGAAGGCTTGTGGTTCTCTGTGTGATTATTGATGACAAAAATCAGATCCAGCGCAGAGTGGTCTGTAGTCTGCAAGCTTTGTTAGTATGTCAGATGGTGCTTTTGCACTGTGCTGGAGGTGCGGTGTGCCACCATTTGATGAGCAAGTGACCCAGAATGAGTTCAGGTTGTGTTTTACCCATCCAGCACAGCACATCCCAGACTACTATCTAACCAAAATCATCCATTGACCCATAACATGACCAACGCTGCCAGGGCAGCTTTCTTCTCTTGGCCCTCACCCTGTCTATTTCTCTCCTTCCTGTCTTTTCTATTCCCACTCTATTTTTGTCTGTCAGCGGACACTCTGCTTCCTCACTACTGATGGAGCCTGGGTCATGGCCTGCCAAACTCTACAATGCTCCGCTGACCAAATGTGGTCAACCCCTTGCGTTATAGTTTGATCCTGGCCCCGGAATGGCCAACATGGCTTGATCGTCAGCCAAACTGTGATCACGGCAAGGATTTCTCAAGGTCCAACTTGTGTGTGCGTGTGTGCACAGCTCACACGGCATTCCTGATATTGGCAAAGTGGGTAATTAAATGAAAGCTTTTCCCAACTAGTGACAAAGTACATTATAAATCTAAAAGTCCAAATGTTGTAGTATTGGCTAATGGTGAATTTGCTAACTTTGCTGAGCAGATTGTTTTAGAGTATCTTTCGAGGTTTGGTTATACCAGTATATCTATACACTATCTTGACAAGAGGAGTGTTGTCAGGCCTTACCTTCAGGACTTGCTGACCGCTGACAGCTTTACGAGCTGTCAGATTTGTGGGACCTTCATGCTGTCATGCCAGCCCCGTGCCCACTGCTGTGCGACCCCTGGCCCTCCCTGCTTCACCCAAGGCTCTTTGGAGCCACCCCTAACACCGGGCCAGGAGGGCACTGGGTGTAGTTTGCGGGCACCACGCGACCTACTTTGGTGAGGCTTTTGCGCTAGTCAGCCAGCATGTTCGATGGGTATATGCAAACATTACAGAACTCACCCCCTGAGGTGAATGCTAGCAAATCTGGGCTGCGGCCAGTCACATGTAGGTCAGCAGCCTGTGACCATTTGCATGTGGTCCCTCCATTTGGGTGAATGGCCTGCAGTACGATAAGGCAGCAGTGACAATTGGTGTTGAGGAATGTACAGTCGAATGAGAGATCTAACGATAATGTCATCGCCTCTGCCATTGCCAGGATCAAGGATTTACAGTGTAGCCCTTGGGCATTTCATATATGGTTTTCTGTGTCAATGTGTGTGTATGTGTGTATTGAGTGACAAAAGAGAGATTTTCTCAAGGAGACAAGAGACACACTATTTTTGGGCTTGTCTTGTGCTTTGAGAGCTGTTACAAATTGTATGCATTTATATGTGTATGCGTGCATATGTGTGAGCGAGTGTCTTCAGGTATGCAGGAAGTATCCTTCCGGGTGCATGCCAGTGCTTGTTGTGGCACAGTGTTGTCTTAAACCAATTTTTCCAGGCCACTTAACTTAAACATATGTTCGTGCATCAACACACACAGAGATCCCAGACTGTATGAAGCTGACCTTGAGTTAAAGGACCTGCTACCAGACACTTCCTTTCCCATTTTCATTTCAATTTCCAGGAATTAATTCTGCAAGAGATTATGTGTAACACACACACACACACACACATACTCACACAGACACGCTACTATCAGTGTCCCAGTAAAAGCTTAAACTGCTTGTTCGGGATTTTTTCAGTTTATCATTTTTCTCATCACACACTGCACACAACCCCCTGCATGTTTACACACACACACACACACACGTGTGCGCACACACACACACACACACACACACACACACACACACACACACACACACACTCCAATCATATGCCAGCGTATCAAGAGATTATAATAGGCAATAGTGTACATTAGTGGCTTCTGTATGCCCAGGTTGGAAAAGATGTGTTGTGTTTCATCTCAGGTCGTGCTCAGTCTTGCTAGTATGCTTTTACTGACCTTGTGGGACCTCTACTCAGTGCAGCTTACTAATACTGATAATGTTTTTGGCATTATCTTACATTCAACACCCGTTGAAGATTTTAATTAATGCATTCAGGTGGCACTTTTATTTAGGAAAAATAGGTTGGCAGGCAAGGTCAGTAAAACATGGTTTAATATTAACAATCTACTGTTTTATATCTCTCTTTATTCTTAACTTGTCTCTTGCCCTATTTCTTATTTCTTTCCCTCTCCTGCGTCTTGGCACTTTTTGCATTTATTTAATTCTTTTGACACAGCCTTTGTTCCTACCTTGTTTATTTTGTACATCCCTTCATATCTTCTTTCGTCCTCATGCTGCACTGTTTCCCCACTTGTTCCTTTCTTTCTCTTCCATTGCTCCCCCCAGCCTCCTCCTCTGTCTTCCTGCCCTCACTTTCCTCCTTTAAATTGCTACTTCCTACAGTGTTCCTCTGGTCTGCTATTTGCAGGCCAGTCTCAAGTTAATTGTGTTTGCTCATTCAGCATATGTTTTTGTGTGTGTGTGTGTGTGTGTGTGAAGGAGTGTGTGTTCTCAAACGAGGGCAATATCAGGTCATGGCAACTGAATGCACACAGTAAAAGATGCGTGTTTTTCGCTCCCCTTTTTTCCTCCCATCCTGTGTTATTCAGTGTTTGAGCTTCGCTAGCAGCCATTGTCTCCAGACTAATGGGCTTCATTATGTTGAGCTGTGTTCAAACTGGCTGCCAGAGCAGGGATTAGCCCTAGCGCAGTGTTAGCTGGAAGCAGAAGAAAGATACAAGTAGGTTAGCACTGTTAACCCAATCAGCATGAGCCAAGATGGCTAGATAGGAATTGCATTTTTAGAAATGGGAGTGTTTTTACTTTAGCCTCATACATTTTCAACATTTTGAAATGTGTCATCACCAATTAGTGCCAGTTTTATGGGATTTTAATCAGTAGTAATTGAAAAAACATAATACTGTATATCATAACAAAGGTGCAATATAATGCTCTTTATATTCTTTTTATAGTTTTGCCCCTTTATATTTTTCCCACCATATGCTAATGCTCCCCATGTCTTGCGCTGGCCGCGTCATTGGTCAGCTGGCCTCATTAGGATTCATGGAGCATCCCTGTATGTGCGTTCATCACAATGTTGCCTTGCCAACTGCCAGGCCGTAGGAAATGGATGTCTCATTCTGTGAGCAATGTGAAGGTAAAAACATAGTAATTCACCGCAGAGAGAGCAGCTAAATCTTCTGGACTTTAAGCTCCTCTGGAGCAAAGATGCTGTCTTCATCCAGACCCACCCCTCCCTGTCTTTCTGCTTTTCTGTTCCTGGATTGGTCAAAACTAAATTCCTGACTAGTGCGTTGTTTAACTCATACCGTTACATGTGACACTACCCCCATGTTGGGCTTTGGCACTTTTCTCAGTTTGCCTAATTGTTTTTATAGGACAAAATAGTGGTTGAACAGTGATTTATTGTGCTTGGTGACAAATGCTTTGTGTTGCCTTACTTTGTACGGATACTTTTGTCAACGCATTTGGGCAGACTTTAAAGAAAGACAAGTATTAAAGGTCTGCTGCAGGAGGTAATTGAATCAAACATGTAGCACTACAAAAAGCTCTTTGTTTGCGTCTAAAACTACAAGTCTCCCTAGATATTGATAGAAAAAATCCCTCCTTGCAAGCGATCTTAAACCATGTCATCTGCAGGATGGTGAATCGACTTAACTTCCTCTGAGATCTTTTGTCATAGTGGCCACCTTTCTATCCTCTCCCACTATGATGACATGACCTTCAAATACCCTCCTCTCCCCAGCATCACAGCGACAATTACCGTCTTTAGGGTGTTATTTCTATGAAACTGTTAATCCTGAATCTCCATCAAGCTTCATGTAGGGAAGGATTAGCCTTACCGAGGCCTGTTACTGCACAGACCCTGGGATGGCAAAAAAGAATGAAACAGCTTTTCATCTTTTCAAATCCACCTGGCCACACCCAGATTAAGGCAGCACAGTCCGGCAGATAGAGATTGTGTGTGCGCGTGCCAATTATCTTTGTCCTCAAGTACCACATTTATGTTTTCGTAAGCCTGTTTGTCTATCTTACTGCATATTTTGCCTCAATGCCAGATATCCTGGTACAGACACCACACAGTGTTGCAAACTGCTTTCCAATGACTTCCAAATGTTAGAAAGCAGACAGGGGGAAGTGAATGAACAGAGACTTTTTCTAACATGCTTCCAGTTTGGATTTTATTACTGATAGTTGCCTGTCTACCTTATCTGTGCTCAAATGAGCTATCTGCTCCCCAGTGTGAGCATAAAAACAAACACACACTACACACAAGTATACTTTTAGGGGGTATATGACATCGCTGTGACACAAACTAATATTTTACTTGTATAGCTGCAGAAAAGAAGATAGGCACGCGTGTGTGTACAGGAGATGCATTTTGTGTGTCTATTCTCCAATGCAACTACTCACCTCCGAGCCAGTTATTTTTCCTGTGTAATATCCGCTGTCTCTCTGCCACCTTATACTGGGGATTTGAGAAACCAAGCTAAGTGTGTCTAATCTATGAGCGCAGCCAGCGCAGCGTCAAATGTTTGGTGCCGACGTACCTGCAGCCTCCAACAATACAACACTTCAGCAGCTGTCCACCCAAGCAGGTAGGAGACAATGCAGGATAGGGAGGGCTAAAGGTTGAGAGGCAGACACTGAGTGGACGATGACATTATTGCTGAACGATGAAGACTCGGGGAAGGAAGAAATGTGTGAAATAGCATACGTATGGGATAAAGGAAAGGGCAATGAAAGATGGAAATGGAATATGGGTCGGAGAAAAAGTGCCCCTAACACACATGCACTATACCCCCGCCAACCCCCCAACTCCAGGACCTGCGACCTTGCTTAAATGTGTTTTCTGTAGCAGTGCAATCAGGGATATCCCCTGGAGGTAGGCTGCGGCTAGGGGCCAGCAGGGCCCTGACTATGAAAGGAAGGGGGGGAAAAAAAGCAGCAGGCAGCACTTTCTAAATTGAAGTCAATAACACAGCAGTCCATTCTATCAGAGCCAGTCCTCCCACACAGTCGGCTTACAGTCGCTAAGGAGAGCTGAGGGTAGGATGTCGATTGAGTTCTCCAAAGTACCACTACGCATGGCAACATGTGTTTGTGTGGGTGAACGCACACGAGGGGTGTCGGCGAAAAGAGGCGGGGCACCAGTGCTACTACATGTCATGAACTTGTACTTAAAATTAAAATTAAAAAAAGGACAGTAATTATTATTCCCCTTGGCACATGTATGTGTGTTTGGCATGTTTTGGGACAAGAATTGAATATTGAATGCTGTAAGTGATTCAGAATGAAAAATACAAACAGCTTGAAAGTACTGAGAAGGACTTAAGCAAACCTGACCAAATGCCCTGAGCATGCTACATGTAAGTGCTTCTGTTCCACATCTAGCTGTTGTATGAAATCTTGCTAATGCAGGCATATCTGGAGACACACTGCACACACAGCCGTATTTTGCCTTTAATCCCTTTTCGCATGTTAGCACTTCTACATAGCTTTGAGGATTAAAACCGGTATGGTTGGCCTGCCCTGAGCAGGGGTAGAAAAGGAAATTAGTGACTGGTAGAGGGTAGACATCCGGCTGACATGAGTTTGCCTGTGTGTTGATGCATGTGCGCTACAGCTTACGTCCTCTGTGTTTGAATCTGATGACGGCTATGTAATGGTTACTGGCACATCCGCACAGCATGGAAGAGGCATGATTTGTTTTGGAGCTAGCAGTTTTTTGCTTACTTTTGCTGAGCTGAATGTTTAAAAAAAAAAAAAAAAAAAAAAAAACTCAATAGGCTGCAGTTTTTATACTATGTGTTCTCAGTAGTGTGCTGACATGCTGTTGTGTGTTGTGCTTTTTACAGGCAAATGCAATTTAATGATTAATAAAACTAATTTACATTTCAGTTGTAGAGATGGTAGGATTTTAAGTGCCTCCATGGAAATGCCACTTTTTGGTATTTGTGCAAGAGAATAACTCTGTTACTGAAACATTGTCCATGAGATGGAGTTATAACTGTCGTGCGTTATTCCCAATGTGATTTTTTTTTTCTGTCCTGCTCTGCTCTGCTACCACACCAGCATCTAGAGAAAAGAAACGCACACAGCATCGCATATATTCAGATATGTCCGCGTTGCATCACTCGTGTTTTTGTTCCTTGTTATTCTGTCATTGTTTAGTGGTAGATATTTTATCCAGGCTGCACTCGGGCACCCTACTGATGCTCTCTCTCACTGATGGCATCTGTTTGGGTCACTTGCACCCCGGTTGTGGTTATTGGTGTGTGGCCTAGTTACTTTTTCCCATAATAACCCCTCACCCCGTACACACACACACATACACACACACACACACACACACAGACACACACACAGAGGACTGGCTTGACACATGGATGAACAGTGGTAATTTCCCAAGGCAGACATTGATTTCACTTTCATTTTCCTGCCACTCATTGTTTGACATCCTGCTGAAAATTATAATTTTGTCTTGAAACCCATTGCTGCATTTCAATGGCTCATTTTGCCATTTTTCATTTCAAGTGACTGATGATAACAAACAACGAGGGAGCCAAATCAGGGATAGTGTATGGAGTTGATCTTGCCCAACAACAATTGGCATTGATTAGAATTGCCAAAATAATGCAAATGAAAAAAGTACTCTTAGTATTTGGATGAGCAGCAAGTAACGTGTCTATGTAACACCTCAGCCATTATCATGATGTGTGGGAGCCTCCTTTAGACTCTGAGCAAAAACAACAAAGTGCATGGAGCTCTTAACAAGTTAAATTTGATGTTTTGCCGTGTGCTCACTCGGATGCGCTGTAAGTTCACTCAGGTTGCCTTGTAGTTTAACACGGTGCTAGCAAAATGCTGAGTGCCTGCATATGCATTTTAATATGCACGTTTAGTCTGGAGATGGCTTTGCTGACTTAACCGTCTAGACACTCTTCTTCAAGGGCTGCCGTTTGTTTTTCCTTGTTGCCCATCACCGTTCTGCCATCCATTTAGTTAGCGGCTCAGCTGCGCACAGCAATAAATGACAGAAAATTGATGAAACCACCGAGACACATTGGTCTAAATTTTCTTTTTGAGGGAACAGTCAAGCTCTCCACTTATTCATTCTGTGGAAATACCACGAGACAACAGCCTGTGGGCAAAAGGCTTCTTAAAAGTTGCCCCGTTGGGTATTCAGGCAGCAAGTCTGGGCAGCATGACGGCCGAGCTGGCCACAAGATCGTTGTAGCTTGTAACTCCATGATACAGTAGCGGGGCGTCTGCCTTTGCCTGTGGCTACATTGTTGAAATTGAATTTGGAGAGTGTGTGTGCCGCTGCCTGTTTTCAGAAGTGAGCATTATCCATCCTATTTGGAAGCGCAATTGTCATATCGCGCACCTGGTGGTGTTAAAAGGGCTCCTGCAGGTAATGGCGCTTTCTAAGCCAAATGTATCAAGCGCATCATCACACGCTGTTTGTATTCTGCTGTGACTGTGGTTCTCTTAAAATGATCATATCTGCCACAGTATAAATGTGCTTAGTTTTTACACATCCATGCTTTAATGCGCACTCACTGTATGAGCAAATAAAAAAAAAGCCAGTTTCCAGCTGATGTTGTCACACATGGATAACAGTAGTGACAGCAGTTGCCAAAGATGCTGCCCTAGGTAGCCTCAGAAACTTTTTACCTGAATCTCAAACAGCAGAAGATGATAAATTCATCCATCAAACTGTGCTGAACCCACATGACCGCGTCCAGTGACATCACTTGCCTTAAGGACGCGTTCGGCGCCCTTTTTTGTTCACGCGCTCTCACGAGTGACTCAACCCTTCATTGTACCAGCTCACATTGTAATGAATCAAGCTGTGAATGAGCCACGGTCTTTTGCGCACATGATTTTCACATTCCTGCACGAGTTGTCCACGAGTAAAAAGGAAGGGCCGATAATGTGTTGCGTCTCTGGCACAAGCCTTACCCCTGAGACGCTGTAAAAGGAAACGACGTAACTCTGACATCGTCGACTGATTCATGACTGACTCATCGCTCTCTTTACGCTAAGATAACCCAGCCGTGGAAGGGATGTATTTGATGTATTATGTTATTTAAAGGCTTTTTCTTAGTATTTTGAATCATGTTCAGACATTTGTTCATTGCAGCTTCTGTCCTGGAGTTTTGTAATGCATCTAAATCATGTCCGTTGTAGGAGAATTTAATGATATAGTGCTAGTGTCTGTAATTTATTATATAACTTGATGTAAATTTTACATCATACAAGCTTAGTCCTACTTTGTGATGAATGAATAGCTAAGTGAAACCTTTTTTTCTCATTGTTTGTCCTGCATCTTCATCTCTCTGTGCTGATTCTCTAGTCAGAGCATGTCCTCTCTGAGGTAACGCTAATTAGCAGCATCTGCGTTTCTCTAGTCTTGTGGGGCAGAAAGAGGAGGATTGGGGAAGAGAGAGAGAGAGAGAGAAAAAACCCCAACAACTTGCGCCTTCAACACTCTGTTTCGTCACTTCTAAGTTTTCTGTCTTCCCCCTCCCATCTCTGGCTTCTCTCTCTCTCTCTCTCTCTCTCTCTCTCTCTCTCTCTCTCTCTCTCTCTCTCTCTCTCTATCTCACTTGCTCTCAATCTCATTCCACAAATGTTAGCCCCATTTCTCTCCCTCGTCTCCTCATTATGGAGGTGTTTGGAGGCCCAGTCTTGTTTTTGACACTGATTTTTTTCTCTTTCTTTTTTTTCCTTTTTCCCCGAATGGCAGGAGAAAAATAGAGGAAAGGGATGATTGGAACAAAGTCACAGAGAAAAGTGGTAACAAACCGAAGGTGTCACATTTGAAACTTCGGTTGGAGGCTCGCTTCAAATATTAACAATGAAAGATGGAAGCAAACTTGGCTTTCTGTGGACATTGTTATTTTCAAAGTACAACACACATTAGTGCAACACAGATAATCTTCTGATACTTGTGTAGCAGGAAAGTGGATCAGTAAAGTGTGTGTGTATGCTGTTTGTAGTCATGGCATTGGCATGTTATGACCCAAAATGTTTCTCTGTCTATGTCCCAAATTTTCACTGTGGCAAAAACGCGCTTGGCAAAACTGAGGAAAATTACTAGCAAGAGATGATAACACCCACCCACTTAATCGTCCATTCCTCTAACCTGTAATAAAGCTGTGTTTCACGGTTCTTCCTAAAGATGGGCTCAATAACCAATCCCGGGTTCAAGGAGGTTTGTAATCTCATCTACTGGATGCCACGCTGATCAAATTAACTACCATGGGCAGGTACTAGTATAGTCAGACTTGTCAAAATGCGTCACAGCCGAAGAAAGAAAATGGAGGGCAAGTCATATTTGCCAATGAATCGTCATTTCAAATCCGGCAACAGACTAACTGCACTGTTCCTAAGTAGTATCACTTGATTCAATCAGTCTCCCCTCGTCTATCTTCCTCACACGCACGCAACCCATCTCAATCCCCTCTCTCATTTGTTGATAGTCAGTTGCCATTTATTTGATTGAACGTGTGGAGAGGTTGAATTGGATTGCCAAAAATTGAAGAATGATTACAGGATGATTTGTCTCAAGGTTTTTATCTCAGATGCCGCTGACTGTGGTCAGATCATCATTTCCTATTATATGATCTCTGGCTACCTGTGGGCATGAAAGATTCATTTTAGCTGGCTATAATATGCTCTCTTAGTCTCCCCCTAGATGCAGCACAAGTGTCTTCTACATAATTTTCCACACATTCTTCTGGACCCCTGGATCTGTTCTTTTGTCGTCTCTTTGAAATTACACACGTATCTGGAAAAAATGCAGCTAGATGGAGCTGGGACTGTATTTCTGTCTTCCGGACTCTTGGCAGTCTCCACCCTGCATGTAGACTTGACTACTAGTTTACAACAACATGGAGTACCTCTTCAGTGGCTCGTCTCCACCACTTTTCCCATACTCCAACTTCAACCCCTTGCCTGACAACTATCCAACCAGCCTAGCAACCGGGCACTGCCTCTCGTTTTGACAAGCACACAGAAATTGACAAAAAGCCATGTTGAAAAATGCCTCTGTCGGCTCTTTTCCTCCTCCTTTTTTCCCCCCTCCTCTCTCCCTCATTCTCTCACTCTGTCAGCACAGGCAGGGTCTGGGAGGACAGAAATGGCTTTTTGAGTGACACAGGCTGGCTATGCCATTTGCCGTGTCAACTGGTGAAAGAGGATAGAAAAGGAGGTGGAGACAAATGATGATGGCCTGGCCATGATTGTCCCGTGCCCCTTCTCGCTTTCACCCCCCTGTCTTTTCCCCTCGAGGTCATTGAAGTCCAAATAACGTTGCCACTATGCCAGAAGGTGTAGAAACATTTTTTCACAGAGCTGTCTATTTTTTTTTTTCCTCATTTCTTTTTACGCATTTTAGATTTATTTCTCCAGAGAAAGGATTCTTGTGGTTAGGTATTACTTGCCAATGAAATCTCTCTTGGAGTAAGTGGAAATTTGAGTAGATACTTTAAGCCACTAGTGAATAATTAACAAAGCCCGATCACAGTTTCTGTCTTCCTGTGTCTGTGTCTAATTTGGAGCGCCCAATTCCTCCCTTGGGAACATTTTCCTTTGAAAGGAAGAAAAAGAAAATTCTAAATATTTATGGGTAATCCAGTTTTTGATGTTGTCAATCAGTCCTTACCCTTCATTCCCCAGTCTTTAACAAGACTCCAGCTGGGTTTTGTCCAACTCCTCTGTAAGGGATCTTTAATGTCCTCATCAGCTACAGCTGTCGGTGCTCTGAAATGTCCCGCAACGAATCATGTAATCCCACTGTTTTTCCCCACATAGGGCTATCTATGGCGCACCACCATAGCTTGGTCATTGAAGCCACAGCATCATAAATATTTAAAATTCCATTATGAAATCTTAAATTGATTCATAAAGCTGTGGAAAGTGGAGGATGGGTGTAGAAACGGCTGCCTGTGCGGTGAATATCACTGCAGAGTATCACTTTAGCTGAAACGTACGGACCTCCATTTTGACACCTGTTACAACCTATACAGTAATAATTTAGATGAGAAGAGTTAAATGTGTTAATAAGTTACATCATGCAGATAATTTTAGCCAGTAAAAGCAATGTATGTGTAGTTTTTTTCTGTCTTCACCGATATGGTTGTCTGTATCCATGGCTGATGACATTTAAAAGGAAACACACATTTATTGCCCCTTATTAAAATGTGCAGAAGGATATTTGAGATTTGCCTACTGTATGTATTTTTTTAATTTGTTTTTCTTTGCTGTTAAGGCATCCAATTACCACTGCATCTCCGTGTTATCACTTGGATTTATAAAAATAACTGCTTAAATTAAAAGAATACAATAAATTAGTACACATGATAGTAAGATGGTTTTAAGATTAGCGAAGCACCCTTTGTTCAATATTGTCAATTTGAACAAGATAACAACAGTGTTCATTTGCATTCTCCTTGTTACAGGAGAGTATTGGCTCCTCAAATGAAGCAGTGCTCCAAATTGGTAGTGAAAACGTGTCATTGTTATTTTCTCTTTCTCCCTGTCTTTGTTGGTGCTGTACTGCTCAGTGATTGCAAAATAATAGCCAGGCTTTATTGGTTATGTACTCCAAGGTATATGTGTAAATGGATCTCCGGGAAAGCAACGCTGTCATTTTGAGAGGTAATGTGGCTTAATGCCCTCTCCAATCATTCTGACCACCACTAAATGTGCTCAATGTGGCTTGACTGCTCCCACCAAGCATTCACAGCCTCAGGCAGCGATTTGAAGATTTGGACTCTTACTTCTCATTGCTTTCCAATACCCTTGGGCTTCGAGAAGCTGGGTGTCTCAACCCGGAACACAGTGTACCTCTGGGAACTAAGTGAAAACTGCTTAAAAATCAAATTAGTGTCCATTCCAACGTGTCTAGAACTGCGATTAATTTTGAGGTTTTCCACCCTTTCTGTTTCCATTTTGATCTGTGGAAGCTAACTTGCATTGACAAAAAGTGAAAACTGTACTCAAAGTAATAACTTTCACAGAGCGATGTGACATTTGCAGCCTTTCAATAACTTACAGCCCTGTTCAATTTGTGTTTTCCCACCTGCACCCTCGCACTACCCAGTTAAGGGGAATTATATGATATTAGTAATATTACAAATGTAGCTCAATATTCATCGACCGGAATGCCATGTCGTGCCTCTCTTAAAAAATGAGATGGATTGTAGTTATTGCTGTTATTGATTTTAATAACCAGGCTGTTAAGGCCCATTGCAGAGCCTTGCTCTTGCTCAGCTACCTCTTTGGCTGTGTGCGTGCTGTGCTATTCTTTCATTTGGATAACAGTGGATCTATAAACTAATTTAACTACAGGTTTAGCATGATTAGGTTTGCTGACTCTTGTAGTTTGTTCCTTTTTGACTCTAAACCCTCCTAGATAAGGTAGGTTCTGTGATATGTACTTTTTGTCAAATCAAATCTCCTTGACCTTGAGTAAATTATAAATAGTGTTGATATAATGGTAAATTAAATCACACAACTTTGGTGGGGGTGGGGCGGGGGTGGATTCAGGTAATGGACTCCAATGTGAGGTCTTACCATTGTGTTGGTTGAAGGATCAAGCTTCCTCACAACACTATTGATCCACTAGAGCAGATGGCGTGAGACTGACTGATGTTAAATCTAGTCTGTCATTACATCGCCACAGGTCTTGCATTACTCGATGTCACTGACCCTTTCGTCGTGTTGGGACTTGTCAAACCCCTGCGGTTCTTGCGATGTTGTGGCTTTGGGGGTGGTGGGGGGTGGTGACAGAAAAGTAAAATTGCAAAGGTCAGCGAGCGTCACAAAGGCCTGCAGGTTCCAACCGGAGTCCATTTCCTTTTACACCATTCAGCATGACTTTGTTCATGCATTCTTTTTTAATGGGCTGCAACTGTGTCTGATCAATGCTGAAAACATTGCAAGCTTTAATCTTGAGGTATAATGGTTAAAGTCACTACCTCATTGACTTTAATGGTTAGCTCTCCCACTGTCCATACCTCTCAGCAAACAGCCACCAGATAATGAAAGGATGCAAAGTCATTCACTTGTTTCAGATTGTATGTCACTAGCAAAGGGAGGAATTTGTTTTGACAATAGTCCACTTAAAATGCCTGGCACAGGCTTGACCCCCCCCCCCCCCCAGCAGGAGATCGCTCCATAATTTATTGCTTTAGTTTGGTAGTCTACTGTAGGTCATTTGCAGAGGACAACACCAGCTTCTGCTGTGATCGACTCACTATTGACCTCTGCTTTTTCTCTCTCTCGCCATCTTTGCTCTGGCTCATTTTCTGTGAAGGCTTCATAAGTCTTTCACAGCCCTCCGTTTAAAAGACTGTTCTCCCTGTGTTTAACTCTTCTAACTTATAATTTTCCTCAATGCTGTCAGCGGCTTAGACTTATATACTTGAGTGATTATAGCTTTATTTTTTTTTCTTTTTGTTTTGAGGTAACAAGCACATAATTAGAGAACTAATCCTGACTCTTGAGTTTAAAGAATTAATCCTGTACGGTCCACATCATAATACAGACCATGTAGACTCATATACATTGTATGCATTACAGTTGGAATCTAATAGATGCTAATAGACTCTTTTGGCCTTTTTGATTATGAAAAACTGGGAGAACGACATGAAAGTTGTCTTAAAATGAACAACGATGACAAATATGAATTCATTTGGCAAAAACTGTAAGGGTATGTCTTTAATTTCTACTGGAGATGGCCTAATGTAACCTGTTTCAACACCTTTTCTAAATTTACATTTACTAAAAGGAGGACCAGATGGAAAAACAACAGCTAAGTTCTTATATAAATTTTAGCTATTGGCATTTTTTCCTCCATTTTCTCAGCGATTCCCCAGTGAGGCATAGAGCGAGCGTAGTTTGATCTCCACTTGAAAGGCAAGTGATGCCAGGATATAATAACAGATTCAAAAAGACTAGCAGGTAACGATGCCAAATCATTTTGTCTCCCACCTGCATTAACTGGAAGTGTATCCGACTTATTCAGCCTGCTCTTAGCCCACTTCTCCGTCTCTCTCACTTAACCCCCTCCGCCAGCCTCCCTTTATTCACCTGTTTTGTCAGAACAATGATGCCGGGCAAACATCAATTATCTATTGATAAAAGAAAAACTCATTAATGGGCATCAGGCAGGTTTAATGGTGGGGATCATGCTTGTTTGCCTGACCGTTAATGGCCCCGGCCATTAGAGAAGCCGTCTGACTTTTCCCCACCCTGCCACCGACAGACAGCAGCCTGCCACTGACAGTGATACATGAGACCCCCTGAGTCACATTGATCACCCTGGGAGAGTCTATACACACACACAGGCGCCCATACAAACACATTCCTCTCCGGTGTGCACGTTCTGATTTCATTGCAAGCAACAACACCAACCTTTGCTGAGTTACCCCCCCCCCAAAAAAAAAAAAAGTCTTTGTAGCACTTGTGGTCTTAGCTGGTGGAGAGGTTACAAGAAGGCATTGTAGACAGTGGAACCTGACAGTCCAAGTTTAATTACTTCCCCTCAAAATGAAAAGAGAAGGACTGTTTGTGTCAGAGGCAGGTGGACGGGCCATGGGTAAGCACACTAATCTGCAAGACTGGAGGGGACTGTAGTTTGCAGTAGTGCCAGGAAAAGGTTTGTTTTTAACTGTGGACTGTGGGCATGTGAGGATCTTCTTGAGCACCCCAGTTGTTGTTTTTGCACTGTGGAAAGGCAAATGTGGAATTTAGCAGATTTTAAGGTTAATGAATCTGCCAAGAACTAACTCTGATACCGCTATTTAAACATTACAAATGGTAATATGGTAAATTTGTAAAAGTATAAAAAGTTCTGATTCTTTCCATCTGCTTACACCTACACTGTAGCGTGTTAGAAACTATTGAATATTGTATTGTGTCTTTACATGCATAATGAGGGCGTTACCACTTGATTAAAGCTGTGTCAGTTTTATAGTTTTATTTTCCATAACATTAAATGCTTCAAAAGCACTTACTTCAACATAATGCACCATTGTCCACCCCCCCACACAAGCGTATTTTACAACCCCCCTCTCAGGCTCGACTCGATCAACATTTGACAAATAGGCGTCTGTCCTGACCCCGTGATCTGATAGTTAATGAACCAGCCTAGTTTGGAATTGGTTGATGCCAGAGGTTTGGCCCTTGGCCTAGAGCTTAGCTGCACTTCGAGGTCACCAAAGCAGGCAAAGTCAATAACCTACACTCACAGGTATCCTACCAGCTTAGGACAGCCAGCAGGGAAGCCTCTCCTCACCCGACCTTCTGAAAGTGCCAGTGCTCTGTTTATTTCCTCTAGGTTTTAATGTTTGTGGTTTTTTTTGTTTGTTTTTTTGGGTTTTTTTGGACAAGAATTTCCCATTGCTGGCCCACAATGAAAATACCAACAGTCTATTCTTTCCTATTTCAACAGTAACCGTCTCGATAATTGAATATTTTACTTTCCCATATGTGTTTAGGAGTGAAAAGAAAATAAGGTCAGTCATTTTAGCTGATGTCAATAAAAACAGGATCAGTCTCACTGCCCACATTTTACCACAGCTCGATGATTGGTGACCTCTTTTTACCCTCTGTGGCCCTTAATCCCATTTTTGTAGTGGGGACTGCACAGGTCATCGGTTTGCTGGCTCACCTCTCTTTTAACACTTGCTGCAGCTGTTCTTCCCAAGAAAAGTTTTTTTTTTTTTAAATTACAGGCCCCATTAACACGCTATTTACATCTCTGCCTGATCTATGCCATTAAGGGATCAATGGCGTTTTGTTTAATTCATTCATTTATTCTTCTCTGTCTCTCTTGCTCTCTCTTGCTCTCTCGCTCTTTCGCTCTTTTTTAAAAGGTGATCTATATTTATGGATTTCTCCCAGAACCGACTAGCCTTTTCCTCTTTCGATTCAACCACAGTGACATGCTAACAGATTTTATATCGGGGCATCCCTGCTGTGAGGGAGTGAGATAGGTACTAAACAAGTGCAGCACTTGGGAAAGAGGGGTCTTTTGTTAGAGTTGGGTCTCTTTTTCAGCTGGACATCAGGATAACTATGCTGCCACTGTAATAAAATAGTTAAGTTTATTTTGAGGGATTTAACATATGCCTGTGTTTCCTGGCCATGTCGCACCACTACATGTTCCATTAACAGCAGTTTATGGACCTTAGTAATGGATGCACTATTGATAATTGGCTGTGAGAAGAATTTTAGAGGCTGACATGCAATTGTAGTACATGTGGACCATTTTTCAACCCAGTGACAGCACGCTTGACTTTTGTGTAAACAGCTGGAGGGTGTTAGAGCATTTTCTTTCAGCAGCTTGTCATTTTTCTTATCGGCCCCCCTTTTTTGTGAGCAAAGATTACCCAACATACGCATGATGTAGCCTCTTTTTTTTTTTTTTTTGTATTTTTTTGGAGGAGGGGGGTAATGCTGTCCACACTGAGTGCCCTCACAAAACAGTGACAGCTTTACTGAGATGTTATTCCTGCTTTCTGGCGTACAAACACTTGCATACCTATCAGCACACACACACGCAGAGGATGTCAAACATAGTGCTTCATCTAAAGCTCAGAGCCTCACAAACTTATTTCAGGCTGCCTCTTGTATACACACACACACACACACACACACACACACACATATGTACACAGTATTACAGGATGGCTGTTGAGTCGAGCAACATCCCTTTCACATAGCTGTCACGCCTTTTAGCAACTCTGTCACACTGATGGTGTATTTATTACTTAGAAGTAGTTGTCCGTTTATTTATTTTCGCTCTCCGTTCATCTGTCCTGCTGTTTGACACTTTGCTTCAGTTTTCAATTTAGCTTTGATTAATTATCTCCACCGAACAGGAACACCTTCACGAGATATTGATTTTTGGTTGAAATCTGATCAAAGCGGTGGGTGTACGTCTTGCTCGGGGGGTTACAAATGTATCATTTAAAGCAACTTGGTGTGTCCGCTCAGAGAAATGATCCACATAAGCCAGCACAAGGCGCAATATTGAGAGATGATGGACTTTTGTTGGATGGGACCGTTCATACCCCCCAAATGGAGTTTTCACGCAAGACTGGGCTTAGAGCAGTGAGGCCAGCCCGTCTATGCTCAGCTTTTTCTACTTAAATCCACATGTGCACATGAAAAGGACAGTTTGTCCTTTTCATGTGACATTCATGACTTTAAATAAAGCGTCCAGAGCCATTGATTTCTTTTCTTTTCTCTTTTTTTTTTTTTTTTTTTTTTTGGTGAATAGGGAGCGTTAGGAATATGAATTAAGGTATAGAGATTATGTGATTGCTCTCCCATTTTCGCCTTTCTCCCCACTTTGCACCTCAATCTAGGGCTTAGGATCACTCATTGCTTAGGAGGTTTGATCTTTTTGCCCCAGCACACAAAGGAACACACACACACACACACACACACACACACACACACACACACACACACACACACTTCACCCACCTCCACATCGCTCCTTCAATCTTCTCCAAGGCTCAATTTGATAAATGGCTTATTCTGCTGGATGAGCAGCGGGCTGTAGGTGGGAGTCTTTCTTTCTTTTTTCTTTTTCTCTGACTTTCTTTCTGTCTGTCTTATTTGTTTTTCGTGAGTCCGGGTGAGGAGGGAGATGAGCAGGTAGTGTGACTGATGCCGGTGCTCTCTGTTACACTAAGTGACGTTTGACCTCCCCTTACCTTGTCATATCAGCCGTATGCGCTGACATACGATGCGCGCGTACACCCATATTCATTAACTGGATGAACACTTAATCCCACAACACTCAAATACGCAGAGGGTTGTGCACTCAAGCGCGCCAAAACACACCCACATAAATATCTTCTCCTGCATCATTTGACTTAAAAAAAACTATTGGTATTTTCACTTTGATTTTATTTTATGCACACAGAGCTGCAAAGACTTGAGAGAGCCCAGCTAAGTGGCAGAGTACAGCAGCCATAAAAGCAGCCGCCTCCTTGTTGCTTGATGAGAATGAATGAAGACATGCCAAAACGTCTCCACCTGCCAGTACGTTCGCCTGGTGTTCACTGCTTGCATCTGCACATTACAGGCCCATCGTTGGCAACACACACACACACACACACACACACACACACACTCGCTCTCTCTTTCACTCACGCCTAGAAAACACTCTGAACAAGCGCAGCATTTGCTACCGTCAAAGCCTCTGCCTTTAAAGTTTTACGACCAGAACTGGTAATTCGACTCATGCAAACTTAAATCTCTGCAGTGATAACTGTGATTGGGGTAATTGGAATATGCAGTAAAACTCCGATTTAAACAGTGGCAGAGTTGCCGTCGATGGTGATTGAAAGCACTGACTGACAGATTCATCTCCCCTGCGCCTTGCATTATGTATATAGCCCGCTCTCTTTCCCCGATGAGAGAACGTATAACACATAATGTATGCATGAAGCAATACTTGAACTGAGCCCCTAACCTGTGTGCCAGGTTGGACCTTTGGCTTTCAAATGGCTTGGACACATAAATGGACCCACCCTGTTCTCTGTAACCTTTGGTTATTTATCCATTTGCTTTTCCCTCTCCAGGTATTGAAAATTTGTTTTGTTTGGATGCGGTGATAAAAGGAAATCCCATCGCTTGCCAATTTTTAAATTGCCAGCCCACTGTGTTCTTTCATTTTCTTTCAGTGCAGGGTTTGGCTCTGACATGACGGGTCACCTACCGCAGTCTTTTTGATTTTTTTTATTTTTTTTTTCACTTTCAAACAGCTAAGTGAATTAAATCTGCTGCAGTTTTAAAACATGCCCTCGGGCCAGGTTTCACTTCAATGGTACCAAATGGCTTTGTCTTTTGTACTTGTGAATGACTGTGCATGTGTATGTGCTCACGCGCACATGTGCATGACTTTGTGTGTATGTGTATTTTGCCTTTTTTTCCTCTCTCTCTCTTTTCTGTCCACTCTGTCGACACAATCCCAGCGTTTATGAGATTACCAGAGCCCATTTGTGTTCCGGCGGGAGCCATCTTGGCTCGGAGGAGGCCTCCGCTGGGAACCATCTGGGCTCTACTCAATGCAGTTTCCACTCCGCCTCCCCTGTCCTCTCTTTAAAGAGAGGAGGAACTGAAACTCCATTTGTGTGTATTTGTAAAACTCTGGAATTCAGTCCTCAGATCAAAGCTCCTGAGCTCTGGGCTGGCACTGTTTCTTCATGCAAAGTAGGGAAACAGAGAGGGTAATGACGCTGGAGCAGTTCCTCATGGTTGAAATAATCCCTGACATTTATTCTATATAATGTCTAAAATATGACAAACGCTGATAATGGCTTGACAGATCTCAGCTGTGCCCTTTTAATGATTTATCCTACATTGAAGAGTCAGAGAGCCCATAACTTGATTAGAGACAGAGCGTAACAACTGCAGAATAATAGATGAAAGTAGTATTTCAAAAATATATTAAAAACATATCCAAAAATTAATTTAAAAAAACATCATCAAAGCAGAAAAGGCATTGTCAAGACTAAACAAAGTGACAAGAATTCATTTCTGCCAATGATCGCTCACTGGATACACAAGCTGTTATCCATCCATTTTTCATATTTAGTTCGGCATATTGTACCAACACCAGTATTACTCAGCAGTCCTGCCATCGATTTAAAGCCCCTCCAAGCTGATCCAATTCTGCCAGTGGAAAATTGGGCCTCTGCTCTTTTTATGAATTAATTTGTCCTTCTTAATTTCACATTTGACCTCTCTATTAGCCTCTTTCATCTCTTCCCTGCTGGCCGGTGAAATGCCAGTTTCTCTTTATCTAATGATGCTTTCAAGGTCTTGGTCACCCAAGGTTTTGAATTTAGATGCGTTTTTGACTTCAGTGTGGGTATCCCATGAAGGAAAGTATGACAACTGATATGATTAGTTTTCTGTCGGCTAAGTTGGATTGCACTGTTGTAGTTTGGCTCGTTTTACTACATCTGATTTGTTAGTAGATTATTTAATTAACGCTAAATGTGCACGGTTATGAATTGACAATCACTATCACTTCCACTAGGGGAACACAAAGAGTCCTGTCAGTGTGTATTTAACAAGTTGTAGTGTGTGTGTGTTTAGCCTGAGCGATTGTATCTTGCTGACTTTACAGCTGTTTGTCAGTCAAGTCTAGTCGTTTTGCATGTGTTCAATTATATTAGTGACATTCCTCAGCAGGCCCATTTGTTGTTATTAATGCTGTGTACAGTCGCGCCACCCCTCTAGTCATATTGTGCCGTTGTCAGTAGCAGGCTAATTTTCTTCCCCGTAAGGTCGGCAGGATGTGGTAAATGAGGTGTCCTGTACACTGTAAGCGGTGTGGGGGAAAACGCAGACTAATTTGTTCTATTATGATCGAAAGGGCATAAGGCTGCGTGTCTCTGATCATTTCTTTACCTTCTTCTCTCTCCTGTCATATCTTGATGTCACATGTTTACATCAGACCTCATAAAAGCATGATTGATCTGACTTCTCCTGCCGTGTGATTTCTCTACATGGTAGTAACATTCATCACGTTTATCTTGTTGCTCTGTGGGCTTATGTTTTATTTCATTCAAACGTTTGAATATACAAGGATCGAGGTAGAGAGAAACTGTCTCCTTGACCTCTGAACTCAAACTCAAACCTCACTGGAATAATTTGAAAAGCTTTTCGAGGGGTTGTAAATTATTACCAGTATGAAAACAAAGAGAAGTTAATGAATTAATTTATTTTTTCTATCTGTAATTTCCCCCTATGAACTTCTTAGAGTAAGAAGCTCTCCACTCATTCTGCAGAGGTAGTTATAGTTGCCTTTTTATCTCTAACTTTGTTTTCCTTGTTTTTGGCTTTGGACATTTCAGTGCCCAGACTTTATTGTTCTAATTTTGCCTAAAATTTTTATAACACCCTGTAGAGCAGATCCAGTCCGAAAGAGGAGCTTTCTCTTTTCCATCCAAATTGGAATTTTTCCCAGCTTAGTGTTGTTTTTAGTTGTCAGTGTTGTTTTATTTTTGTTTTGCGTCTGCTGCGCCATGGTCGTTGTGACAGTTAAGTTGGTTCTAGCCATTCTAGCCTTTTTCCAGCACTCGCCCACTTCCCCATTTGACATTTGGGTGCTCAGAGGACCAGTGGCGCTCTAATAGCCTAGTTATGTAACTGCTTCTGCACTTAGAGACAAAGAGAGATAAAATGGGGTGAGTATCTGAGATAGCAGAGATGATGAGAGAAGGAGAGGAGGAGAAAGCAGATGAGGTATGAGTGAGCTTAGATTGTATCACAGTCAGGACCTGGGAGGGTAGATGAGCTGTTCTTGTGTCTTTTGTAGAGACTTTATAGTATCGTTTCATGTTAGAGACAAGTACATTGATCATTATTAAAGTCATTGAATGGAAAACAACAACTTTTATACATAAACTGTGAGAGGCAAATACACGGATGTTCTCCTGTAACAGGTGCACAACAGAAATCGATGCACCTTTCAGTCATTTTCCCTCCTGCTGATGGTGTGATTCAAATGGTAATTGGATCCAGAATGTTGAAATATATGTACATCGCTGCTATATGCCTAGGTTGTCAATTTTGCGCTTAATAATAGAACCGATTATGCATTCATTAATAAAAGCGTTTTACTTTAGTTGAGAACAAGGCAAAGCAGTTTACAAACTTAATTCCCTTCAGATTTCCCTTGTGGCTGCAGGGCTAAGCAGCCCGAGTCTTAATCGCTTGACTTCTTCCTATCTCCTCAGCACACCTGCCCTCTCGCTTTCTCGCTGACTGAGGCTTTAGAGTAGGGAAAAAAATCGATTGATTCCCCTCCCCCCATTCTTTCCCTGGTCGTCCATCACTTATGAAACAAAATGTAATGAATAGATAATTAGCCTGAATAGGCAGAATTTGGTTATAGTCCATCATGGGAAATGTTGCGAGATCTTTCCCTCTTTGTCAGCAGGGTTAGCCGTTTCAATGCCCTCATTTGTTAACTTAAGGGAATTGCAACTGCACTGTCACTAATTGCAAACGATTTACATAGCAAAAAAAGTAGGGATGACAGTTTTTATGCATATGCAACACTAATTTAAAGTCACTCATACGATTTGTGCTGGCCTTGGGATTTCTACACTTTGAGTTTTATTGTTAAAAAATGAACAGAGATGTTGTTTTTGTTGAGAGCTGACAGTAGCGCTTAATGGAGAATGTCAAGGACAGAAGTGGAGTCAGTGTGCACGACGACACCAAGAGGCCACCACTGGGTTTCTGTGTTTAAAAAAAAAAGAAAGAAAGAAAGTGTGTGATGCTGACCGAGACCAGATAGCACCGATTGGGGAAATCCGCAACAGAGCGATGAAACCGGATCTGTGTGTGTGACCTATCAAATCAATACAGAGCTCACAGGCTTCTATTGATGTGTCTATTTAAGAACAGTGGCGTTTCCTCACAGGGACCCCCATTAGCTTCACTTCATTGCTGTAATGGAATCTCAAACCTAATCTAAGATACAGAACATTAACCGTGCCTCTTTTCTCCCTCTCCTCCTCCCCCTCCCCTCTTTTCTTCCGTTCCAGGTGGAAGTTGAAGTGGAGAGCATGGACAAAGCAGGGAACTTCATTGGCTGGCTGCACATTGAGGGTGTGAATCTGTCAGTGGCGCTGGTAGAAAACGCTCTGTCCAAGGTCCACTTTACAGCAGAGCGCAGCAGCTACTACAAAACCTTGCTCTCAGCAGAGGAAGTCTGCCGACAGAGGAAAGAGAAGGTAGGTCGCATTTACATGCTACAGGAGCCGCAACCACTGTACATCCTATTAAACTATCAGAGTTATGACTATACTCCCAACGGACATAAAACTGTCCTCATAAAGTTTCCAAGTGGCGAGAGAAATACCTGAATTTATTCACCCACATTCACCCCCCACTCACAATCATTAAAGGCAAACTTAGATATCGAGCATGACAACAAGTGTTGCATTATTTTGAAAAAGTTAGGACTCAAGATACATTTCTGTCTCAGCGTTATCACACACCATAAGCCACGATATCATGTTTCTCAGGTACTTTATGGAGAATCTGAATTGTATCACCGCAACCAGCAGCCTGGGTTACAGATCAGGATTTATTTAGCTGCCTCTCACGTCTCTGATCTATGGTGTCTTAGGTCTGGCTGCCTGTGGACATATTTTTGTCCAGTGTGCATAAAACTGGAAAAAAAAAGGCACCACTTCCTTCTCAAGCTCTGGTCAGGGTATGACGCATTTCTTGCAGACTATGCGACTGGCCGCGTCTCTTACACTTTAAACACTGATATTTGTCAGCAGATCAGTAGTAGAGGTAAAATGCATTCAGAGTGCGTGACGATCTCTCAGAGCGGTGGGGAGAAAACATACAGAAGCTGTTTGTCACTGTAAGGGAACACACATTCTTCCAGGGGTTGGCACCAGATGCTTTGCAAGTCCTCTTTCAACAGCAACTCTACTATTCTCTCTTGCAAACATCCACACGCTGCCCTTGTCAAAGACAAAGCCCTTCCCCCTTACCAGCCTGACAGCCAATTAGGACAGGTGGTGCCATGACCTTTGGCTCCCATTAATACAAAATGTTTTATCACACAAGAAAGTGTATATCCGTACAGTATGAAGACAGAAGAGGACACATCAGTATATCTAACATGACACCCTATTCAATCATGAGAAACAGCAAGTCATGTCTTCATGTATTGTTAGCATGCAGGCGCTAGCTTTTAGTTAAAGCTACAATAAAGTGAAATGCTCCATCTGGGGTTGAGAATAGCCACATATTTTGCCGTTATCGTTGAAGCTTCCTTTCCTCAATGGGAGTCCTTTGATGGATGGAGGCCTCTCTCACACTGATCCTGATCTCGCCCTGCATTTTCATTATGGCTCCGTGAGTCACCCTGCCAGATGCATGAAGTGCCCGGCCAGCTGTCATCCTTGTCCTCTCTCTCTATCTCTGTAACTTATTTCTTTTCTCTCTCTCTCTCTCTCTCTCTCTCTCTCTCACTCACTCTCTCTCTCATTTCTACCTATTTGGGTCCTTTAGGAGACACAAATGCCTCTTCTCCCCATATAAACGTGATGCATTGCAGGAGTCAAGAAGGGGCTGTGTTCTTTTCCCTCCTCTGAATCTATCATGTTCATAGCCAGCGTGTCCCTGCTCTTCTTTCTTGCTCTCTTCCTCAGTCTTTTTCTCACAGATACTCTCCACCTGTGTCTCCCTTTTCTCAAAATGTTCAAAGAGAGAGCTACAAATCTGGCAAGTGGTGCGCAGGGGAACCTTTTTGTCTTATTTTACACACACTCACCAAAAAAAAAAAAAAAGATGCCGTCGATGTGAGCACACCGACCCTGCCATTTTAAATCTAAGAGCGGCAAGGCGGCACATTCCTGACACCTCTGATGACAATTTCACTACTGGTTTCCGACCCCCTTTGCAGCGCTGAGACAGATTGACTTTCACCGCAAGGTTTTGACTTGAGCTAACCTGAGTGCGGACAGGGGCCGAGAGGAAAGACGACAGAATGGGGCCTGAGTAGACCAGACAGACAGTGATTATGTTTGATGTTAGTTTGCCACGGGCACCGGTGCACAGATCAACCACAGCCTGATTTGTTTTTGTGTGTGCGAGTGGGTGTGTTGCGTTAATGGAGCACAGGGCAGTCCCCTGTATGTGCGTGTGGATGCATAGTATGCAACTTGAAGGCAGATGAGGTGGGACTTGGTGTTCTAATTAACCCGTAGAGACCATCTAGAGCAAAGCTGAGAGCTTGGATTATTTTTTTTTTTTTCAGTCTTTCTCTTTTGAAGTCACAGCTGGTCTTTGTCTGCGTGTAGGCTGAGGCTGGGTTGGGTAGACTGCATCTCCTCCCATCGCCTTCCCTCTCTTCCTCTTTTCTCATTGCCCTCTTTATTGTCCCTACGGCTGTGGATATGGAAGACATCAGTGGTACTGCTGTGTCAGGCGTCCCTACACGAAAACAAGGTTGTCATAATGAAATGGACTCGCAGGATGTGTGAACGCATGCACACACACACACACACACACACACACACACACCAACAGACCCGCACTCATTAAAGAAAACTTTGCGTTGGTGGTCCAGCAGGGCCCCAGGACAACAAGGGGGATTGAGGCTTTCTGCAGAAGCATCCTGAACCAAAACTGCTTACTTCGAGTGACTTAAGTGAATATGAGTTTTTGCTACAATGAGACCAGTGGGACAAAATGATTGTAGTCTAAATGAAGCTTTCTGAAGGGTTTGAAGAAGAGCCTTTTCTAGAGCTCAGCATGTTTTCGATCTTGCGCATCAGCATCTCTCTCAATATTTGGAAGAGCAAACCCATCTCTCCACACGTGCAGAAAGCTTGAGCTGCAGGCCCGGGCACGCTCCTAATTCTCTTCCCCATTACGTTTATTTATGGATAAACTATTGTTTACATAAATCTCTCCAAAGAGTGTCGTCCTGTCAGAAGCTATTGTGCTTTCAGTGCTAACATTTGCATGCATCAGCTACAAGGCAGACCCGGGACACTGAATAAACTTATTTCATGTTCTTTTAACAATGAGTCGCTCATTGCCAAGCAGCGCTCATGCCCTCTCCTTAATTCTCTTGCTGGGTTTCGCAAAGCATTCTTGTGTATATTTGGATTCTCCTAGGGGGTAGAAAAACGCATTCTCGCTTACCAGGCATCTCTGTAAACAAGGCTCGTTGCAAAAAAAAAAAAACTGCATTTTGTCATTGTAATATGAGACGCCTCATTGCAGCTATTCGTATGATGTTCCAGTATTCCCATGTCGCAGCAGAGTGAAATAAATTTGATGGGCGAGCAGCAGTTTGGCTCAAAATGGATTGGGAGCGGAGATTTCAGCGGAGACTCCAGACACTGGCTGTAGCCTTCGTCTGAGTTCCCATAAGACTGAACAGGTGTGGTTTGTCAATATTTGGCTGTGCCTCAAGGGATTTTTTTTCTTTCTTTTTTTTTTTCCTTAAATTCAAAAGAAATGAAATGCTGTGAAATGAAGAGGTTGGGCAATGAGAGGAAAATCAATTTGGTTCTTTGCTGTGAAGTCAGAGTTTTAACCATCTGCCATTGTTGAATGATTTTTGGTAGTGTATTTTCTGTCAATATTAAAGCATACATCTACTTGAAAGAAAAACAACCTAATAGCTGTAAACCGGCAGAGGAAGGAAACATGCTCGTAATTGGAGTGGTCCAATTATGAGGAGGTGAATCAACAATCGGCCCTCAATAATAACCAGGGAGTGCTTTCTGTTGAGCAAGGGTTTTTTTGCTGTAATTACCCAACCTTGAAGGAGATTAACACACTCCGATGGGTCTCGGAGTGGGAGAGAGTAAGATGGAAAAGAGAGGGAGTGGAGAAAGAAAGAGGAAATGACAACCCCGGTTAAAGATATTTCATGTCACGGGACTCGCCTCCTTTCATCACCGCCTGCCCCTTTCCTTCAATCCTGCTGAGTCCTTTTCACAGACCACTGTCTTTCTTTAACCTCTTCAGTGTTCTCACATCCTTATGCTCAACCTCTTCACTTGTCCCCCCCTCCCTTTATTTCTCCCCTCCTTCAGTTAATCATTTTTGAATCCCCTCTTATTAATCGGATTAATGTCTTCTCGGACGCCCTGTGTCACGCCCTTGTTCGGATTGTGTAGGATCGTTCTTTCCTTGGCTTGGACTCTGGTCAGAGTGAGAGTGAGTCAGGCAGCTGCATCACTTTTGCCCTTTTCGAGAAAAAAAAAAATCCCTAGGAAGCATAAAACCAGGATTCGGTGCTGCTGTTCCGTATACTTCACCCGTCCATCAACGACACTCGTCAAAGCACTTGAAGCAACATCACTTTGACATTGAGCTCGGTGACGTGTCCTTGGCAGAACCTGATTGAAGTACATAATCTTGTTTCAGCCGCCTCTTTTTTTTGGGTGGAATCCAGAGTTGCGAGTCCAGCCAACTCAACTGTCACTTCGCCTGGGGGTCTTTTCCACCAGCATACATTAACACATGGCTCAGACCAACCATTTCTGCAAATCACAGAGCTGGACTTTGCTGTGATTGGCTCACTAGCATTGTAAGCATGTCCGATTATATCGGTACGCTGCAATTTTTGTCCCTTTATTTCACTTAAGTTGCCTCTGGTGTGCTCACTCAAGGGTCAAGCCGCTTGCCTTGCAAGCCAAACATGTCGATAACAAACAAGAAATCTCCATCCACCCCCTTTTATCTATCATTTCCTACTGTTTTCAAAGAGTGTGCAAAAAGCAACATTTCCCTGTCCTCCCATCTAAGCTGCGTCTTCTCAGCAGTCAGCACATCACACACCTGGCTAAACAGAAACACGCTGTGGATGAATCAAGATAATTGGGCTTTTAGCAAAGCTAATAGGCTTGTGTCTCCGACTTCAGGCTGGATGAAGTTTAGCTCAAGTGGACTGGTTTTACTCAAGGATTAGTTCTGGTATGCATTCTGTCATTTGCCAATAATAGCGTTGCTATGGACATCTACATGGTAGTGTATGTTTCACCTGGAGCGATTTTGCATTCAGTAAATTTAGAGGAAAGGCATGATTTGTACAGTGAAGGACCATTTTATGTTACGTATATGGCATGTTGATTCTCAGTCTTCTGTAAATAGTCCACGTAGAATTACATACAATCAGTCTTGTTTGGTTTTCATGCATGACAGTCCCTTTTCTATTAATACCATTCTCAGTGCTTTCCTAAGCCCCGGAGCCATTGAAATGCTTTCAGGGTTGCAATCTTTTTCTCTCTCCCTTCCCATTTTTCTTGGCCTCTCATAGTGAAATAACCTGTGGCAGTCACCAGGCAATATCATGAAAATGCTAGGGATTAATATTAAACTAGCTCATCTATGGAGGCTTCAAGTGAAATAACAAAGTCAATTTGACTCATTCTGCTGTCGACTCTACCCATTGTTCCACCAGTGTAGTTTTCATTTACCCCAAAAAACAGTTGCAGCTCGCACAAGTGATCTCGCCTTAACTTAAGCCATTTTGGTGTTATTGATTGGCATTCATGGCTCCACATATTATTTTTTACTGTTGTTACATAAATTGCATTAGGCTTTGTGAAGAATTGAGCCTAATGGCATTCTGGGGCAAACAGGATGATTTCATCTGTATTACCATTCCAGTCATCCCTTTTACTCCCATCTATTACTGCTTACTGCTGTCATTGTTGCCTTGTAATTTAACAAATGGAGGCTGTGTGGTGTCAAGTCAAGAGCAACGTCTGTGGCATGGCCAACCACCAAAAGTGATATTCAATTAATGACCTGGCTAGACACCTGTCCAGTCCATTTGAGAGGTAACTGGAGTGACGGCTGAGGAAACCATTTCTCATGCCTGGATGAAAAAAAAACGCACACGCACAGCTAGGAACGTGGAAGGAGTGCTTAAGTAGAAAAGCGGAGAAAATTACAGATTTTAAGATTCACCAGCCACTTTATAGATTTCTTGGTCATTGCATTTCCTCACTTTTCCTGTTATTCTCCATTCCAGTACTCCCAGAGAATTATTATTTATTATGTTAAAATCCTCTTAACTAAGTATTGGACAAGCAACTTCCTTTTTAAGATGTATTGTTTTAATACCAGAAAAGTGTCATTACATATTCTAAAAACAGTCTTAACACATAGATTTCACTTTGTCTGAAATTGTTATTTTTTTATTTTGTTATTATCTGCCTCTTTCTGCACCACACACTTTTCCTGGTAAGTTGCAATGGGATAATCAGATAATAGGAAAGCTGTGCTTAATATATCTTTGCAGCTTTGGTTGTTTTCTCTGGGTCACAAGGACACACAACTGGTTTGCATTTTCTCAACTGTTTTTTGGAACGGTTTCAGAGCAGTCCATTGTGAAACTTTGGATAAGAAAGAAAGACATTTTGTCCGGTCATGTAATTCCAACTCCAGCAACCTCCCTCATCTTAATTTAATAGACTTGGACTTCTGCCATCATAAGTGTTGAATTCTGCTTTTCCTTAGTCTGCCCATGTTTTCCCCCTAGAAGGGGCTTGAAATGTAAGTTGAAGCTGTTCAGCAAACATATTGCGTGCATCCTGCAGACCATGCATAATGCATGTGTTGTATTTAAGATGTCTGATTCAAGGTGACTGGTGTCACAACATGCAACAGTTATTCAGACATGTTCCATACCTGTAAATGACAAGAGTTGAATAATATGTTTTCTAGATAAATTAAAATTCTATATTTCATAACTTCTGTGTATATTTCATGCATCATGAGTATTGTTTATCTAGTAACACAGTTTTAAGAAGATATAAAATAAAATGTCATCTATGAGCAGAGACCCTTACAAATACTAGAAAACTAATGAGAGAATGAAATTGTGTCAGTGGCTGCATTTTGCACAGCCTCCCTCAATGATGGAGGGCCAGGAGAATCATTATGTCAGCGGTGATTTGCATTTTTTTGCCCTTTAGGAGATGAGTGGCTAAAACTGTGCCAAAAGTCACAGTACATCACCTCACCCATGGGCAATCTATTTATGCTAGTCCTGCTTGTGTTTTGAATATATATCGTCCACAGTATTACGTAGTGCGGCACAACAGCAATGACTAGTCAAATATCCAGTAAAACTTCAAGGCCTTGGCTGCTCTTTGGGCCAGCGTGATCTCTTTGGCTTGTTAGAACACAGTGCTGTTGCTGTAGAGCAGCACAGAACAGGTTAGTAAAGTTCGATGACTCAGTCGGTGCAGCAGTCCTCAGTCTGCTGTGGTCAAGTCATCTTCAGTGTCCAGATTTTGAAGTAGCAGCTATTGGTTTGCTCTTTTCAAAAACAGAACCTGTTTTTTATGCACTTAATTGTGTACTATTATTACAGCTACTACTGATTATGATGGTTATGTTAATCCTCTGAAACAGCAATAGAAATCAGAGCGCAATGCAAGTCAACAGTGTGTCACAAAATAACTGTTTCAGCATAATGAATTGTGGCCTCAAGCATTTTAAGTTTTTTTGCTACACTGTGATACCACAGTAGGTTTATTACTCTGCATCATTGGATAATTCTTTGCAAATTCATTGCTAAATGGTAATATTGGCACAATTTAATCAAAGTTAAATCATAATCCAGTCAATTTAAAATTGAATAAATAAAGTGAAAAAAGCATCACAGTATCAATCAACACCAAATAAGACAGCACAATAATACCAAAGCTTTTTTGATAGCCTACCACCTTTCAGATCACTCTCAGGGGACCTCCGTTCCATGCTGGAAATCATCAACACATTCAGTGAGAGAACATTTGGCCCCATTGCCAGCGTGTCAATACACAAGCAAGATGAAGGTTGCTGTGTTTTTTTGGCAAGTGTGAAAGGACGGTGGGATCACAGCAAGGGGACATTATTGCCAGCAGGGTGGCCACAATGGGAGAGGTGACCCGTATGAGACCTCACATCTCTGGAAAAGATGGAGCAGGCTGTGCCCACTATATATAATATGCCTTACCGGCTTCAATCTGTGTGTGTGCATTGTGTTTTCATATTTATAAGTGCAGATGCGGGTATTTGTGTGTGGCCGCATACCATTTCAGCCTTTGTTTGTTTACTTCGCTTGAATGTTTGCGTGTATGTTAGTGTACTCCTGCCTTCATCTTTGTTCTGTGCGCACAAACCGAACCACCTACCCCACAAAAGCAAAGAGCTGACGGAGGCTTTTTCATATGGCTAAAAGATTACATAATATGATTCTCAATGTGCAGTGTACACATCCGCATACACACAAAACTTGGTTGCAGATGGAGGGAGGCGCCACACGTGCACCCACCATACTCTCACTGTCTCTCTCCCGCTTACTCAAACACACTTTGAGCATGTGCAGACCGACAGCGCAGACACAGACGTACACATGCACACACTCTCTCCGGTGATGACCCCCTCCCCACACACACACACACACACACACACACACACACACACACTCCACTGTAGACAGCAAGCTGGACCCTCGGTACCCCGAGGCAGGGAGACAGAAAGACAGAGAAAAGAGATCAGTGGACCCAGTGATGTGTGTGTTATTTACACCCCAACCCCCAGTTCTCTCTTTCTTTCTCTCTTCTCTCTCTCTCTCCATCCTCCTTTTCCCCAGTTCCAAGCAGCAAATTCAGCAGTCTGTCAGCTCCACTCGCAGTCTTGTGAATACACATGCAAACATTCTTTCCATCTTTATCTGCTTGGCTCGCCATCCGACACATGGGTCTGTGCATTCGTGCACATGGCGGTCACCTGCAAAACTGACGCATGCAAACTCGTTTTGATGAGCCAGAATCTTGGAGGGGTGGAGTATAAGATGCACTCAATGAAGCGAGTCCGTCTCAGCAGTCTCACCTTCTGCGTGCTGAATTATACATTTACATGAGTTGCAGGATTACATGCTGACTTTCAAAATGTCATCTGAAAAATGCATCCAGCCACAAGGACATCAGGACAATCCTGAGGAACACACACACTCTCAGATGAAATATTCTACTTGATGAAGCACACAAACAGGAAGTAGGCCGTATTTGTTAAGCGCAACATTTCCTTGGTGTACTTTGTGTACTTGTGCTGCTTTGCTGTTGCAGCAGTGTACATATGGTCCTTGCTGCCTGCTTCGTCATTCATTTGTATGCATACTTATTGCTTCATATATATGTGTATATATACACATACACACACATATATGATCCTGTGCATGTGTATATATGCATTTGTCTGCATGTCCTTGGCCTTGTGCTTTCCCTTCTCCAGTCATGCACAGGATTCTTGCGGGCTCTTAGCAGAGGTCCTCAGGGGCAGGTTTGCGGCTGCCTCTGGTTCATCAGTGCAGAAAAACTCAGGCAGGCACCCTCCTACCCCACCCAACCACCCCACCCCCCTTCTCCCCTCCACTCCCACCACTTCGCTCCGCTCTCGGGATGAAGGGCTGAGGCCACGGGAGGAGAGAGAGGGCTAGGAAAAGAGTGAAAGGAGGTGAAACGCTGGCAGAGAGCATAATGTGATATGACATAGTACGTTGCATTATGGCTGATTAACACATGCTCAGCTCCACCACCCGCAATAGAAAACACAAACCCCCAGGTCTGCCTGCCCGCCTTTCTCCGTCCTTCCCCTGCCTCTTATATCTTGGGGCTTCCCTCTTTTTTTTTTCTTTCTTCCCTCTCCTCCTCTGCCCCAATTTCCCCAATCTCTGCTGATGAAAGTGAGTGTGAAGGACATGCACTGACTGGAGTTGGCTAGCGGATTATTTGTTCTCTTTTTTTTCTTCTTCTGGTTTGTCCCTCCTGGGACACTGTAAGGAGACACTTTTCCACTTGGTTTGCTGAGGACTGGTTGTGCCTGACTGCTTCCTACCTCGACTAGAATGAGCGCATGGAATACAGGCAGCCAGCCTTGAATTTTAACACCAGAATATTTGACCTCAGACTGCAGAGCTTTGATTAGTCAGTTGCTGCAAAGGCTATTACCTTGTGCAGCGGCCGTTAATTGATGCAGCATTCTGGCTGTTTATTTAAATGCTGCATAAAAATTTATCGGAAACCACTTATCCTTGACAATATTCCTTTTGGAATCATTTAGGTGCTTGTTTCTTCTTGTCCATCCTTCATAAAAAGTAATTTCGTAAAGATTGTCTTTAAATACTTTTAAAGGTTTAAATCTTCATCCAGACGATAACTCAAAGCTTGTATTGGTGACATTCCTATAACCTTGCAGCAGTTTGCACAGACAACCTTGCCATGATGTATTGGCCACTCCATTCATGTGAACATCCATTACGGGGAAGAAGCAGTGATGACATTTTCCCCCGCAGATAACTGACATTTATTTATTTTTGGAGTCATCAGGCAGATGCTGTGAAAACATCAAGTCTGCACATTTTCGCCCTGCTTCAGGTGTCCTCTCTAATCGTCCTTGCTTAATCGGGGAAGAAAGAAAACAGTGTGGGCTATCTGCACTAAAAATAAGACACATGCAAGTTATAGTCATTTACACACACTTTGACATTTTTTAGGGCCCCTGCTCGGAGCCACACTTAACTCCATTTAATATGGGTCGGCAGTGAAATATCCCTCCCTTACTTTTTTCCCTCCCTGCTTCCCCTCGCTTCTTCTCTGCTGTCTAATGAAATGCTAAATATTTGTTTCTTCGGGGCACCATTTAAATGCTCTCTCTGCTGGTTGGTGGTTCAAACCTTGCTCCATTTAATGAGTTCTGGTTTTATTAGTTTCAAGGCAATAAGATCAGACCTTGTTGACATGGCCCCACTGGCCTGTCGTCACCTCTGACACCTGACCTTGTTAAATCTGCATTATTATTTATGATTATTATGTTGCTGTTGTCGTCACTCCAATATGCACAGGGTCTTCTAGCCTCTCGAGGCAGATCAAAGTAGTCCACTCTCAGCCAGAATGGAGAGAAGAGGCTTATAGCTGGCGTGGATGCGAACGCCTCATCACTTCTCTTTATTACCTGCTCACAGACGCAGAGTCCTCCACACACTGGCAGACTGGTCTTGGTTGAGCAGCCAATTCCACTCCTAAATGCATTTGCTTATTCTTTCCCTCCAGTCGCCTCATGCTGCCTCTCATTCTTCAGCATATCTTTTTTTTTTTTTTGTCCCTCTTCAACTCCTCCACTTCTTTTCCTCTCATTCCTTTGCTCTTGCTTCAGTAACCTACACAATACATATCATCTCCATCTTTCTTCTTTCTCATCATGTCGTCCTTAATTCAACCTCTTTCTCTTTCTGACTCCCTCATCAACCCCCCTCCTTTTTTTTCTTCACACTTTCCCAATCTAAGCCCTGAATTAGACATCTTATTTATTATTCTCCCCTTACCTCACATGCTCTCGAATGCTTTCTGTCTGTGAGCAGAATGCAAAGTGCACTTGATTCATTGATGCAGATGTTTTTCTTTTTCTGCTGTCCTCTGGTCTTTCTAAAGGCACCTTTTCCAAGAAGCTGGGATTCCTGCTGCTTCTTTGAATGAGACTCTGGCACTCATTTGTCTTATAGTGGATGTATGATAAAGCAGACGCTCTAGCTGCTCAGCCATTAATGTTGACCAGCGACTGTATTTTACCCTACATTCTTGTGTTTGTGGTTTCCTGTGATTGTTGTCATTATATGAGCCATGTTTCTGCTGTAACTGCCTAGGGCCATACCTGCCAGCTCAAGTTTTATCAACGCCATACTGTTACTGCTACATTTTAGTGTCTTTAGTGGCCTCTCAGCGGTCACCACAATGTCCAACAAAATAAAATATTATTCTGTCACCCCAGTAAAATTATATTATAACTCGCACGCAGTGTATTGTTGCAAAACGTTTGTTAAACCCTCAAAAAGAAAGGTTTAACAGAAAACGGGTCCTTGTTAAAGGGCTGTCAGCCTTGGAGAACGGTCACGCGCTGGACGATGAATAGATGGGTGAATACAAAGAAGGAGGAGGAGATGTAGGATTTGAAGGACTGCTTTATTTGAGGATCAACAGACTGGATTGTGCAGTCATGGTTTAAAGATCCTTGTATGCAGATGGACAGTAAGCTGAATGACTTCAATGCTAATTCTACATATATATTAAATACTAAGTAATAGTGACAGTATTCAAAAAAAATTTTACTTACTTTTTATACCGTCTTATGTGCTCTGTACGGTTTGTCACTTGTGAACATGTCAAAAATACATTTAGCTCTTTTTTTTATTAAACAGTTGAATGCCAGCATGCTTGTTACTATTTACTTGTGTATTCTCTACATAGCGTATTTGTCTTTGACTTGACCATTATAGGTGTGGCTCGCCTATTCTGTCTCATCAGTCAACCTAAGGAGGAAGTTGAAGGGTTTATTAACTGGGCGGACGAGGTACCTGAAATAACTCAGCGTCTGTCCTCCTCTGTTTTTTTCCCACAGACATTTTACATTTCTTTGAAAAGATCCAGGTTTGGGAGAATTTTTGATGAATTCTTAAGCGTTCCCCTAGTAATTTAGGTCAGTCCACTTTTACTGTGTTCAGTCTCCTGGTTGACTTGCCTGCAGAAAACACTCTAAATCTAGAGAATGGGACCACTCTGCTAGTTTTACCAGTGTGTTTTTGTGCATTTTACAGAGTTGCTCTCTTCCCCCCTCTCTCTCTTGCTCTCTCTTGCCTTAGGGAGAGACGGTTACATAAACAGGCTCTCGTCATCACTGCACTTCCGATTCCCGCTGTTGTACCAGTTTCTCTCAGCCCCCTTCTCCCTTTTTTCTCTGTTAGTTTCTATCTTTTTCCCACATCACTTGCCCTCCCCTCTTATTTCTGCTGCTTCCTCCATGTGTCAGTGTGGTTCTCTCCAAAGCATTTTCAATATGCAAGTTTCTTTGGGCACAGCGTTTGATGCAATTTATGCTTAAGGCAGCTGAGTCACTGTCATATAACACAGAACAGTATCAAATAAGTATCAAAATATTTGCAAATAAGTTTCAAATTTCCAGATCCATTAATCAGTGCAATCAAGAAATTAAGCACTGAATCCTACTGACCTCTCCCATGTGCATGGTGGGGTCGGTTGACAGATTGAAAAAACTGACAAACATATTTGGATTGTTACAGCTCTTGCGTATTTCATGCCTTTATCACCATATTAGTTTGGATTTGTGCTCCGGCACACACAGATAACACTGCCAGCCTCAATTCCACCTACAAGGTTGCTGTTTACCTCGGTTGTTTCTCAACCTCGGAAAGCAGCTACGCACAAGAGCAACACCAGACCTTTTGAAACACTCTACAAATTGTGAGATGTGGGAAGCGATTCAGAGACTTCAAGGGGCTTTACCTCTGATGTGATAATATTGCCATCTTTTTCTCTCCCTCCCCCCCTTGCTTCTACTTCTGCCTCCTCTGTTCGCTTTCCGTTGCTGCTCCTCGCCGTTGCCGGATCCATATTAACCTCTCTGTCACTCTCTGCTATCCAGCATCTCTCATATTCCCTTAATCCCCACCAGCTCTGCTTCCCTTCTTCTGCCGCTCCCTCCATTTCATACCTATGTTATTTTTTTTCTGCATCTTAAATGCAGAGAGCACAGGAAGAACAACAGGGTGGAAGGTGTGATCAGAGAGAAAAATGATCAGGAGTCTTCCACAGAGAAAGGGAGAGAGGAGACGAGATAACGCCACCCTGGAACGCCAGTTGTCATGGCAACACTGTGGCAACGCGGGACAGACTAGCCTGTTAATTAAAAGTTGATTAATTGCCTTTTAATTGCATACTTATACATTGTAACATTGAGGTAGTCTTATTTCTTAATCACTCTACTTTATACTCGCTCTTTTCTTTCCTCTTTCTCTTCCTTTCCTTGTTACTTTAAGCTCTTCTATAATTTCCAGTGATCAGACAGAGAGCGTGCTCTCACGGACAATAATCCGCTTGGGTTGATCTTATATCTTATAGAGGAAGGATGAAAGCAACAACAGAGGGCGGGAAGGACGAGGGTGGGCTAAAACGCTGTGCATTCATTGTTAATTTCAGCCCACTTCTATCCTGCATGCTGCTTAGCAAGGTAGGCGTGTTTATAGAAGGAGATGGAACTTCATCCATTTGGCATCAAGGTCATAAGAAAGGCTGTTGAAGGGGGAATCAACACAGAATAAATGTGAGGGGCGAGCGAGAGAGTGGGGGAGTCATCTGGCAGATCACATACACAAATTCGAAATGAGCACAGGACAGACAAACATAGTAATCAAATACAAATCAGGCAAACCTCTAAATAAGTGCTGGTGTTGCTCTGTGCAACCCTCCATTTCTCCCTCCAGCAGCGGCTCATCTTTTATCAAGGTTATCATGATACACAATTAGACAAAGTGTTTTTCTTGGCTACAGCTTAGTTATTTTATCTTTCCCCCCCTTTTCTCTCTCTTTTTTTCCCTCCTCCCTCTCTGTCTACGCCACAAGATTGAGTGTCTGTATCATGTGCCCCTCGCTCTTGCAGCTGGTCGGCTTTAATTGCACGCTTACTCCCCAACGTTGCTTGTGTTTTTGCTCTGACGACATCTTGCTCGGCTTGATCATCTTTTAATGACCATGGATAGAGACGCTCACTGCTCCGGTTTTTAAAAAAGAAAATACAACAAAGCCCCCCCACCCGACCCACTTGACATACGGCTCCATATGCTGGAGTCACAGCCTCCAGGGACGATGTGTGTGGCGTTTTTTGTGAGTGTGTGTGTGATCTGTGAGCAATGCCTTGGTCTGTACTCTCAGCCTTCTGGCTTTTCCATGCAAAGCTGAGTGGGGTGGCACCCAAGAGGACGGCAGCACAGGTGTGTAGGTTTGAATGCGCACGTATCTTCCAGATTACATATGCCTTCATATGCCCTGTTTCCATGGTAACACCATGTCCCCTTCACCAATCTGTCAGGTACAAGTTAGTGCTTGATATTTAATTGCATACTATTTGTTTGCAGCCTGCTTATTCAAGTCCACATTTGGTGTCTTCTGTGAAGCACTTTGTGATGTCTGCTTTTGAAAGGTTCCATATAGATAACCTACTTACCTACTTGTTGCTAATAGTAGTTTGTCAGCAGGCTGACAGACCTGCCCCCACCCCAACACACGCGCACACACACACACATACACACACGCGTATAAGTGGATCAATTTGTGCCAATTTAAAAAGTTGTAACAAGTTGCCATCACGATACCCTTAGGTCGCTTCCAAGTCCTCAACTGTTGTGTGTGTGTGTCCATCTGTGTGTGTGTGCGTGTGTGGCAGCATAAGGGGGGGTCATATTAGCCGTGTAAGCCGGGTTGAGCAGCCCCAGTGCCTGCCTGCCGCCTCTGTGATGGGAGAACATCTGTTGGCTGTGATATGAAGCAAGGGAGTATCTCTTTCTCTCTTCTTCTCTCTCTCGCTCTCCTTCCCTCACTCTCCCGTCTCCGTTATGAATTCCCCAGCTGCTCGGCTCCCTCCCTCCCTTCACCTAAAAACCCTGTCCCGCGCCACCTGTGCAGTTTTAATGCATAATTTATCTGCTAAGTAACCACATCCGAGAGACTCATCCCTCCATCCCTCTCCCACTTTCCCTCGCTCCCCTCAGTGTTTGGCTTGGGACGTGAAAGTGGACACCTATTTTCTAATATTCTTATTTAAGAGGATTAGGATTGATTAGGTTCCAGTGGTGGGCAGTGTATCCAAGAGTTGAAATCCACAGGAAGGGTAGCCTCGGCTTGAACCTAGATCTTTTTTTTTCCCTTTTTTCATCTGTCACTGGATGGAAAACTCAACACCAGGAAACCTTGCATGAAGTGTTTTGCTTGAAATCCCCAGTTAAAAAAACTATAAATTGCTGTTATATAATATTTTTCTTGCAACTCTATGCAGTTGATTGCTTTTATATTATACAGATAAAATTTGTTATAAAAGAAAGAATTGCCTCTGGAATTCTTTGTGTTTGATGTGTTAAACCAATTGCCTTCCTTAGCATGATATACTGGTGTTGTGTGATTTTGGTTTTTACAGCTTGTCATACGGTCCTATGTGAAGCTGACATGTTTTGTTACCGTGTCCATGTGTGTGGCCTTGCAGGGCCACGAGCAGTCGTACTGTATTAGCCCGGTACGGCTGTAACGATGTTGCCACTGCATCGTAGCTCAACCGGGACCAATTCTTGCCAAGGCCACGACCGTGCCTCTCTACACATACATGTTTGTTTGTGCTTATCCCAGTCTGTGTGTTTTATGATGCAAGGCTGCCATGCATTATATCTGAATATGAGGATGGCAGGAAGGGAATGACGACAAAGTCCCTCTTCCTGTAAATCAGTGCTCCTTCCACCGCCACCACCACCGCCACGGCCCCTCTTACTTACCCCAGCACGACAAGGGGAGCGATCAGGGTTAATGTACCATCAGCAACCCCTCTTAACCTTGGAGGGGGGCCTTTTAGGGCCAGGCGATTTAATTGGTTTAATGTCTTCACTCTTTACTGTACAAGACAGATCGGGCCACGCTGACACCTGTCACTCAACTCATTGTCCAATCAAAATCAATAAAGATGTTTTTTTTTTTTTCTTCTCCCCCCCCATACACACACATAGAGATCAATTCAATTTGGGGGTTGTCAGGAAAACTGAAGTGGCCTCTGGTCTGTGGTGTCAGAAACAGTCGATAAACCAAAGAGGGGTGATCCTGGTAGAGGGCCTGTCAGTCAGCCGAACCGGCGCAGTACCTTTTATCAGCTCCGAGGATCTACCTGACACCAGCCTCTTGTCACATCAGTTATTGGCAGGAAGTCATATTGGTTTGAAAAGCCAGAGTTGACAAAGGAATGTATTCGCTCAGCAGTGGAGAGGAGGAAAAATGTTTCTTTTATTTAATAAATGGGGATTTTCTGACTAATGACCCCTAATAACATCACATTTAGTGAAAGCTTTATTTGTATGTGTGTGTATACAATTACAACCATTTATCAGCCATTAACCTTTTGCCTGTTTATCAAGGGCACAGTGTATATATTAATAATTAATGATAATAAAAAAATAACAAGCTGCTCCTCTGAAGCGGTTATAATAAGTTGTCATTTCCTGTTCTATTTGTTGAGTTTAGTTTTTGTGCTTGTTGGTTAAACGCTAGAAAACTCTGAAAACCACAATATTTGTCCTCTTAATTAGAGAAAATGTATTCTATTTTTTCTTTATTTGTTATATTTGTAATAACAGGCTTAAGTAATGGCCCTTAATTTTCTTCATTGAAACACAAACAAATCAAAAGCTACAACTTCCTGAAGCTGTAACCTATGTCAGCCATGCATCTTAAAATACAGTGATAAAACTTTAATATACTAGTATAATATTATATGTTTGAAAGTATATAACATATGCTTATATATACATATATATAGCACATGTACTTGAGAAATCCTGATTTCGAATAAAATTCTAATGACTTACAAGGAGGCAGCGTAATCATAGAGGCTGAGATACGGCGGATTGCCCCTGAATGAAGCACTTGTCCGTCTTGTTGATCATTCCACGCCTCTAATGGTTTAGTCAATACAGACAACATCAACGAGGAACGGGAAATCCAGGGTCGTCCACCTTGCTGCCCACGCCAACCTTCCACAGTAGTTACCGTGACTCTAATGCAGATTTCTAATGAGCTCTTTCTCACTTTGTATGCCTGTCAAGTTCTTTTTTTAGGGCTTGTTTTAATTTGTTTGTATTTGTACGTAATGTCATGGAGGAAATACTAAAATAGAACATAAATGCAGTGTTATAAGGCAGCACCTTTTGGGTAGATTTTAGAGGGATTGGATTTACAGCAGAATGAGTTCAGGCAGTTTTTAACATTGCATTTAAATATGCTCCCTTTGCTGACTTTCCAATATTTCCTTTTTAATACCATCTCTTGTTGTGCTGCTGTATGAGTGAAGCTCACCCACCAAGCATCTCAACAGCATAAAATGAATCACAAGTAAATGCGGTCCCTTTGTATTACTATGTGTAGCTTTAAGCCTTTTGATGTGAGCTTCTAAAAAAAGGCTACAAGTGAACACTGCGAGACCGAAAGAGAAAAACGTGCCCTCGATTGAATTAATTAACCATTCTCTCTAAAGGGGATTCATCAGGGATATAATAGGGGCTAAATTGATTTACAAAGTGCACTCTTATGAATAACATGCTCCTATTGATTTCAATTGTTCTCCAAGTGTGATTGGGTAATGAATTAACAATGGAATTATGCAAGTTCCCATGTAAGAAGAGGGACCACTCCATATTATCGGCGTCAAATTACTCCACACTCCAGCTAGTTTGAGACAGAGATGCTGTTTCAGAGCCGTACAAGCTCGTTCGCCGGCTGCAAAGACCGAGGATCCTCGTCCTCCGAAGTGTGTTTGAATCAGGGGGCAGCGACGTTGGCACGCTGCAGCTGTCAGGGGCTTTATTTGTGCGAGTGCAGCATGTGACGACAGGTTAATGAGGAATTGTGGAGATGGACTGTATTTAGAGCTGTGCTCATAATGTTCTTTTCAAGCAGGGCTGTCTTCTGAGTTAATCAGAAAAGGGGTGTGACTCGTTCACAGAAGAGTAAAACTTCTTTCGTTGTTTTTTTTTTTTTAAAGAGTTTTTTAGATTCAGTTTAAAACAGCTTGTAAATAAGATTTGGATGCTGGAGAAAGAGTATTGTACAAAAAAAAACAGTTTTTCTTTTTCTCTATAAATTTTGGCACTTGCCTGCTAACAAAGTGCGTAGTGTGTACTTTGAGTAGCAGTGACGATTTTTGTGTCAGCAGACCACACACTCAAAGTACTAGAATTGACACACTGCCACCTTTAATCAGTGTTCAAACCAGCACGCACCCCCTCGTTCTGGCACTACATGTGTGTTCACTCACCCATCTGTCTGTGTATCCGTCCACCTGTGCTCCTGTGTGCGAATCTACAAATGCAATGCAGTGCAGTCACTTAGCTTTCCTCGGCGGCCGCGCTCTCCATCAAATTAGAAAATATTCAGACAAATCGGCACTAAGCTAATCAGCAGCACCACTTAACTCTCCAAAGGAGAGCCGCACTTACCAACTGTCAAAGAGCTGCTCCTCCATCAGCGAGGTATCTGGTGTGCCAAGCTGGGAAATTAAGACTCGCCACCAGCGAATTGCTGCTACAATTTGGCTGTAAGCAGGGTTTTCTTCTTCTTCTAGACATTTTGAATTTGTGTTTCACTCATATAAGAAACCAATTACTCTGTTAAACGCTATAGTGGCTAGTGTTTGTCATCATTTCTATAAACAAAATGTTTTTCTCTTCATTTTTCATGTTTGCATTGAAAAAGGAAGCGCAGATGATAGAGATGGACTGAAGCAGTGTGTAAGATCATGGAGGTTTAGCAAGAGAAAGGAGGCAGGCGAATAGAAGATTAAGAGAATGAAAGGTAGAGCAGAAGAAAACAGATTTGTAAAATGGAAATGGGAACAGGCCTAATCCTTACCACGCATGCTCGAACACTTCTTCCATCCCTTTTCATGTGGTTCTGATAGTCTCTGCGTGCAGCATTAGAGCTTCATCACGTTACACCACTGGACTCTCTTGTAAGTGTGTTTTGTCATTCAGGAGTTGTGAAGGTCAGCCTAACCCGCCATCTCTCTCAACTTGGCCTCCATTATTAGGACTTGTTGTCCTTTCAGCCCGAGCTTAATGGCCTGCCGCTTTTTTTCCCTTTTCCCTATCTTTCGGTCTCACTCTTCTCTTCCTGTCTTCCTCTCTCTCGCTCTCATTGTCTCTGGCAGCTTGGTGGCTGTAGCGTCTGGCTGCAGTTGCAGAGCAGCAGCAGAAGCAGCAGCAGTCACATACCTGCATTCAAGTGGAACAAACAGGATGGTTGGCTGCTTACGGAAGGTCATCAGCCCTGGGCACATCGCGCGCGCGTGTGTGTATGTGTGTGTATGCGCTCATGTGCGTGTATCTGTGCATTTATTTGTGCTCCAAAAAGATATTAAACTCTACGGCGTATTTAATAAACAAATGTTCATCTTGCTATAATCACACTCACCATTAGAGTCTTTTAGCAGCCTTGGCCGCAACACTCACAGGAACTAGAGCTCATTTTTTACCAGGCTTTCTTTGGAAACTGGAATCACACAACTCAAGAATCATCGATTTAACAGTTTACAGAAACATTTTACAACTCTTATGTACAAAACCCATGATTCACTCGCACTTTATGTGTATAACCATCACACTGAGTCAGTTTTTTCCCATTAAACGCGCTTAACTACTTATTGTTCATTGTGCTCTCTGCACTATCAAAATGTTGGAATACTCAAATCTGAGAGGCCAGAGGCAGTGTTTGTGTATTTGCGAACGTATCAGTGGAGCCAATCTGCAGCTGCTCTCCCCTTTTCACTGATTTTGTACAACCTCTAAATTTCAGTTAAGCAGTCTAGCTGATTCTTGAGTGCACGTAGTGCTTCTTGCTAGGAGGCAAAGAGGGTTTTTCTCTCAATCTTTCGCCTCTTGTCACTGTGACATCGACACTCGACACAAAACCGGGGGGGTCAACAGGATGCCTTGTGGCTGTGCTCGGCGTTGAATCCCACTGTAAGCCCACACACTTGCTCCCACCCTAAAGGTGTCGCAGAGACGGCTAATGAATGGTGACACTCTAATCTTTGTAATCCCTAATTGGTGCTGCAGGTTTGATGAAAAGCGATGTCAGCTCAATTGCAATGTGGGAAGCATGTTTATTACCAGAAACTGGCGTGTTCCAGCATTTGTGACTGTGCATTTGGCTGTATGTGAATGTGCTAATAATGTGCGTGCCTGTCTAATACCGGGGAAAAAAAAAAGAAAAAAAAACCTGGTTGATCTCAGGGTTTACGAAGCGTGGCTGCATTTTCGGTCTTCATTAACCTTGCTCGCCCTCAATCCCCACAATTTCTACCTGCTTCTTTCCCTCCTTCCACTGTCCCCTCTTTTCTCCTTCTCCAGCTCTTTTTTTTTTTTTTTTTTTTTTTGCAGAGTTTGGGGGATGAATAATTTAATGTAATTGGGTAGTATGATCCTGTCTTTTGTTAATGGGTAGGCAGCCCAGCATTACTCAGTTCCTCTGTCACTTGTTTCATCGGTTCACAGTTTAAAGCATGTCTTCCACAGTTATGACCACTGTTGTTTTTTTTTCCTCCACATCTCATTCACCAATTCCACTGTTGCGTGCACTTACACACACACACACACTCCTGAGACTCTTGCCACTGCACATCACCACATCAGTGAGGTAAAAGGATAATCTATGCACGCTGAAGAGCCAGCAAATTAAAAAAAAAAAGAAGAAAAAAATAAAGCCCGGGGTATGATTAACGAAGTCTTAACACTAGCGTAGCTCTGCAGATGAGCTAAGGCAGAGTGAAAAAAATGACAACACTAAAACTAGCTAATCTAATTAGCTCGATGATACCATGCAGTTAAATAATTAGCCAGAACCTAATTGGCTAATGTCACAGCGCTGTTAAAAAAATCTGTCTGCCTCTTTTCCTTCTCTTTCTGTAACCTTTAAAAGTAAACACTTCCCAAATAGCCTGCAGAAATGAACGGTAACAAGCTGTGCTGCTGCTGCTGCACAAGAAGTTGGAGCACCGCGAAGCCCGGTTGCACTTTTTGACTTTTGAGTTCCCCGCCCATCTTTACTCCCTGTGTTCTCCTGTACGCCTCCCTCGCTCCCTCTCTCTGGCGTTTCATCTGCAGGGCGCTGATTAGCTCGCTTTCATCCTGACCATCCTGTGTTGGTGCACGTGCTTAATACTATTACCGTACTCGAAGCTGTATACAAACACGCTGCATCCAGACAACCACCCACTCGCTCTGCAGCATCCCTTGCTCTCTGTAAACACACACGCACATGCGCACACACACACACACACACACACACACATCTACTGACATCCATGCAGTTTGATATGTGGCCCAAGGCAAAGCACTTCTCCCTAATGAGCCTCCTGCCCTCTGTTTCTCCTGGGGAGCCGAAAGAGAACTAACCTTGATGCAGCATAGAAAGGATGTAACCTGCTTACACACACACACACACGCACACACAAATTGCTATGCCTGTGAGCAACCTCATTGACTATATTATTACCCAAATCTGAGATCTTATCTGTTCATGCCTAACCTTAAATCTAAGCTTTATCTAATTCTAACTTTAATCCTTAAACCAAGAATGAAACCTGCACGTCCTCACTTTAAAATCATTCAGGTCTGTTTTCAATAGATTAAATTGAATTGATTAATAATGTATGTCTATCTATCTGTCTATCAACCAGTCCGTCTATGTGTATAATACAACTTATGTATATAATAAATTGTCGTACAACAGAGAAGAGTGCCCATCATAATTTCCCAGAGCTCAAAGTGATGTTCTCGCATTGCTTGTTTTGTCCATTCAACAGTCACCCAAAGAAAAGTATTAATTTCACACATTTCATAATAACCAGACATTTTGTCTTTTATTCTTTTCTTTTTCTTTTTGGCTTTGCTGAAATTGCAAAATTATTTGCTTGTTCTGCTGTGTCCATTTTTTTGGACCATTTTTCTGCTTTTAACATTTACCAGTTATTCAGGTGTTATGACAACCATTATAACTCTCAAATCATCAGCAGGGAATGCAAGACTGGTAGATTGATATATTACTTTCCCTGTTATTACTCATATCTTCTATTGAAAAGACTGTCACACGAGATATTTAAAACGATCTCCTCTGAACTGAAACATCTTTGTAGCATCATCAGGAAGCTGCGGTTATTGTTATTATTATTAATGTCTTTTTCATTATTCTGGCCCTCTCATAAAAGTGGGACTAAATCAGTCATTAGCGCAAAATGTATGAATCACTATTATGTCTCAAGTGGGTTGAAAAAGACATTTAAAATATTCAGTGACTGAACATATCAAGGACATTCCCGGCCTTATCCTCCCATCATTAGTTTGAGTCATCTTCTGTGGCACACAAATCTATTGTCCTTTTTACGTATTTTCTCAAATTACGCAGAGAATAATTACACCGTCTTTATTGCCAAGACCTGGTATTCATTGCAGCCATTGACCTGTCTCTGTCACCTGTGTGTGTATTCCAGATCTGGGCCAATTATGAGGAGAAACCGGTGGAGGAGGTCGTGCATGTATCGGAAGAAAAGGAACGTGTGGCTAACTACAGACCAGTATATGTCACGGAAATCAGTGACAGCCTGCACTTCTACACCCAAGACGTCGAGACAGGTATCTTATTTTTGTGTGTGTGTTTTATGTAAATGCAAAAATGCCTGAATGGCAAATTGCTCAATGAAGGAAACACGAGTGATGATTGAAGTTTTCCAAATTGCAATTGGAAATTTCCATTTTCCATCATCCAGTGTGATCCAACACAAAACACCGCCGACAACAATCTCACCACACAGGTGCGAGCGAGGGGCTCTCTCGCTTTTTATTTCCCTTTTAACACCACACTAACTTTATGAATGACAATTATCTCTACCACTCTGACATTCACCTCATCCCTTGCTGCAGCATCCCTCCCACCAGTAGACACAAAACAAAGGACGTCCTACTTGTTATTACCACTGAATGACAGGAATAAATCACACCACCCCCTCTTGTCACCAGTGACAGGGGGAGGAAAGGAGAGAAAAATTCGGAGATGGGAAAACTAACAATCCCTGGTATTCCCGCATGGCTGCTCCATCTGACAAGCTCTGTTTGCGCGCATATGTATTTGTGTGCGTGCGCATTTGTGTGTGTTTGTATGTGAATGAATGGACACTTACTACCTCCCCCTGTTCTGTTTCGTGCTGGGTAACAGTCCATCTTTTTAGGTAGTATACTTAATGGACCATCCTCTACATCAAAATCAAGGCGTCTATGCATATGTATCTTTGTTTAATTACGTGCATACACACAGAAATGATCCAGAGAAATGTTTGGAGGAATGTGATTTTGCTAAAGAGCTTCAGTTTTGGCCACTTCTGAACCATGATGACATTATTGATCACTTTTATTTAGAATTTAAACCAATGTGTTTGTAACAACTCTGATTTATTTGACCTAATTATTGTGTTGTACAGTTACATGTTCAGAAACACACACTTACACCAAAAACCTGCATTCACAAAATAGCTGGAACAGATCTGAAGTCTTCATGCCAATCACCGTCCCTTCATCGTCTGCCAGTTTGCGTGTGGGAACAGTGCAGGATGTGGCGGTCTTCCTCTCATCCCCCCCACCCTCCCACATCTGGCTTCACTGGCAGTCGACTGTCGGAAGCCATGAAATTGACTTTGGCCACCTCTTAATTTGCCTCACTGCCGCAATTAATTAATTTGCCTTCATTTACTGCCAATCTGAGCATCACTCACACCAAATAATCCAATCACATATGACTGCAGAAAGCCTTTTGCCCTCAATTGTTCTTTTGAACACTCCTTAACTTCCTTTCCTCCACCGTTCCTTGAAGCCTCTAGGTATGTCTAAGTGTGCACAAACAATCTTTTCATCTGCTTGCCATGAGCTGTAGATTCAAATCTAAAGTCCTTTTAACCTCCTCCGGCTACTTCAGCTCAACTCCCCTTCATGTTGGGAGGGATGTCGAGGTCATGTGCAAGGTTTTATCGCTGATCAAAATCACGTGTCACTGCATGGAGGCTGAAATGTACAGTGCACGGCACATGTTAACCTGAAGCTAAAGTTAATGCCTTCAGCATCACTTACTGTCAGAAGGAGGAAATGTACAAGCAGAATCCGGAGTGGATTTTTTTTTTCCCGTCTTTTTTATGGAATATCTGAGAGCGCTGAAGTTGTGAAAGCTTTTGAGAAACATACAGTATGTGAACTATACATGAAAGAGCAAATCAAAGTGTTTTTATTGATTTTTAGCATATTTTTAGTGAACCTGGGGAAACCACAAGATGCAAAGCATTCACAACTTTTTATTTTCTCAGTAGCAACTTAAATGTTGCATTTAAAGAAATTGTACACAAACTGCATTTTTTATATTGCTGCACTCAGTGTATTTTGACAGCAGAGCTGTGAGTTATTTAATCTTTTCTCATATAAAAGCTTGATTTTAGATGATCCAGCAATGCTAGGGCCTTTTTATTTATTTATTTTTCCTTTTAATTGGCCCGTGTTCTTCCACCAAGAGGCTTATGTGCAAGTTTAAAAAAAAGTGTTATTCTCAGCAGGAAGGTAAAACCTGACCGGTCTTCACCTCCTGCCTCCCTCTCCTCATCTCCCTCTCTATCACGTTGTTTGCCCCTCCCCACCTTCCTTCCTCTCTTTTTCTCCCTTGGTCTCTTTCATTTTCGCTGACGCTTCCTCAAAGCTACATTAAGTCATACCAGCCCCTTGAAGAGCACATCAAAGTGTTAGGGCCTGTAAAATCATACAAGCTGAGTGCTTTGCAATATCATTACATGTCTCTCCCACCCCCGTCCATCTCTCTCTCTCTCTCTCTCTTTCTCTCTCTCTCTCCCCCCTTTCCCTGAGTTTCCAAAATGAAGGAATTTACGCTGATAAGCGTGGAAGCGCAGGCTGAGTTTCGCTAATATGCTTGTGATAGCAGCTGATGACAACTTAATACTTGATGTAAATAATGGATGTCATAATGCACATGCCACAGTTTAAGTTTGAAACTACGTGAAATTGATTTTTATCTATATGTTAGGCTCATTTCCATCCCACACCAACTGACCTCTGAAGTTGACTTGTTGACTCCCGCAGCACCAAGCCATTTTCTCCTCTCCTAATTTTATTGGCTGAGATCAGAGTCCAAATTCAGTCAGTGTTTTTGGCAGATACCGCCAGCACTCCATTTGCCAGATGGAGCAAACACTTTCATTGAGCACTCCTTGACCATCCTTGAGGTATAGCACACTTACGAGGTGTACTTATGGAGTGCAAGCCGAACTGATTCTCCCCTGCTCTGCCTCTCACCTGATGTTCACTTTGGAAGCCAGGAATACGCCTCACGGAAACTAACTGAAACAAGAGAATAAAACTATACTGCCATCCTTCTGTTTTTGACATCGTAATGATGATAGGTGCGAGCCCATTTACTTATCTTCAATAATCTTCAGCTTTTATTGTGGGTGTGAATCACGAAAGGTGTATTTATAGAAACAAAAATGATTTAAAGTACAGCTGGGACTTGCAGGGAGAGTAATTTTTTTCTGTCTGCAGTTAAGCACCAATTTGTTTCAACCATTGCTTCAATAAGATAAGATGAACTTAATTGATTCGACGCAGGAAAATTAAAGTGTCACAGCAGGAAGAGAACAAAAAAAAAAAGCTGTGAAATATTCCAGGTAGCGGGATAATGTCAACAACAAGGAGGTAAAAACACATTTTCTGATTTTAAGAGGAAAGTGAGAATAGGACACAGTAGATTGGGTCAGGTACCACATACAGACGACAACATAAAGAGGAGAAAAAAATAATGATGCAACTTGACCTTAAAATTGATAGAAAGATTCCCGGTTTGAGGCAGATGGCAGCAGATAGTGTACAGTAGTAATGCTGTAATGAGCAATCCAGCAGAGCAAGATGGCAGATGTTGTAAATAGTTTACAGTAAGTGGACAGTACATCTGTTACTGTGGAATAAGAGAGAAGAAGAAGAAGAAAAACACTATAAAAACAACAGGGTTACAGCCATTAATATTTAGATGCTGTTTCTGAACCATTACCCCTGTGGAAGCTGCTGTTATCTGCTAGGCTGGAATGTATGTATGTATACATTTATTTTTTTATTTATCGTGGTGTGCTGAGGGGCAGGGGTGATTTAAAAGTCCACAAAGCTGTTGATACACTTAAATGAACATACCTAAGCCCGCAAAATAATCCTTAAACCGTTATCTTCGACGTGTTTCTTATATTTTGTCGAGGAAATGCAGTTTGTAATATCTTTTATTCTCAGGGGGCCCTTGGCGCTCTACAGTTTTACCCCTTTTGCCATTTTAATTATTCACATTTAATTACTCTAAAGTAGAGTTTTTTTCCACATACTGTATAGATATCTGCATGAGCTCCATAAGATTAATTTCACGTTAGGAATGTTTTTTTTCCAAGTCACCGAGAAGCTTGAGGGATTGTGCTTTTTAATCCTCAGTTTATTTTAAGAGTCTTTATCTGTTGCTGTATGCATTTATCTCTCATTGTCTCACTTTTCTCCCCGCACACATTGTCTCTCCCTCGTATTGCTTTCTCTCTGTTCTCTCCCTATTTTTGTTGCGCTCTCTCCGGAGGCTATATGTAATTACTGTCAGAGGGGGACCTGCATAGATCTATGTGACCTTGGACACTGAAAGACACAGGCTACTCCAGGCACAGGGGGAGGAAGTGACTCTGTGCGGTACACTGTTGTTGCTTTGCCACTATACTGGAGAGTGGACATAATTAAAAAGTTGCTAAATATAGCCCTGAAGTCTTTATGGGTGTGTAGCAGTAATGGCTGCCATGGGTATTGGATATTCTATTCTCACTTTTATTTTTATTTATTTTTTGTCTAAGACATAACGTACAGTACTATTAGTTTCTCTCTCATAAACTGTGTCCCAGTTATATAATATGGAGGTTTGGAAGGTTTCCAATTGAGACAGATATGTTGGCCTGTCAGTAACAAATAAGTGCAGTAACAAAATGACATGGATGTGTTTGAGATCATTTAGAAACAGTCTCTCTGTTTCTAGTGTTTTCACCATACGTGGTGTTGGCTATTATCAATCAGGCATTGTCGTAGACTCATTTATGTAGTGTGTTAAAACTGGAATTGTGATTTAAAATGAAGCCTGCTCAAACCATTTGAATAGTGTGTTCAGTGTTGTGTGAGTGTGTTGTGTGAGCACAGTGAACTAATACAGTTAGTTTCTTGTACATATATGAGGTGCAATTAGTATATAGTATTGGATTGTGACACAGCTACTGTATCTACCACTGGCACTTTTTGTATCCACAGCATGACATTTGTTCCATTCATGTAACCATTGTACTTATCACCTTTTTTGCATGTTGCATTCGCACCTGATTCCTCTGTGAGAGTTAGTTACAGCACTCAGATCCAGGCTGCATGGGCTGTCCTGGCGTGCAGACTGTACCACTGGGCAACATTCCTACAGGATTGTCTTTGCCTAGGTAGCTGCCTCCACCCGATTTGGACCTCAGTCAGTCGTCACCTCCGTGGGACTGGATTGCTAGGCCCAGTCCAGACCAACAAACACGCATTTTCTGCCCACCCCAAGCCTCAGCTGCAGCGCAGTTGGCGGTACATCCTGTCTAGTGCTTGTTTCCTGGCACCCATACAGACTCATAATGAGTGGAGTCGTTCCCCCCAACCAGGTGCCACTCCGTCCACATTATTCACACTTCTACCTTTTACACACAGCAGCTGTTCATCACCTAATGATGCTGGACCCAGTTACTGATGGAGCAAGGCAGGCAGGGAGCTGTTCTCTCTCTGGCTACACTTCAAACCAGGCCCGTTTCTGTCTTTTGAAATTTAATTCCATTACTTTGAAATGTTATGTTATGTCTTATTTTTTCATGGGCTCGTTTTCTGCCAACGGAGGAGTTTCACACTGGCTTATGAATTTGTTTCTTATTGGTGTTAGTGTTCTGTTTAATGTATGCTTTCCCACACGACATCTTTAGCCAACATGGCCTCCCCTACAATATCACAGAATCAGTTTCCTGTCAAGTCCAAAATCTATATCAAGTGGAGGCAACTTGCCACATTAACACTGGTATTCAGGGTGTTGGTTTCAGTAAGAGGACATGAGAATTGCTGTAGCGTTTCACATTGATCAGGGTGAGTGGCCCGCTAATTGGATGTCATGTCAAGGCAGCCATGTGATGATTACTTTATACAATAGCTTAATAAAAAGCCCGGGTGCACATTTAGAAATGGTAGTCGCAACACTGCCTGCACTGTTCATTTTATGTTTTGTTTTTTTCCCCCCCTTTGGATAAAATATCTTTCTGTGGCACTGTGGGCATCAAGCCAAAGTCAGTCAGGGGTTGAGATAATTAACTCCTACACCAGTGTGTTATGAAACGACTTTTTTTTTTCCAGAGGCATCTGAGAAAGTAATTTTTTGTTAATCATGTCAGTTCTTTGTTCAACAGTATAATTAAAACAATGAAGTAAAGGAACTAATTGAGAAATGGGCAAAAACTGAGAACTCAGATTTTGGGCAAAAGCTGAGAGAAATGCAACAATGTGCTAAATGTGACAATTGTGAGTGATTATGTTGAATAGTTTAATGGCCCCATCAAATTAGCAGAGAAAGGCCTTAATTGCTATACTGTTCTCCCGATGTGGAGTACAATCATGTTAAAGCTAAAGCTGCTCGTCTTTTAAACCATGTTAGTTTTCACTTTAAATTCAGCTTAAATAAAATGCATTCAGAAACACTTAGAGCAGACTGTATCTCTGCACCTCAACAGTCTGAAAAAAGAAAAGTAATGCTTTCTGTGAAGAATTTTCACACATCTGGACCTTGTATATTTGTCTGTCCGTCTTTTCTTCCTCGAGTTTCATTCAGTTGAAGTGTGTATGAGGCCATGTTGTGGTGGCGTGCGACTGTATGCCTACTATTCAGCGAACAAAGTAACCAAGCAGGTGGATCAAAGTTGCAATGGAGGCGGCAGCCAATGACGCAGTTTCTCACTTACCCACCTCCCTTCCACTGCAGCAGATGCAATATTTAGAGGTCAGAACCTGTCCGGATGATCCCCCCCACACCACCCCCTCCCAAGGCATTCATTATTAAATCAGATACGCGACTTAGCTTCTAAAAGGTCAGCTCACCTGTCGGTTTGAGGCGGGGCGCTTTTGATTTTCAGCCGGAAAATGAGCGTCTCCATCCGCGTTCTTCCTTGTCCTAGTGAGCATGATTTGCACTAATGTCAACTTCTGGGTCTATTACCTCAAGCTGAATGGCTGAATTACACTTTTCGCAGCGGTGAGCCACTTGCAGATCCAAATGGGGTTCTCTTCAAAATTGGCCAGGCTCACCCCCTGGTCCTCTTTCCCAAATGTTGCACGGGCCCATCTTATGAATATATTTGGACTCCTCACAATCAAAACAGGGCATTAGCTGCAGTCAATGAGGCTCGACAGGTGGCAGAGAGAGGAGCAGCAGAGACTGATGCAAAGAGAGAGCCACAGATGCTGTCTCTGTTTAGATTTTTCAGTGATGGCTTTTCCAATTACAGAAACAGTAATTTGCTGTAAAAGGCTCCAGTCTGCCGGGAAGGGTAGAATGGAACAGGGTAATTGGTGGTGGTGGTGGTGGTGGTGGTGGGGGGGGGGAATCACATGAGATATAATCCATATCACTCTCCAGTGGGAGTGGAGCAGCATTAGTCAAGCAGGGGGATCATTTGTTTTTTGTAGTGGCCTCCCTCAACGCTCGGCAGATGCTGACACCACTTTAAACATCACTCAGGAAGGAGAGTAAATGGCCTTTTCTCTTGTCTTAGCTCCCTTCTTGTCACACTGTGTCTTCCGAAAGTGTACAAATATCCCCGGGTGAGCGCCAGTTCTTTGTTGACCAACCACAGGGGGCATTAGACTTGTAGCAGATGTGTGTGTTTGCTGGCACACACACACACACACACACACACACACACACACACAAATTCAGCCCTCCCAAGCCAGTACATACTGTACTGAGCCTGTGTTTTGTTGTTTGTCAGTGCGGCCTTTTACCTTTTGAAGTGTTGCTCGCATGTCCTGAAACGCAGCCATTCCTTTACCCCAGAGGAATAAAGCCCGTCCAAACCTCATGCATATTTAACACTCCAAACTAACAGGTGAACGAAAGCACAAAGCTCTGTTCAGCGGCTGCGAATCTCTCAGATGGTGGATGATGCACCATCCATAAGTCCACACAGTGTTGGACCAGTCAGCCAGCGCGCGCAGCAAAAGCCTCTGCAGTCTTTCCAAAACGAGCAGGAATGTTGATGCGAACAATATTTGTGCGTCAGCCGCAGTTTGATTGTGCTTCATTCCTCTGGATGTTTCCTTCCCCCTTCCTTCAGAAATTTACGTAAATTATATCCAGGTTTATGCTTCCGGATCTTCCCCAGTTGATTGTTTCCTCGGCAGGTGTCCTTTTCATAGATGCGCTCCACTTTGACTCCTAATTCCTTCATTCCTATAAGCCAGGAAATTAGTACGCTTTCATAGGCAAGCATTGCTCTCTTGGCCTCTGCCTCTTGTCATATTGTGATTATTTACCCTTCTGTGGTTTAATGGCTTTCGTAAACAGCTTAATAGAATTCAGCATGGCCTTGGGATGCGTGGCGAAAGGGCACATGATTCACTGTTTTCATTGGCTTTTTGTCCCTCCCTCCCTTGTCTCTGCTCACACACCATGTGCCATGGTATAATCAAATACGATCATAACCAACCTGTAAAATTGTTGTCAGTGTCTCCAGCCGCTCCCTTCCTCTCTCTCTCTCTCTCTCTCTCTCTCTCTCTCTCTCTCTACCCCCCTTCTCTATTGTTTTCATGTTTTTAAGCCTAATCGCTCGCTCACTCTGCACTGGGCATTCACAATGTAATTATATATGATTTACAAACAGCTGCAGCCATAATGGTGTATAAACAAATTACAGAACGATGGAGAAAAAAAACCAACAGAGGAATAAAGAGATGAAGACAGAGAGAAATTGGCCAGCATCAGAAGCAGTCAGTGGTTTGGCTGTTTTTTGGATCATCGCTTTGGCTCTCCCTTCAACACAAAATGAGCACTCACGCTCGACATGGTTTACCCCTTCTGCACGCAGATATTTAGTTGTCTTTATGCCAACATTAAATGGAAATCTGCCTCTGTAATACAAAGTGTCCTAGCTGCACTTCCTTCCTAATGTTCATTCATTCAGAATTTCACTGAGATGCTGCACTTGCATAAGACTTTGCTCAGTTGACCCCAGAGGGCCTAGATTTTCTCCCTGTCCTTGCCAGTTTTCCTACAAGCTGAATACATTTAGATCTGTGTCTTCTGGCCACCCATGTGCGATTCCACATGCCTGCTTTTTTCCCCTTATACTCATATGTGTTGTGATGTGCTTATTTACATAAAAAGTTTGACCACGCCTCTGTATTCTCACCTGGACTTAAGCCCGCAAATGTAGATGAGTTCACCTTTGTTCAAGCAGCCTGCACAGCAAATTGGACCTGTAAATCCCAACTGCGGATAATGATAATGCATGAGGCACACTCTGCATACTAAATCAAACACACCTTGCAAATGTCAGACATGCACGTTTATAAAATGCTCAGGAGCACTCAGGGAAGACAGGTGTATGAATTAAAAGGTGTCAGCTTCTCTATGAGGGTGCAGCCTGAGACGAGAAAGCACTAAAGCCATCACTGTTTTGCAAGAGAGGTATTCAGTACCCCCTCATATTAAGCTCCAGATATTGATTTGTCCTCAGTAAAAGCATCATGAGCTGATGAGTTGATTTGTCAACTTGTAAATAGCTGTAATCATGAGCCAAATTATAAAAGACAGCACAGAAAGATTCAGGCGGCACTAATATGGGTCGCCTCACAGCAAGGGGGGCTCCGACCTGCCGGGCGGTTCTGGCCTTTCTGTGCATCCGTTTGCGTGTTCTTGTCGTTCCTGCGTGGGGATTTTCGACAGGTACTCGCGTCCAAAGACATGCAGGTTAACTGCCTGCAGGTGTGAAGGTGAGCACAAATGGTTGTCCGTCTTTCTGTGATTGCCTGACGACCTGTCCGGCGCGTACCACACCTCTCACCCAGTGTCTGCCGGGATCAGCGGGTATAGCTAATTGATTGAGCACAGAAACTCATGAAGAGACTTTTTTTTTTTTTAATTAAAAAATTAACAAGCCAGGATTCATGTCAGTCAGTGGATGGACATAGATTTATTGTTAAAGTGTGACTGGACTTGACTTGGAAGTAATGGGAATGAATGTATGGGTCACAGCAGACCATAATTCAGCTTGTCAAAAACGGTGATCCATAACACTGCACTGTCGGCGTCCTTTGACTGTATAACCCCGACCAGAGCCTGTATAGAGGCTAGCATGCATTCCCAGATAAACCTATAGAAAAGTTGCACAAGAAAACACACAGTCAGACTTATTTTTCATCAGCCTGCGTTAGAAATACCATCAGAGACAGATTCAGAATCAGACAGAAGAAAACATTCGTATCAGACGTCAGTGCACCAGCAAAAATGAATGCACCACACTGTGGAGAGTTCATCTGTGCCATGCAGAGGTATCTGGGTTAAATGTATTTGTCTCAGCTCACCGTGGTATATCAGTGTGTCTGTACATTTCAGACCCACACTGCAAGAACATTTAGGCCAATCTGTTTTAGGACACATCCTAAAACCATTAATCCTATAACCTGCAGCGTGTTCTCGCAAGAGGAAACACGGCACATGTTGGGTGCTTGGGTGAGTGCTGCACAATCCTTGTCAGTTCTTTTTAAGAAACAGCAACGATCTGTTCGAAATCAATAAGCCTTATTTCATAAACTGGGGGTGGAAATGGATGAATTCTTCAACTGGCTCAAAGCGAGACATCTAAGAAAGCAAGGCTAACTCTAACAGCACCCTGCCATGTTGTAAGTAGGAGAAGGAAGCATAATTGGGAGCAGCAGCCTGACTGCATTGTAGGTGTAATTCAAAGCCAGCAGCATGGTGGCGTGGTAGAGCAGGAACTGACAGTCATCAGCTCATCATTGGCTAATCAGGACACTCCTCACGATGTTGCTTGTTAGAATTTCTCCCTGTTTAATGTATTGCATATCAGAGCTGCACCTCCATAGGATTGCTTAATCCTGCTTTGCCATTTACATGAATGAAGCATTTTAATTAGGTCGCGCTAAGAGTCTCCATCCATTAAAGCTTCATGTGTGTGAATATATTTTGCGTGTATTTAGCAGGTAGGACCCTCTTAAAGCTCATGTGTCATTTATTCAGCTCTCTCAGGACCCAAAGTAGAACATGGCCCAGACTCAGTGTGTAAATATACACACACATGCACACATAAACTGCACACCCGTACACTCTGAGATGGAAGGAAGGCACACACTAACTTTTTTTAATTAGATTAATAAATCAAGGAGGCGGCTGGGTGTGACGGCTGTAGCCCAACGCCATTTCCAGCAAGTCTGCACCAAGCCGCTGTGGCAAAGCTGGAGCATAATGATGTAACCACACCACCTCTGTGTGTGTGTGTGTTTATTTGTGCGTATGAGGCGAGGGGTTCGGGAAGCAATTCATCTGATATGTTTTCCAAAAACTGCTTTCTCTTCAAAACGCTGAGGATGCGTCTGTTTGGTGTGTGTGTGTGTATTTATACTCCTATTCCCCTCGCTGCATTCATCAGCAGTTGGTGTAGCAGTGGGTGGCCAATGAGGTGTTTGGACACCCCACCCCCTCCCCTGCCCTGACCACCCCCCCCAGTTCCACAATCAAACTGAGCTCCTAGTTTTTCCTCCACACTAAATCCCCTCAGACCCCTCGCTTGTGTTTGTCTTAAAGTTTGACATCATGCTAATAACGTTTGCTGCTGGTTGGCAGCTGCTTGGCTGTCTCAGCACAGATAACCTTCAGAAAACAGCATCATTATTCATATTTTCTTGTTCTCCACTTGCATAAATAACATTAGGTGTTAATAACAACTCACCCGCAGCAGTAGAGGAGTGAAGAAAGGTGTGTATTCAGAGGTGAGGCTGCAGTGCTGCCTCCAAGCTGTTTGTTTGATAGTACAGTAACATGCATAGTAAGCAGAACTTAGTCACTTTACACACTGACTGCATTTACGTGCAAACGAGAAACCGGGTTAGTTGGAGAAATCATGTTAAGACAGGAAATCAGAATGTGTCGATGTGAGCTGCAACAAAAACCACGTTTACATGCAGATGGTGAGAAATCAGGGTTCTGCTCTGTCTCCTTTTAAACAAGGCTGGTTTCACTGATACTTGAAGCAACAGTGGGGGTTTTTTACATGACGTCTGTATATCCATCCCTTATTAAAGTCTGCATGGTTCTGCTTTATCCCAGTTTCCAGTGAAGGCAGCTTTGAGTTCTGTTGTTTTGAATACAAGGACACACAGCTACCTCTTTTCTCTGTTCACTGCAGCAACAGTGTTTTTTTTTCAAAACATTTGTGATATTTAAAAACCCTGTAAGGGACTATCTTGTAAAAATGACTAATAAATAGTTTTTTTCCCAGAAGAAATCTTGCTGTGTTAACTGGACTTACTTTAATCTCTTAGCCTGATTTAGAAAACCCAATTTGTCTCTTTTATACTCCAGAAAGCTGCCTGTCGGTTTCTGCTGTTATAAGACTGGGAAAGTGTCTGATACGGTTTTATTTTTGCCTACACACACTCCCATTATATGAACATGTGTAGTTGAAGATGTTCCATCACTGATGGACCCTGGCCTACCCATAAAACCCCCTCAAAGTGGGAGATCAGTGAAAATGGCCTCTAAAAATACCACCATCAAATTTCATGTGGGCCACTTTACTAAACTAGCTGCTATAATTGCTTCCACACACTTCATACACCCCATACACACACAGCCACTTGTGAATGTTACCAGTTGTGCATGTGTAAACATACTCTGCTGTACACAAACAAATATACTGTACATATTACACAAACACCAGGAAGTGGCTCTCCTGGAGATGAACGTACTTGGTGGCGCTCACAATCAGCTCCCTCGATTGCAACTGATGGGTGCAAATCAGGCTGCCACTTACCGCAGTCATTGACTCCATGGAGCACTGACTCACTATCTGATTTCTCCGACTCCCACCATATCGACAGCCACATTCTCGCCTTGAATCCACCATAATGGCTCTGCTGCGCGTGATATAATGGCTTGATAGGCCACAAATGCCCATGGAGGCTTTACTCAAAGCTGTATTTCTCTAACAGGGTCAAACCGCTGCATGGTGCTAATGGGCTAACAGCTACAAAAGCCACAGAACATTTGAATGGTCTCACTCGCTAAAGACCAGTTGGAGTTAAAACAGTTTTGAGCTGATAGGTGAGAAACAAACATCCTTAAATACCATTGCCCAAAATTGTTTTGTATGGATTTTTTTAATTAGAAGTCTCTAAGTTAGTGATGAAGCTTGAGTGGAACCTAAGTGTTTTATGATAAATCATGCTGCGGCAGGCGATAAAGTAATTAATGTCATTTTTTCATAACTAACAGAAGACAAATGAACAGGAGAAGCACTCTCATGCAGTCACAAAAGTCATAAACAACCTTGAGAAAAATCCTGTCTGTGTGCATGAGCTGTACAGTCATACTTTGTAAAGTTGCATCAGATTTGATTTATAGTTAAGTAATTTATAGTGATGCATTTGTTTAGGAGCTTTGCAGGGTAAAATTTTGTCGTGTTTTGTTTTTGCACTTGCCGCACAATCCACATTCTGTCCATCACACCAGTCAATCCCACTCACAAACCAAATGAACATGGTCTGTTGCTGAGTTAATTAATGGTCCTTTAGACCCGTTTGAAACAATCACAGCTTAAAATTTTCAACTTCTTCTCTGTTGGGAATCAAAACACATTTTAAATAAATGAGTTATAGAAGCAAAACAGCAAACACATCAGTGTCAAACTAAGATTAAAACAGCCCGTGGTGATGTAATGAAATGCAACTTATTGAAATGGGAAAACTCTAATTGTGATGGATTTGTAAGTTGGAGTTTGCCTCCATCTCACTCGTGCCTCTGTGTCATTGTCAGGGGGCCAGTTGGAGAGCCTGATGGAGACCATGAGAGCAGAGATTGCCGCCCAGCCGCCAGTGGAAGGATCCTACTCGCCACGCCGAGGAGACTACTGCATAGCCAAGTTTCAGGATGGCGAATGGTGAGCAAACATTTTGATACTTTTGGTGGTATTTAAAAGCCCTACAGTGACCTTAACCCATTAGCATGATACTCAGCCTCTAAAATGACTCTTCCACCTATAAATATAGGCCGTATAAAGCACTTAATGTGGCAACTAGCAGAAATGACTTTGCAAGGAGGTGATTTGTGATTACCTGAAACAAACTCTACGACATCCAAGACGTTTTCCTCCAGCTACATTTCCTGGAGACATGTATGTTTGCACTTTTTTCCCCTCTCAAGAATACCTGACATTTCCTTTCTACCTCGTCTCCATTTAAGCCTGTGATGCATTAACTGCAGACACCCACAGGGTGTAATTAGCTCACTGCCACTGCTTTGGCCCTTTTAGAATCAGCAGTTGCTTGACAGTAACACACACACACACACGCACACACACACCTCTTCATCTAGACTCCTCACCGGATGTTGGAAGTTTACAGATGGTCATGGGGACAGATAAAAGTCACGGTGATCGAGGGAGGGAGAGACTGTGTCTCTGTGTCAAGAAGGTGGCGGTGAGGGAGGGAAAAAAAAAAGATCAGGAAACTGATTAAAAAACCAAATGTTCCCCCGACACAGGTGCTCGTCTTTCTTTCCCCCATCCTTCTTCCTCTCCAGGTTTTTAAGGGGCAAAACTAAAGTTATTCTCGTGCCCCAGCCAACAATGCAAGTCAATGAGCATTTTAAACAGGCCATCTGTTGTTGACCTTCACTTTCCTCAACCTTTTTTTTTGTTTGTTTTTTAAAAAAAAACTGTCTTCATTTTACTTTCAAGCACAAAATACTCATACAGCTCCAAGTGGCAAGCGTCTGAGATTTTTGTCTTTTCTTTTTTTTTAACTACTCATATTATTCAGCGAACTAATTACGTTCATGTTCGCATTGTTCTGTGTCCATATCTTTGTATTCTGCGATGCATGTGGAATGTCGACTCGTTTCATTAGGGGGCTAATTAGAAATTTGTCGCCTTTCAAGGCCTTTTAGAACACCACAGAGTCGGAGTAAATAGAAAGGAAAAAAACTGTTCATCAGTCGCTCGCACTTTGTCTCTCACTCTTTCTCTCTCTCGCTCTCTGCTGCTCATTGTCGTGCTTTATGTCTTCCTGTTAATCACTTATTTGGTTTTAACTTTGTTCTCTTGTCTCTCTCTTTGCCTATGTGGCTCTAATTATTTGGCTTTCTCCTGCCGCCCTTGGTTCCCGGCCAGTTTGTCATCCCTGCGCTCATTTGTTTTTCGGAGTTGAGAGTCAGACAAGTGATGGTCAGATGAAGAGGCGCTTCCTGAATTGGGGAGAATTGGCTCTTCTTAGCGTCTGTATGAATACATGAGTAGGATTTGGCTTTCACTCAGACACTTTGTTTTTTTTACCTTCATTTGCCACTGATCTGTATGTCCTTGTCATTTCATTCAGTTAAAATGAAAGTTTATCTTAGTTCAGATTCAGCTTGCAAAAAAAAAGTGCTGGAAAATCAAACCGTCCACAGCAAAACTGCCAGGTGCTCGCGATTAGTGGTAATGCACTAAACTTATTTGCTACGACGCAAAAATGGGTTTAAATTTCTGCCCTTTATTGCAAAGAGGCCTCTGTGCAATTTTCACAGCCCTGCCATGTCCTGATAGATCCCCTCTGTCCCCCCTCACTCCCCCGGCCTGCTCATCCTCTCCTGCTCCTCTCCCCCGATCACAACAGACAGATCCTCCAACACCTTCTCCCCAGGGAAATAAGCACGGAATCATTTACTCATCTCCTTTTCCTCTTGTGCCCTCTGTCTTCATCTCTGCTCTATTCTCTCTCTCGCTCTCTCTCTCTCTCTCTCTCTCTCTCGCTATCTTCCTACTTGTCTCTCTCTCAATTATTCTTTCGCTGCTGCAGGTACAGAGCCAGAGTGGAGAAAGTTGAGTCGCCGGCAAAGGTTCACGTCTTCTATATCGACTATGGCAACGTGAGTAACTTTGTGACCGTGAATGTGACTGCGTGCCAGAAGTGTTCAATGTTGCATCGTCATCATTATAACATTGTGTTATTGTGTTGGGGCTCAAAAAATTCAAACATTAGCTGAGTTTTGTTACGGCCAAACCAGCAGCCCGAGGCAGTCTAGTATCTGAAGAGGGATTTCTTTTTTTATTTATTTATTTATTTTTTTTTATTTCTTGCATCTAGTTAGACACCAGTTGTTTATTTCCACGTTCAAAGCAACCCAACAGTCTTTATGTGTCCTTTCAGCTGGAGTTTTTAGGACAAATATGATGCTGGCTTGTTTGTTTTCCCTTTATTGTTTATAACTGAAGTAAAGAGTGCAACTGAGTATATCATTTTTAATCCTTTTTATAACAATGACAAAAGCAGAACTCCCCCTCTCTCTGAAGCTTCTTTTTTTTTTTTTTATCCCGTGATGACGGAGGCACTACATCCTTGTGAGTGCATCATTGTGTGTGTTTCTGCCCACGTGCGTACACACGCTTGCATCACCAAGTGGCTCATGCAGCCAACCCCTGGCCTGCGGGAGATTTCCCATGATGCAGTGGAGCGGCACAGTGTGTGACTGACCTCAGAGTGGGGGACAGCTCGAGGTTTGGCTGGCAGACGCGATGCGTCCTGGCATGTTGCTGAAAGTGTGATTCTCCGAGGCCGACCTGGCACACAAAAAAGATTGAGTCGATATCTACCTTGTTCTCTGTAGTTTTGCGTCACTCGGGTTGACTCATTCTGGCCTTGATTTGCTGCCTCTGTATCATTAGCTACTTGTTGGTAATATTGCCACCTCTCTCAAGTACAGGTCTGTCCCTGAATTATTATGTGATCATTAGCAAACACAGCAGAGCACTTTTGTCTTTCATTTTTAAAGTCCACATTTACGGTGCTGTCAAAACCTAATATGGCATTGATAAATCTTAACATTATAATCCATAATAAATGTTCAATATATTCTCTGTCTAGACTCTACAGTCCAATGGACACATTAACCTAAGATATGGGGGTCATTAAATTAACTCCCCACTTCTAACGGCTGTGTTCGTCTGACTTTCCATCAGCGTGTTCTCTCTTTAGGCCGCCTGTGGAGATCAGTGATTGGTCATTGCTCACTGGCTCATTCCTGTCAGGATGTATCAACTTTATCATATCATGGCTCCATCTTACTGAAATACACCACATACTTTTCATGTATAACGATGTGTGTTCTGTTTAAATTTGGGAACCAAGCCGAGCTACAGTGCTGAACTTGAAATCAGCACAAAAAATGACTATATTTGTTGGCCTATGATAAAACAGAGACGTGAATGCAAGTAGATGATGTTGCAAAAATGCACACTGGCAAGTAGTGCCGCTGTCCTTTTTACACTGTACCGATTTCGATTGCTTTTCTAATCTGACAAGAGTCTGGTGACTATCAGCTTGACGTCTATTGTCGTCTTTAGCCTTAGCTTGTAACTGAGCTAGAGAGCAGATGGAGCTTAGTGAAAGGGCTTCAGTACGGCTGTAGAAACAGCTGTGAAATGATTGGTAAGGTGACATATACAAGCATGCAGCCCTTAAGCTACAACATGGCATCTGTCCTTCTTTCACAGTTGTAAACAATCATCTCTAAAGTGACATTCGAATTTGAGGGTTGATTTGGAATCAAGGAAAAATGGAGACACACTGCACAATGTACAGGGAGAATTTACAGCCAGTATTACGTTGCTGTTTTGTTTGAGAACAGCCTTTACTCAGAAGCATTTGATGTCTCTCTGTAATGTCAAAAAATAAAAAAGTGAACTTTTGTCACAAGCTTTCAACAACCTTGTTACACGTTTGTTTTATGTATCTGTATCATAGCTTAACAAGCCAGACATTTGTGCCTTAATCTCTGTTGGCTTGCTGTAGTGTTGCGGCAGGAGATGGATGCTCTGTCATGTTTGCTTAGACAGTCATCATCACAGACAAGCGCTCCAAATTATGTTGAACTTCCCGTTATGGTCTCAAAACCTCAAAATCACAGACCAACTGATTTCCCAAGAGTCAATATTTTTCCTAAACCCAGCTACAGTATGTGGACTTGTATTGATAACACAGAGAAATAAATACCACTGTGTGCCTACGCATTATTGCACAGATACAACGCCATGAAGGCTGTCTTGAAAAATGTTCTATATTGGGTCTGATGTCTGTCCTCCATTCATCCTCCCTCAGAGAGAAGTTGTGTCGTCCACTCGTCTGGCTGCCATTCCCCCAGCCTTCAGCACCAGGACCCTGCCAGCACAGGCCACCGAGTATGCCTTCGCCTTCATCCAGATCCCACAGGACGTAAGTGCGCGGACGAGCACACGCGTGCGGAGCCGAGATATGTGTCGCAGCTGAAAGCTTCAAAATTAACTTTACGATATCAACTTCTTCAGTCTCATTTTCTGCCAGCTTTTGGAAGTTGACTACTCTGGCAAGACATAAAAACTATTTGGGTTTCACTTATCGCGCAAGGTGATAAGTCTGTAACTGACAGACAGGGTCGAGTTTTCATTCCAAGCAAGTGTTGAGTGAAAATTATGCTCATACATAATGCATGCAGACAGAGCAATGACAAAAATCAAGCTATTGATTTACTTGGTTTAAAAAAATTAGAGTTTAATTGATATAGTTGCAGACAGACATTTGTTTTTTTTATCAACAATCTGATAACATACTATATTTCTTAAACAACCCAGACTCCTACACACCCTATACGTACATACAGGCCATCCAGGTGCTTTGTGTGAATGTGTGTGCGCATATAAATGTCCATCTTATAGCCCAGCAGCAGTTACTGTTTTTCTTCTGCAGCCCTAATCTTCTTGTTTACATCTGAGTGTGTTTACTCAACCTCCGGTGACCATTTCTGTGCGTGCTTGTCTCTGCAAGTGCGAGTGACTCTGTTTTGTGTGTGTGTGTCAAGGGGTCACCTCATTGGTGGCCTTGTGAGCCAGCTGCTTCCGGAGTAGTTTGTGCAGATGTGAATGTGTTTTCCTTTGGTATGGGCCTGATTAAGTGCTAAGCTCTGTCTTTAATTAGTTTAGTGCATGTGTGTGTGTATGAGAGAGGGAGAGCGAGAGAGGGAGAGCTGGTAGTGCCTGCATCCATGCTGTCACCTTTCTCAAGACTCAGTGTCTCCTGAAGGATGAAGTGGCCCATCTGTTGGTCCAGTCCAGGGGACAAAGGCATCACCTACACTTTACAGCCCCCAGGCACACACTTGCGCACAATCACACACTCTCACACACTGCTTTACCACATGTTGGAAGCTGACACACACCTTACACCTCTCACTCTCTCTGTCACTTTGCATCTGTCTAACCCTTTCCCCGTTCTTTCTATTTTCTCTTGGTTTTCCTTTCATGTGTTTTCCTTTAGCTTTATCTGAAGCTT
>JBAJHX010000002.1:6606987-6618949 GCA_037176925.1 Amniataba percoides | reverse complement strand
GCTTGTACGGCGCCTTTTTGCTGCTGCACATAGGAAAGGCTGTTCCCTCTGTCTTGCAACCTGACACCTGATGCCCTGCACAAAATGTCTGTCTTCACCAGATATATGGCTTCATAGTGAGTCTTAAAATCTTTCTTTTGCTTAACAGCAAAATGCTGCCAGTGGGAAGAGATGCTGCTGCTGCTGCTTTCCAGTTCAGTTTCCTTAAATGTTCCATAAAGTGACAATATCTTCCAAGACAGCATGATCGAGGTGAACTTTCACCATTCTGCTGTTTCTGTGGGGTAAAAAATTCGCTTACCTGACATGTGTCCTTGTAACTTGACAAAACAGGAGGCACAGTGTACATGTCGTCTCCATGACATCTGCAGCTGTTACCTCTATCTGAGGAAAAACTCCATATTTTTAGCACTATTTAATCCAGTCCTATTACGCATGTTTTGAACTCTCAAGGCACACTGACACCTCTTCATTACGCCTGGTCAGCTAATTAAAGAAAGTACTTTATGCCAAGAGTACACTTGTAAAAAAAAAAAAAAAGAAGAAGATGAAAAACAAAATAAATTCACACAATAGCTAACCCCTAATGGCAGTGGTTTGTAGACAACTGAAAATTAAAAGGTTGCTTGAGGTTACTCATCTCTCCAAACAATTTCTTTTTACCCCTTAGCATTACTTATAATACACTACTATCTAACTTTTCTCATTAATAGTCATGGCAAAAATCCACTGGCAGCAAGGGGATGTTGATTTTTGCCTAAAAACTGCAAAGTAAAAGTTCCACACTAAATTTATTTTCTATTTGAAATTCAAATTTACTGAAACATTATTTGCCCTCATGTATTTGGTGTTAAGCATGACTACATGAATGTGTCTGCAATATGTCTTCAATTAATGCTGGGTCAAATTAATCAGATGTACAATTACTTTATCACATATTTCTTTATTTAAATAACTGAATAATCATTTATTCTAATATTACAGCCTACTTTACATAGACAAAGATGAGGAAGGAATGGTTTCTTTGTGTCAAGAAAACATTTACAGTGATGCATTGCAACTTTGGCTCATAATTTGAAAGAAAAAAATGTTTTTTTTCCACAAAGAAGGTGAAAAAAGAGATGCAACAGCAATGACACTGAGCTGTTATATACCTAACTGCACCTCCAATTACACTGAGCTGTTATATACCTAACTGCACCTCCAATTACACTGAGTTGCAGTAAGTTGAATGCAGATTTTTTAGCGTGTACTTAACACATTGAATTAGGTCTGTTCGGCACATATGGCAGACAAGAGAGGGTCACTGAAAGGCTCTCATTAATTTTGTATTGTCCTCTCACGAGTGTCAAAGTATTCTTGTTCTGTAATACTCTCTCCCTGCGTTCCTTTGTTATCTGCCCTCCCGTGTCGGCTGTCTCTCTCTCTCTCTCTCACACACTAACTCTCCCTCTCGCCCCGAGCTCCCCTACAGCGCCTCTGACAAGTTGACCAGGGGGAGCGCGGGGGACAAAAAAGGCCCTTAGTTTTGTGCCTTGAACAAGCCTTCCCTGCCCACACACGCTAGTACACACACACACACACACACACACACACACACAGCAGACGCACATACCCAAGGGCGGCTAGCTCGAAGGGGGTTGCCATGGAGACAAGACCAGGGCGAGAAAGAAGGGAAGCGAAGAGATGGATGGTGTAGGGGAGGGATGGATGATGGCCAGGGACTGATTTTTGTTTTTAAGTGTCTTCCTGCCTCTGAAGACGCGGCTCCCTTGTTTTTCTCGTTTTCGCCCTGACTGCCGGAGGACGCGAGGTCAGGATTGCATTGCAGGATTCCACCTCCTTCTCCACCATGTGTTCAATCAAATGTTGGCCTTTCACATTCAAGAAGGTTAGGAGTAAGAGAGGGTGAGGTAGCGAGCTGAAGAATGAGAAGAAAGGGACAGAATGAGGAGGGGGAGCTGGGTGGGTGAGAGTCAGAGCGCTAGATAGTTCAGCCAAACTAAATTCTCTTGAACAGGTTGAGTAGATAATTGCTGTGCTACAAGACTGTGTGATTGATTGTGTAATTGTAATCGACTGGTGTATGAACGTGTCTTTCTTAACACCCCCCTCCCAACAGAACACAGTTAGGTTCATGCATATTTAGGGTGTTTTAATCAGCCTCTGCATAGATTTGTGTGTGTATGCATATCTTGTTGTGCCTTCAGTGATAACATACTAATTATCCATTTCACCTTTGTTCCTCACGTTCTCCCCTTCTTCCCCCTTCTTCTTCTCTTCCATTATCTCCTCAATCTCCTTTTCTCCCGCTTTGATCCCACCATCCATTACTGCCCCATTTTCCCCCTGTCCTCCTCCTTCTTTGTGATCCTGTCGCTCATGGACCCCCCCCTCTGCAGGAGGACGCCCGTGCGGACGTGGTTGACTGCATCGTGCGGGACATCCACAACACCCAGTGCCTGCTGAATGTGGAGTACTCGGGTGCCACCTGCCCGCACGTCACAATACAGTTCGGCGACACCAAGGATGACGTTGGCCTCGGCCTGGTCAAGGAAGGTTTGGTCATGGTGGACGTCCGCAAGGAGAAGCACCTGCAGAAGATGGTAAGTGAAGAGATGGGATGTACAGCTGATGATGAGGGGGGGCTGTGTTGAATTAAGCAATTTCATCATCTAGCTAAAACTACATTTGGGGCGGATTCTGCAGCCTGTTGTGCCATTTCTCTTACTGACTGGATTGAATTTCATTATATTTACATGAGAAGTTACTGTGTGGTCTTTCTGGGGCTGCAGACTGGTACAATGCAGAACTGACAGTCTATTTGGCGAGCACCTTAGCTTGCTACCTGACAGTGATTCTTTATTGGTATTTAGGGTAAGATGTGAATTGCTCTAGTTTCAGGAGCATTAAAGGTAGAGTAGAGTCTGCCTTTGTGAAAGAATGCTCACATAGAGAGTAATAATGTTAGTGTAGGCACATTTTCAATCGATTTCCCAGCCATACTGTGCCGTTGTTTGTGCCTCTAAAATATTACTTATTTCTCTCTGTTTACTTCCTGTTAATCAGTGGTTCGCTGTGCTGTCTAAATTGCACAGTACAGATATTACAGACAATATTTCCGCTGCGGCTGTTCTCAATAGACAACAGCGTCAGTTTATCAAATGGCAGCAGGTGCTACTTAACTTAAGCACACATAAATGTTTAGCATTCTCATTGGCAAATGGGCCCCTTGTGTATTTTTTAGTGTCAAAAGGTCCATTTTCCGCCTATGGCTTTCTGACAGCCCAATTATTACTCATTTCCATGCTAGCATGCATCTACCCACTCTTTTCCATCAAAGAATTTGTCATGTATAGATTTGTCTTGATAAATGAAAGCTTGTATTCCACTAAATGCCTGTAGCTTTTGTTATGTGAACACAGTGGCACAGGAGACGTAATACCTCTCCTCACTTGTCAATCCATAGGCAAGCAATGTACACTTTAATACCTCTGCAATTTGTGTCCGATGGCGGCCATTTTGTCAAACCGTGAAGCGTCGCTCGTTCACTTTCCCCTCATTATGCTAATTCGCCCAGCAGCCGCTCTGTACATGAAAGATAAAGAGAAAAATGGAGGATATTTATTCCTGCTGCAATTACGGCTCCCACACAACCCCAGTATTAGTCACTCTGCTATTTATTTAAAAACTGAAACACACAAAGGAATGGAGAAACATGTCCACAAGAGTGTAATTGTTCGTAAACACAATCAAAAGGTATATTCATAAAAATTAAGAGGCTTGTGGGGAGAGCACATTTGTAAAGACAGTTTATGCACTCGTGCATTGACTCACTTTTGCACACTAAAGAGTACCGATATACTGTAGGCTTCTAAACAGACGCAATAAAAGCACTTCCCACCTCAGAGTCAGTCAATAAAGCACTGTGCATCATTGTAAGAGTGTTTTGACCTCTGACCTCTTAAGAGTAGCCAGGGACCATAATGCAGTCTGGGTAATGGACCCTATAGGCAAAGAGCAGTGATTAAAAACTGCCATCTATACAACTAATAGCCTTATAGACTGCACAGATTTAGGCTTTGTTAGATCAAATGGTTCCTATTTGGTATTCAGCATCTGTGTCTTGAGTATTTGCCTCTTCCTTGCTGGCCACAGACAAATATTCTGATCTGGAGAAAGCTTAACAAGCGGCGGTGTTGCCAATGTGCTTACAAGTGAGTGTTAAAGTAAGCTCTACAGCATTTCTTGTTGATAATTCCACCCATCAGGTCTGCTTCCAAGCTCAAAGCCCAACAATCTGACGTGTGATTAGGCCACTTTTCAAACCTCTGAATGAGGTAAATGCACTTTGGATTCATAACGCGTGGGCTCATCCTATAGACTGCGGTTTGGCTGCTAACGGTAACTGCGTCGCTCAGCTGGCAGTTCATTATTACAGCTGAGGAATGAAACGGTTTTAATTTTAAATTAATTTTAAATTTTAATATCTAATTTGATTTTGTTAATTACTAAGGAAACCAGAGCTGGAATGGTTGTTGATTACCAGCTCTGTATCAATTAGTTGACTTTAAGAAATCTGTTACTTTGTCTCTTGTTTTTTTTTATTTCAAATGAATATTTAAGAAAAACTCATTACAGCTTTTCACAGTTGTTTTTTTTTTTTTGTCTGGTAACTTGTCTGGATTTTTTTTGGTTTTGAATTGCTTTTTATGCTCTAAGTTACACTGGGCATTTTGAAGTATTTTGACAATTTAGAGACAAAGCAACCAGTTCACTGAAACAAATAATGCGAAGATTAAAGTGAAAGTTGTTTACTTATAATCCAAACTATTAGGATTAGACATCTCTATGTGATACATGCTTTTGGCCTACACTCTTTTGATTTGGTGTATAGTGGCTTCTTTTTTTTTATTTGGTAATCTCTGAGTTGATTTGCAAGGGGCATTTCTGGCTCAAAGGTTCATGAGCAGCACTACTGCAGCTGCTGGTGCGACGTGTTATCTTGCAGAGGCAGAGGAGTCAAAAAACACTCTGAGATGCAACCTTTTGTTGACCTCTGGATCCATGCCCCTATTCTTTCCCTGTTTTATAGAAAGTTCTCCTCAAGTGTTTGATAGCGTAATATCCAAGCTGGCTCACCCCGAGCTCTTTCTCTCCTCTCGCTCATGCAGGCTATCAGCCTCCCTTTAAAAGTGACTTTTGTCCTCCCTATCTGCTCCATTTTAGCTCTATTCTTTATTCATTATCCATTCCAGGGGATTGGAACATGGTCATTGTAATCTGGACTCTGGTGCTAAGCATTGCATAACAGATGGGCTATAATGTTCACTGGCACTTCAGTGACTATCAGTAGTCAGTCATAAGTGCACTGAAGGTTAACACCAGTCTTTTAGGATGGCATTGTCCCAAGAGAGGCAGAGCAGAGGGATATTCATCCATTTGGGGTTTTATTTCTTTTTTCAAGAGCATTTCTGCCTTAAGCCCTCGATGCACTAATGCACCCTATGCACACCATATGGATGGCTATTGTTGCAGCCATACGGCTGGTATCATGGCACGGGATAAACAGTCATTGTGAAAGTGTAGGCGAAGAGATGGATCATATGCGTGTCAGTCGCTGATAACTGATTAGAAGGGAAGTGGGACATTAAATGGAAGGCAGGAAGAGAGGAAGTAGGGGGTGGGAGGATAAACAGTAAGCCAAATTATGATTGATACACTGTACTTAGTGAGGGGAAACTTACAGGACGACCTCGATGTGTAGCTGGACATTAAAGCACCAGATTAAAGTCCAGCTGACCTTTTGTTCTAGAGATGGAGTGACACAAAAACGCATACTAACATCAGAGCCCATATATGTCTATATTATATATGTGTGTTTATATCCATAACACATGCAATGTGTGCACAGATGTACTGTATCTACACTGAAAGGCAGATTTAATTACATAGTTTAAAGTTTAATCTGGCATATCATGTGAAGTCCATCTGCACATGTGTTGTTTATGAAGCTTTGATATTTAGATTATTGCCAGTGAGTGATATTATTACTTTATCACTAGCACAGCACTGGAAACAGAAGGGACATTATGTGCTTAACATTAGATACAGTAGCTTCAGTATTTTGAGCTCGCAGCTTTATGATGCTGGTTTTAAATTGAGCCTCGACATCTTTTTTTTGTTTTTCTACTATATTTTCTATCGAAGAATACATCTCTGTTGTCTTACAGCATCACGTTAAGCATGTCTTTGTTTCTCTGTCTGCTTGTCCTCTTTATTTGTCACCACTCGGGCAGTTTAAATCCAGACACAGAGCTTGAGAAGAAGCCTTCCATTTCTGTAGAAATTCTAGAGGAGGAGAAGAGTGTATGAGCATGTGTTATTTTAGCGTTCCCCAAGGCACCATACTGCTTGTCTCTGTAGATTGTCAGGTACACGCTATCATCATGTCAGTAACATAAATGAGCTGTTAGCAAAGTTCAACAGTAATGGTTGCCCTGGGCCGCCAAATTTAGAGCGGTGTCGACCGTGTTATTTGGCCTGATTGCCCCTATTGGAAACTGCTTTTCTCCAGCTGGGAGAGAAAATCTGTATTTCTTTTCTTCGGTATGAAAATCTAGTAAATGCGTGAATAAGAGCGCATCGATTTCCTCCGTCACAAATGGCGAGAATGAAAGTAAGTGGAGTTTAATCAATAGGGCATCGGCAAAGCACAAGAGAGTACTGATATTAACTCTGAAGAACACAAATGAAGGAGAGGCAACTTAAACTTCACTTTTAAACTTAAACTCTAACTTTTAATCTCCATATCATTATACTGAAGGATTGTCACTCAGCTGTAAAATGTTAAAATGTCAACTTTAGCCACCAAAAAGAGGTAGATGTTTTCAAGAATTAAAATGTAAAACTTCCTGTTGGGCCCACCTTTTTTTGTGTGTGTGTGTGTGAGAGAGAGATAAAACAAGCTGCCTTCCTCACACCACTCCCTCTCTTTCTCTCTGACCTGAGCCTCACACACTGACTTCATGCCTTCTCCACCTCGGGCGCAGCAGATATACTAAGCCATCCTTAAATTGTCCTGGCACCATCAACCATCCACTGCTAGAATGGCACGTTGCCACACTGGCACACACTCACTCACTAAAACACTTCTCTCTCTTCCTTCATCCCTCTGAATATCTCTCTCCACTCCATTGTTCGGAGTCTGATTTCTTCCATTTTTTTTTTCTCCCCCTCTTCCCCGGGTTCCACAGCATCACTCAATTTTTCCTCCCCTCTTCTCCGATGGCCTTTTATCTTTCCAGTGCTCTCCTCTTCATCATTTCGTTCTTGTTTACTCGCCCCTGTACTCTCCATTCCTCTTACTCCTCCATTTATCCACCTTCTGCACATCACTCACTCGATTCGCAGTACTTGTCATTATTAGTTTTTCTGAGACCCGCTCACTCATACTCCTTTCCTCCTCTCTCTGTGCCCCCACACCCCTTTTTTTTAACCATTCCCATTTATGTTATCCTAACTCAGCTTGAGCACGTCATGTAGACAGCAAAGGGGAGGCGGCTCGTTTTGCTTTTGCGTGTGCTCATTTGCATTTGTCTTTTCGGCGCTGTGTCATGATGAACAGTAATCCCCAGGAATTAAAGTGGAGAGGTGCTCAGTTCAGACCTGGTGTTGGCCTCGTAATGAGCAGCGATTTAAAATGCTGTTATCTGCAATTATTTGCAACTTGCATCAGCCAATTCTACCCTGTGAACCCACACTCAGTTGATAGTAATGCCTGTCTTTTATCATTTAAGTGAACGCATACGGTAAAGATACATGAACTCTGTGTGTGTGTGTGTGTTTCTGTGGGCTAACATTTGGAAGACAAAGTGAAAAGAGAGGTGGGCTCAACAGATAACTAGATACATTAGAAATGTTTCTTTCTACCTGGTTGGGTACACGAGTAATAAGTGCCTGCAGCAGCTATCTTTGGCCAACACACAGAAGCTCATGCCTGGACGCGGTGGTCTTTTTTTGTTTCAGATGTAGCTGAAATGAGTCTGTCATGACAGCTCAATTGGAAGATGGCTGTGTGGTTAGAAGCGCTATCTTTTGTGCTTCACTGCTCTTCTCCCCTGTTTTTCTGTCAGCGGCCCGCCAACAACAATGACTGATTCAAACTCCTACAGGGCCACCGGGCGCGAAGCATCTCGCCTAGTCACCTCAGCAAACTGACATCGTCTCTAACCCCCAAAGTGCATTAGCGGCACAAGCTAATAATCTCCTGTTTGCTAATTACAAGTCAATTACAAACGTGGAAGTGTCTGTCACTCCTTATCCGGCGCAATTATTATCAATCACCAACAGCGACGAAGCCTTCTGTATCGACCGAGGCCGAGTTTCCATTATATTCACTTTCTGAAGAGAGACAGAAGTGGCGTTCACACACCTTACACAAATGCCTGTAAGGAATGTTTAAGATCTTTATCATGACGTTACAGCGCTGTGTGTGTGTGAAAGAAGACCTATGGGGAAAACAGCTGTCAGGTGGCTCCCTAAGAGTGAAAGCCTCAGATGAGAGTCCTGGAATCTTTAATTACCTGACAGCCACCAGGGAAATATAGTTTCCTGTTATCTTCCTACCTGTATTGTTGCTGTATTCACACTGAGGCATTTCTTTTCATGTATGATTGTTGAGCAGAGGACTTTAAAGTAGCTTAGAGAGGCCAGAAGGGCAGCCTTTAAGTGAGACACCAGGACTTTTTATTTACCTCTGTATTTTTTTCTTTTCTTTTTTTTTGAACATAAAGTGCCTCATGGGTAGTGTAGTTTTCTTAGAGCTTGCAGTTAAAGTCCCCTGTGTAGTTGACAGCGCAGCAGTTGCATTGCGCCGTAATTGTGTTAATGGGGGTTGAAACTGTAGATGAAGACGAAATGGCGTGCTTAGAAGTGTAGTCACACCTTACAGCTCTGTGTGTGTGCGTGTGTGTGTGTGTTTGGGGGGGAAATCCATACAGGAAATCAGGAAAGCGGCTCACGCAGACACACACACATACACACACACACACATAGGATGCCTCCAGGGATGGGTTGTTCCATTTATCAAAGTGCAATTGTGCTGTTTGGTTCAAATACTCTGCAGTAAGGTGGCTCGTGTGATGTAGCCTGCTGCTGCCATACTGTTGAGGCACTGGTTCGGACACTGATGATACGCCTCATGGGAACGTTGGAGTTTCCACACCGTAGGTTCACTGTAACAAAATGAGGCCTCGTGGGCAAACAACATTTCATGTAGGAGCACGCTGTTGTAGCTTATTAGTTGTCCCCAAGCAAAGACGACCAACACAGCACACGTGCGGGGTTCCCTCGTGAGCATACCAACTTTTAATTATTTATTTGAAACATAGAGGTGTGGGAGGAGGGGAATATGCACAAATATAGTACCTGAGGGAACACACCCAAGAAAACTAATAGTAAACAGTGTTTACAACAACATAAAAAAGAACAACAAAAACTTGGGGGGTTGGGGGGTTTATGTGTCCAAGCAGAGCCAGTTAGTACCCCGTGGACCCTTCCACGGTGGATCAAGTTCCCATCACCTCCACCCGGACTGAAGAATTCTTTACCGTGTCATCTATAAATGGGTCATAGCCATATCCGGACCACCAATTGACTTGACTTTCAGGTTTCTGCCCTGCCTGTTCGACTCCAGTGCCTGTCACAGCCCATCAAGAACCCCCCACCTCATCCCAAAAAACACCACAGGGCACATATAAACACACACACATACGCACGCACAGACACACCAAGCTTCATGGGTGTGTGACAGCATGACCGCTTCCCACCAATGGCTCAATACCTAATTTACAAGTAGAGTTAAAGATGGGGCCTTTTAATGGACATTTTCTGCTCCCCTGTTATTGACTACGCGCGCACACACACACACACACACACACACACGCACTCACTTGAACAGGCAGTTGCCTCCCCTGCTGCCGCTGCTCTGAGGGCCCTTTTGACATGTCCTAGCTGACACGCGCCACTTCCCAATTTGCATTCCATCTTCTCCAGATGTATACACACACACACACCCCCCCTCAGAATTACACACTATATCCTCCCTCCCACACACCCTGGGGTAAGTAGAGGACAGTGAGGAAGGGAGTGGAGGCGCCACGTTGTTCAAACTTATTATTTTGAGTTGTGTGACCTCGCGGGACAGAGAAAAGAGATATTACAGAAAAAAAGATGAGCAAACTCTTCACACTGCCTTTTATAAAAGTAAGTGTGTGTGTGACGGTTTTCTGTGATACATTAGTGTTTACGTAAGACTTGTTTTCTTTCCAGTGCCTCTGGGGGAGCACTGGAGAATGTTCTCGGTGATATCTGTTCTCAGCAATTGTTGTGTGTGCGCGCGTGCACGTGTTTAACGTGTGTGTCCTCCTTAACTCTATGAACCCATGCTGGTGGGCTTGTCATGCCACCTTCCCTCCAAAGCGCCTGATCTCCTCCGACAGCCTTGCTGGGGGGACCAGCGTGCAATATGGCGTAATCCCAGTTTACCTCAGACAGGGACAGTGAAACTCACACACAGGATGTACATGTTAGCCTCGTCTTTTTATGTTTTGTTTTAAACAGATTTCCACAAAAATACCCAGATTCTCTGAAGGAGCAGACTGGTATAAACTGATTTTAAGTGATTTAACTTTTCCACAAATGGAAGACAGTGATTTGTTGCAGTTTACAGTAAACGATGCTCTCTTGAATTATGGGCGGCTTAGAAAATGCTTCAAGTGATAGAAGGGGAAGAGAAAATGCGAAGCACACGCAAATTAGCTGCTGATTGAACAATTAAGCAATAAAAAGAAAAAAGAATAAAAAAGAAAACAAACGGATAATTTCCACACACATTTTCTATTGTTTTATTCATTCTTTTAATTGAGTTAGATAAAGTCTAGCTTTGATATGCATCTGTAAAAATGAGCAATCTTTTCATCCTACATTTACACTTACGCTCCCTTGTCTCGCACACACATAACATGCCGTCGAGGATTCTCTCCCCGGTTAGCAACGGTGCTTATGTGACAAGCCTTTCCCTATCAAATCACTCATACAATGAAGTCTGAAGAGACTTCCCCAAACCCTGGCCTCCTCTCTGCTTGCCATGCAGTATTCATGCACTGGCATGTTGAATGAGAAACATCTCTTAGGACTACAATCCACAGCTCAGCCAAGTACACTCAACTTGCCGACATAAAAGCCGTTATGTTCCAGCAAATGCTCTGACGACGACCTGTCGTGTGCAGAGTTTTCTCCTTTCAGCGGAGTCAAAAGGAGACAGAGATGGCAGGCGGAAGGAGAATGAAACGAGATGTAATGAGGATTGAGAGCGCAGCACAAAAAAAACAAGAACAATGCAGAAACAAAGAAACAATGACAAAGGGAAGTAAGTGGCAGTTTTTGTGCGTGTGTGGGGAGGGTGGGGTTGGTTGGTGTTTGAGTGCTTGTGTCTGGGAGGCTGTATGTCTGATCGTCATTGCAGTTAATGAGAAAAGCTCAGCAGTGTGGAGGACGAGACTCATTGTTGCCTTTCCACTTGAGTGGCGTTTTGCGTTGCCCGACATCCCAACTTGGCAAGCAAGGACCAAGAGAGCACACCAGGCACTGAAACTTTGATTAGTCACTTGCTTTTCATATGCACTCCATCTAAAATGTGTCTCCACTCGCGTTCCCTCCTCCCCCTAAAAAAAAAAAAAAAAAGGCAGCTCACCTACGCACCAGACGCGCACAACCTGTCAGAAAGCTGCCATGTTAGCGCTCACTCAGATCCATCACTTTCACACCACGCTTACCAGAACACCACCTGGGCACGGCTTGCCGGCCAGCGCGGGGAAATGCGCGGTCTCTCTCTCTCTCTCTCTCTCTCTCTCTCTCTCTCTCTCTCTCTCTCTCTCTCTCTCTCTCTCTCTCTCTCTCT